>CM049390.1:21901175-22251175 GCA_026937815.1 Etheostoma perlongum
TATTCATGTCTCTGCGATAGTGTTCTGAAACTGTCTAGGTGTTGAGCCTTGTGTTAAATCACTTCATTCAACGTGATCTTGCCTTAGTGTCATAGTGAGGTTATTCAGGTGGTTTAATTGCTCTAGGATTGTACTGAAGGCTAGTATGGTGACATCAGAAGATGGGGACAAGAGTATTTGGACAACTGGATATTACTCCTTAATGTGACTTTGAACATTTAATAACAAAAAATGGAGTACTTACATGCTTCAATAACAACCTCCACTCTTTTGGGAAGGCTTAAGACCACATTTTGGAATCTGGCTGCAGGGTTATGCTGCTACTCAACCGCAAGAGCATCAGGACTGGCTCTCGTCGGCTTTCCAAATTGTCCCAGAGGTGTTAGATGGGGTTGATGTCCGGGCTCTGTGAATGGCAGTTAAGTTCTTCCACACCAAACTGAGAAAATCTGTTTGTTTTTTACTGACCTCTGTTTGTGCACTGGGAGCTGAACAGACTAAGGACATAAAATTGCATCATTCACTTATATTGTAGCTTTAAAGCCCAAAACAAGACATACTTTTAGCTACATTACTTATATAACCAAATCACACACAGGTCTCAGGTCTTTTGCTGTCAATACTATATTGCTACAGTATATCTTCCATCTCTCGTATGAAGAAGAAGAGGATGAAGAATTACAAACTGTGCAACTGAGATAAAAATGGGACTTCTAAAAACATTTTACTCTGTTAGTTTTGACTCCTGACTCCCTGCTTCCTACGCTCTCCAAAACACATCTTCCTTCCAATCACATCACTTAAAATTGACATATGGACAAAAGTATATTTTTGGGAGCCTGAGACATTGAAGATAGTAGAGACAGGAAAGAAGAGGAAGCCTTGACAAATCGTGCTAAATTAAAACATAAAACTCTCCTAGATTTGTAATTCTAAATTGTGCGAGTTAAGGCTGAAATAGATATATAATATATAATAATGTATAATTTTTCACAGTCTTTCTGTATCATAACGTGGTGTGCAGCAGAGAGGCAGAATAGGTTTGAGGAGAGGCAGTATAAGGATAGAGGTAGACAGAGGATAACGTGCAGCAAAGGTCAGGAAATAGATTCAAACCCACACAATTATAGGGGAACTGGGTTTGCCCCTGTCGAGCCCTTTTGATCCACCAAATTGACCTTCCATCAGTTCTGGACTATAGAGGAGCTATTTGTAAGTTGGCAGCCATCGAGGTTGAAAAATGTCTTTCCGTTCTCAGACAATCAGCCCAGCAGAGCTCTGACCAGAAGCAGGGCAGCATGATGAGCTCGTCTGGCTGTGCTGCCGCCACCAGGGCTGTCAGGCTGTTCGGTAATCAGTGAACTGTTGCAAACATTAGGATGCTTTGTCGACTGGGTGTGAGCACGGGAATGAAGATGCTTTATAACACGATGTCACTAATCCTGCAAAAGCAGGAAACACAATGACGGCTGTCAGCAGAACACTAAAAGTACAGAATGAGATCCTAATCGTTCTGAAAAGACAAATAAGACATTTTCCCTCAACTACCGATTCATTAAAACACAAAAACAACTTTCAGTCTAGTAAAAGAGACTTATTAGAACCTTCTTTTTCACTTCAGGTCCTTAATCTTGAGGAAAATGAACTGGGACATTTAAATCGCTTTCATGAGCATGTCTGAAATGTAGTCCAAGTACCTGTCTTTATGGATTGTGAAGCATGTATAATTGATTCAGCCCCTTGAAAGTAATTTAAACATGCAACAATAAAACAAAAAAAAAATTCATCACCAATTGATCAGAAAGGTTATAAAAAAACAGAATTGAAACAATGTGTGACTCTTACCAAGCAGCCTAATTCTCCAGCCTCATTCCTTTTATGTTGTCAAAACTGTAATCATATTTTTATTGTAAACCTGACAGCAAATTCAAATTATTTTATTCTTAAGCTGACAAAATGCTGAATTATGCTGTCTTCATGCTGACAGATGTAGTTGACAAGTGAATACTGAGTGAAAAAAAAAGAAACAACTATTTTACAATAGAGAAAAAAACTATTACTTTTGTGGTACGGAACGTGAAATTGCAATGATGCATTCTTTATCAGCCTTTGACTTCTATTTTATTTTGTTACTCTTCAGACATTTATAGGTAGCTCTGAAAACATCAAGCTCAGTCTGTGTTTTGTCATGTGAGAGTCGGAGACCAGTTTTTTTCCTAAGACAGAAGCATGATGTCTGGAAGAGAGGATATTAAAGGAACACGCCAACTTATGGAGACTTTAGCTGATCCACCATATCCCCCAAAGTTAGATAAGTCCATACATACCCGTCTAATCTCCGTTCGTGCTGTAACTCTGTCTGACGCACCCGCCGCTAGCCTAGCTCACCACAGGTGCTGGAGGTAACCAGCTCTAATTAGCCTACTGCTAACAATAAAGGACAACATAACACCAACATGTTCCTATTTACATGTTGTGATTTGTATAGTCACAGTGTGTACAAATAACAAGGTCACATGAGACGCAGCCATCTTCTAACCGTATACATACTGGGAACTATTCTCCTCAGAAGGCGAAGCACAGCTACTTTTTTGCTTTTCAGGTGTTGCGCTAATCACTCCACCCATGTAGCACTGCTTCGCCTTCTGTGGAGAATAGATCCCAGTATCTACATGTACATATTGTACATACAGGTACGTATTGATTTATCTAACTTTGTGGGATATGGTGAATAAGCTAAAGTCTCAATAAGTCGGTGTGTTCCTTTAAAAATGGAAATTAATATCTATTATCCTCTAACCAGTCAGGCAAAGGAACTGAAATCTTTATCGACTGTACTAAAATGTGATGTCTTCATGTTTTGTTACTTTAAGTTATCCGCAATGATCCCCATCATTCGTTTCAGGGGCTCCATAGTCTCCATTTATTAGCTGTTTCCAGAGAAAGCAATCGGCTTAAAGTCAACTCTATGTCTAATGATGTCCACATTACTTTGATAGAAAGAAAAATATGAATTTTAAACAGGCACGACAGGAGGCATCCTCAGCTATATATCCAGCAACATGACACAACATTTACATATTATAAAGAAAAAGATACACACAGACAGAAACACTGGAGGACAGACATGTTATGCTGCAGTATACAGCAAGACTCAAAGTAATTCATTGTGATGGGGGCCAGGGACTAAAACCCACTATATTATACTAAAACGTACCTACCTAGTATGTAACATGATAAAAACAAGGGAAGATTCCACAGCCATGCGAGCAGCTCTGAGAGGCTGAACTTATGGTGCGTGTCCACTGGAACGCGTCATTTCCATTCTTCCCATTCATTGTCTATGTAAGCAGCTGGTCAATGCATTATGGTTGTGACAACTTCTGAGAAGCAGGACGTCAAGTTGCCCACTCCTCATTTGCAGGAAGTTGAGGTCCAAGCCATTTTATGCAAATCAGTGGCATCCAGCTCTCCTCGCCACCTCTCCAAAACTCACAAAAATCTTTTAAACTTACCGTTGATCTAAAATGGAGACATATCCAGCAATTACATAGCCTATTTCTCTCATTAAAGGCTTTTCTAATGTATAGAGGTTTACTCCTCGACCCAACGGCTGTGGGTTCAACTCCGACCTGCGACCCTTTGCTGCATGTCATTCCCTCTTCTCTCTCCCCTCATTATCTGTCCTGTGGAATTAAAGGCCTAAAAATGCCCCCCAAATAAATTTAAAAAAATATTTACAGTCTATGATGTGGACACGTTCCATTAGGCAGGTGTAATATTTACTACTAGTTTAGTGTATTAAATCAAAGTATTATGACCTGATGGTGGGACAAGAGGTAACATTTGGGGATCACATGGGGACCATAAACATGTGTACAAAATGGTGATCATGGTTCATTGAGATCCATCCAATAGTTGTTGAGATATTTTAGTACAGATTGATGGACTGACTGACTGAGCAACATTCCCATCCTTAGAGTCACCCCGCTAGCTTAGATAAAAACATGTTCCTATTGTGGAAAGTGCCTCTATTACATTCAACCCCAGTTTTACTAAATTAAACTTAAGTGCAGCTAACACAGTTAATCAATATGCTGCCTAGATGAAGAGGCTCAATACTACAAGCTGTAATAATACATCCAGAACTGATTGAAAGTCACACAGTCGGTTCACTCGGCTCAGCAGAGGAAACTGACTGCTGATACTGGGAAGGTTTTGCAACATTTATGGTTGTTCACTCCACATGAAATCTCAGTGTTTGTCAAGTAAATTATCAGCATGCTTAGGCTTCTCTGTTTGCTTCAATTGATCTAAAACACAAACCTAAAGAGTGCTCACTTAAATGTTTAAAGTCATTATCAATGACTAGTGATTAATTAGTAGATATCAATTTATATCACAATATGTATATATTGTATTGTATTATATTGTATATATATTCAGAAGCCACGCTAACAGTGTGGCTTGACGATAGCAATGTCGGTTGGTCCACCAATTTGATCCACACGAAAATGTCTTGTCTATCAGATGGATTACCATATAATTGTGTACAGACATTCATGATCCCCAGAGGATGAACCTCACTAACTTTGGTGATTCTCTGACTTTGCCTGTCGCGCCAACATTAGGTTTAACAATGCAGTTTTCACTGAAATGTCTCAAGAACTATTAGATGAATTACCATGCAACTTGGTTTAGGCAGTCATGTTCCCCACTGAATGAATTGTAATAACCTTTTATCGATCACTAGAATCAGGTCAAATTTTTAATATGTCAAAAATGTTGTTACCAAATATAGGCCAATGTGTGAATATATAGCGAATGTTAGCATGCTGACATGCTAAGACTAAGACTAAGCCTCACAGTACATGCTTGGTGTAACTACTAGATAAGTAAACCATAAATGAAATGGAGTCCACAATGGAATATGTGCTTGATTTTCTTTTTTGTAGTTGTGTGTAATTGAATGTCCTCCTCAAAATGTCAATTAAACTTCCATAAAAAATTAGGGATTTACATTAGATCAACATTCAATAACTAATTTTGTTTTTAATTACAGCTTGCTCAGAATTATTTGTAGAATGATTACTTGATGCATACTTGATAATATCATCACAATTCAATAATAATCATTAAGCATCAGGTGAAATGGCAGACTAGAAATCATGAAAAACTGAAGAGCTATTTAACATATTTATTGCTATTAATATTTGGTAATGTAAAAATTGCAAACTGTGTCGAATCTGCCCTCAGGCTCTGAAGAGAAAAATAATTGAAAGAAAAGATGTCATTTACACCGTTTCTCTTTGCCGTGAGTTATCAAACTCATTGGAAACACAGTGGATAATGCTCCCTGTCTTAAAAATAAGTGGAGAGGTATGTCTCTGTTATCTAGCTCCTGTTATCTTCTAGCAGGTGAAATCACTGCCCAGCTTCGGGCTCCACTTTTGGCAGCTCTGAGCAAGTAGTAAAGCAACTACCAACTTCTCTTCACCGTTTTGCTCCAGCGACAGCCCACCAAGACGCCTTCTGGCACTCCAGCCGGCTGCACAGCTATTGTGCAGGAGTAATGGCAACAAGGTTTCTGTTAGCTGTGCAATATGCTCAATGTTTCTTCACCGATCTGTGGACTCCCCGCGTGACCACTGAGCCGTTTTAAATCATGGCCTTTGATACCAGAGAGGTATCACTGAATATTGTAACAGATTGACGCTGAGGCAGGCAGACAGGGAGAGGCAGATGGACACACAGAAACATACATGCAGACACACACACAACACACACATACATGCACACACACAGTGCTATGAGTGAAAGCGTGACTGTGACAGTTGAGCTGTGGGGTTATCTGTGGCCAACAGAGCATGCCTAGACACACACACACACACACACACACTCCTAAGGGCTCTCTAGTCACTGTTATATACAGTCAGTCTGATGGGAGCAGACTTTGCCTTTTCCTTGCCTGCCATCATCCTTCCTCAGCCTCTTTTATTCACTGTCTTGTACCTCTTTTCCCCCTCCTTTCTCCCCTCATCCACCCATCTACGTCTTATCTCACACCTTCCACCCCCCTTCCCCTCTACCTCCTCTACCTCTCCTTCCCCCTCTGATCCATATTATCCTCTTAAGTAAAACACCCCAATCATTCTTCCCCCATCATCGGCAACCACATTGCTGAGGTCACACAGACAGACTGACGAGCCTCGTGAGCACATGCATGAGCGCAGGTGCCCCCGTGGATTTAGGCGAGGCAAATATGGGTGTCATCATCTGAGAGATCATACCACATGAGCAGGAGTGTCTGTCTGGCTGCCTCCCTTAGATTTCTCTCTCTCTCTCTCTCTCTCTCTCTCTCTCTCTCTCTCTCTCTCTCTCTCTCTCTGCAATAACAGTTTCACACTTGCTTCCCCTCTCCACTGGGAGACAAACATTAAAGAGCTTTCTCATAATGAGGGAAAACTACAGAGAAAAGACCTAAACCACACACACACACACATACATACATACATACACACACACACACGCATGTAGAATCCCGTACACATGTCCCATAGTTATGTAAAGGTTACATAAAAGGCATGAATATTAAAAAGAAATGCAAGAGCTTGGCTGTCATTAAAACTGTGTGTGTGTGTGTGTGTGTGTGTGTACACGTGCGGATACAGTTATGTGTCTGACCATCATTAAAGTACCTAATATTTTATGAAGGAGCTGGATAGAGGAGATCCTAATGCTGTTAAATTAGAGCTGGTAAAGCAGGGTTGGGAACTCCGGTGAGGATGTTAACTTACAGACAAGCTCATTCTGAACCATCCTGCAGTCAGTGATGCACTTAAACTATGTATGCAATAGTAATGATAACTATACATTTTATTTAGATGGCATTGAAATGCCATGAAGGCACAAGGACAAGATATATTATGAATTATTTAATCCTTAATGTGGGGAAATGCCATCTGTTTGATCACAGGCCCCATTTACACCTATATCTCTTGGATACTCTACTAGATACTTTATCCAGATAATTGCATTTACACCTCTTATTAATAAACATTTAGATTATCTCAGTTATTCCTCGCATTGTGATTGGATCTTAATATGCAAATGACATGAATTGGTCGGACGTGCACATCCTCATACCTAAACAACTTGCAACGATTTCCAAAGACTACCAAAAAAACCACACAGACAACCGGCCTATTTACTGCAGCATGGTGGCGGTTTAATCATGTGACTGTAATCATGTGACGGGTCTATTGAGTGTAATAGGCGCAGTTTTAAACACTAAGGACATACCGGTAAGTAAAACTAATAAAATAAGAATGTAATGTGATGTTGTTGTGATGCAGACTAAGGTCCGTAAAACTTCAAATTTCAAAAAGTGAGAGTTGACATTTGTTTTCACACGGGACACAAACCCTCGTCTCCTGAGTTAAAGTCCTGTTTTTGTTCAACGCTTCTATACTTTGTCCCCTTCCTTTCTCGTTGCCTCTACACCCGTGACAGGTGGTTTTCTGGGTGAGGATGGGCTGCATAGACAGGCGTCATTCATTTTGAAATTTTGCGAGTGGAGACTTAACTACAGCTACTACTTGTAGCTTGTGATTTGCCCAGATTTCGGTTGATTTTCACTATGACACACTACAAGAGATTAAACAAGCAAATATCCCGCTTGGCGCTCATTTTTGTCCCAGATGACCCCTTGTCTGTCCTGTAAAAGCAATTATTATTCTTTTGAGTTTTATTAATAATCATTTTACATTTCCTATGTACTCTGTGTTCATTTTCTGGGTCTTCTGTGTCTTTGTGGGGGGGGGGTAGTCTGGGGTAAAGTGTATAACATGATTGACTAAACAAAGAAGCCCAAAAACAACTGAATATAATATTGTGAGTGAAATTAAATGATTTGAACAACATTGAAAACAACAGAAGGAGAAGTTTCATAATGAGGTAGTTCTATAAAAATGATATTATATTCTCTAAATTTCCTTTATTTGGTTTACAATTTGAATTATAACCACACACTGTAATGAGGATGAGCCAAATGTAAGCTGCAACTCACGCCTTCAATAAAACATGAACTCATAGTATTCTGAAAGGTATGATAACCTAATATTTACAGTTATTACAATGCTGCTTGTTCGCTTTAGCAATGCCGAGTGTAGTCAAGGGACAGACTGCTCTTTGCCTGTTGGGAGCCACGCCGACTTGTAAGATATAATACAAACAGACACTTTGGCGGTAATATAAACCGACGTCTTTTTTTTTTTTTTGCCACTAGAGGTTGTTCCCACAGCTCATAATGTTTGCTCTTACCAGACTCCTCTAAATGCTGACACTGACCGAGGGATTATATAAAAAACAGAGGGTTAATGAGGTCGAGGTGCCGCTTCTCATCTCTTTCCACCTCCCAGCCACAGCTCCAACCCGCCCCCGCCCTGCGACACCCGAGAGCAGGGAGTTTATGCAGCAAAACAGACAATATCACCTGCCTCAAACAAAAATATCACTGCTACAGAAGAAGTTATTGTCACATTTAAAGAAATGTGGCCTCTAAAATTTCGGTGTTTAGCATTTGTCCTTTTTTTTTAGCCTTTGGCCATGTTTTCAGGCCAAGTTATTTCAGTGCACAGTTTGTCATGAGATGATTTCATGCCGAAGACGCAGCCAGTCTAATGTAGGGCTGCACAATATGATGAAAATATTATAATATATGATATATATATATATATATATATATATATATATATATATATATATATATATTCTGACTGTTGTTGCAATTGTGATATAATTCACGATATTGGATCATTTTTGTATCATTATTATTTTCATTGAAAAATATCAAAATTAAAATGATTATAGTGTGATTTTTAGTTCAATTAGTGAGGCTCTGTACCAAAGAAAGATTTTTTTTCTTCTTATATCTGATGGATAGGATTTGTAAGCTGGGACGTCTCCGCAGCACCACAGTACTTAATTTAGAATGGTTTGACACATATTTGTCTTAAAGGTGTAAAGTGTAACGTGTTTAGTTGTTCATTATCATAATCGGTGTTGCCCGTTCACAAACTTGTCCTTTTTCATGAATGAATGTATTCCTAATGGCTTGAAATTTTACATTTCCTTTTGAATGAACTGGGGTAGACGCTCCATATTGATCCGCCATCTTGAAATATGTTAGCTGGTAAGGGACATACAGGATATAATGCTCCACCTTTCGGGTTTTAGCTGTCACATGATAAACTCCCAGGCGCTGCTAATGCTGCTAATGGGTATCGTCGCTTCCCGGCCTGGGCAAGAAGTAAACATGGAGGACCACACTTATTCAAAATCCAAATTTCAGGAACAGGAGTCTTCTTCTTTGCCCAGAAAAAGAAAAAGTATATTGAAAAGAGCAAAAGACCATCTTTTTGAAGCGTGAAGGCTAGCGTAGCTGTAATACGTACTTAGAACTGCTTGGCGCGAGAGAGTTGAACCCTCACCTCAGCATTGAAGTCTCATCTCCAGCAGTCTTTGTTAAAAAATAAATAAATAATGATAATCATTTTATTGTGGAAATACTACATTTGGATTCCCGCTAATATCCAATCAGTTTCTTTACCCAAGCCTGTCCTTAAAACTTCATTTAAAACCATTTCATAATGTTTTTAAAAGATATTCAGCCTTTTGCACTGCACACTGACGAATGCCCCGAGCGGCCAATAGGAATAAGGTAGGCGGCCAGGCACGGCTAAAAAGAGTTCATTTTGGTAGTTTCAGGATTCCCCGAATTATATGATCCTGCATATATTGTGACATCGAGAAGAAAGGCCTTGGAAAATGGTACCGCTAGCGTTAGCTGGTAACCTGGAGGTCCGCGAGGTCTGGCGAGTCCACAGAGCATTCTGGGATGGAAGAAAATCTGATTTATTGGTATTTCTTTAAACCAATCACAATCATAATGTACAACAGAAAACTCAGATTGGACAGATAGTCTAGCTGGCTGTCTGGATATACCCTGCAGAGATCTGAGGAGCAGTTAACCATAGTCCTCAAAAATCCACCAGAGTTTAAAATGCTAACACAATGAAGCAACCTTAAAAGTGGAACATTGAGGATATAGATACAGTAAATCTCCGCTGGATGACTCGCAACTTTCCCTCTTTAGTGTTAAGCTTAGCACAACAGCCAACAACACTGGCTTGGCTGTGTCATCCTCCCCACCTCCTCCCTCTCTTCACGTTTGGTTTCAAAAACCAAGACGACCCTGAAAAAGGAGCGGCATGGAGGAAAAGTCCGAAGATTGTCATCGAAAGAACACATCAGAATGCAAAAAACTCAAAATAAAATAAAATAACTACAACTTACCAATACTACAATTTTTTCCCAAATGTTTCCTGTTTTAGTACAAGTTTTGTTTTCACTACCTATTTTTTTTTTCAATGCCAAAAACTACTGCCCCTTATCTAGAGTCTTGCCAAAAATAGGGTACAATGTAAGAGGAAATCAATGCTGAAAGTGAAATGTCACATCATTCTTATCCCTATTCAGGGCTTCCACAGTGCATATTGGCTGCACTTCTGTGCATTAGATATACAGACAGTGAAGAGAGAGATATTTAATGCCAAAATGCTTTCTGGAAACGTAGCCAAGGACACTGAAACCAGAAGTTGCGCTGCTAAATGGATTATCACGGTCAGATAAAGAAAATGAAAGTCCAGTCCGGTGCAGGTGGGCAGGGGCTCGCTCTACAAAATGAAGTGTAAACAGGTGCTCTGTGTCCAATTCGGCTTTTTTCTGATACACTGTTTGATCTTGAGCGAAAGAGAACGACTTCAAGTGCGTGCCTTTCATAGAGAGTGAGGCAGATGGAAGGATGGAGAAAGAGAGTGCACGGTTCAGTGTTTCCATGAGGCTGGAATGAGAGGAGAAAGAGAGCTGGAAGGCAGTCAGGTGTAATGCAGCAATAATCGAGTGAAAAGAAATAGGGGTTGAACTGAAAATTGGGAGATTTTGGAAGCAAGATCAAAAGAAAGTAGCAACTCTCACATGACAGTTGTGTGCGTGTGTTGTTTTTATAACCAGCTCATTATTTGAATAAATGAAGTCACAGACTCGGCAGATCTGTTAATGTGCGAATGATGCATTTACATTGCAACATTTAAAAAGCCCTTCTGGGTTGGAATGAGTTGAACAGGGCAGCACATTGTGCTCTGCTGAGTCGGCTCAGCTGTGCCGTTTTTGGGTAGTTTGCTGCGTATTTATTAGATTCAACATGTGGGTGTTTGCAGCATGTGGGTGTTTGCAGCTGTCTAACAATTATAAGTAAGATTACTTCGCAAGTCGCAGGGTGACTTACTTATAATTGCAAATTCACTGTCATAAGAAGAAGTTTTGTTGAGCTTGAAAAAATGCAAAATAAAGACCTGTGCAGCATTTGGTTTAGATTTGGGTGGCTTAATATATTTTGAAATGATTTACCGCAGCATCTTCAAGTGCTGCAGTCAACATCGACAATGCCCCGGTCTCCCATTGTCTCTCATCATCGCGGGAATGAGTGAAATTCATTTTGTCATCAACTGTCCACATGTGGCTGAAGTATACGAGAGCAGTTTCTATAGAGGCAGAAACAGTGGGGGAGAGGCAGAAGAAGAATGTCCTGTGGAGTGATGGAATGAAAGAGGAAAATCAAAATGAGGGCAAACACAGCAGACTCCAAAAAGCATTCTCAAACAGAGCTTTTACACCTTCCATAAAACAACACCTATGGTGTCAATCTAATTCCTCTTTTCTCATCAAAACACTGTAATCATGTCTTATATCATTTTACGTACAGTATATGATTACATTTTTAGTGCTCGGTAGTGCGGAAATAAGTTGATTAAATAATTAGTTAATCAACTGAACAAATTTGACAATCAATTAAGTGTTTATGTCATTTAATATGCAAAAAGGGGCCAACTGGTAGTTGGTTCCAGGCTCTCAGGTGTAAGTGTTTTCTTATTTTCCCAGTTACGTACATATATGATCAACTATAATATCTTTTGTTTTGAATCTGTTCTGTCATGTCAATAAACAAACCCGAGTGCTTTTAGTATTCAGGGAAGTAAGTGTCATTCAGACAACAACAAAAAAGTGTAATGTAAAGTACATGGAGAGATTTAAGCGGGAGGAGAAGAAAAACAGGCGAGGCTCCTCAAGTAGAGACGTCGGACGAATGTAATCAGTCAAGTTGGAAGTCAAGAAAATAGCACAAAGAAACTAATGTGGCTCAAAGGGTCACTGTCAACATAACAGGAGAGACCTTTGAGACAACAGATGTTTTTAGCCTCCAAAGAGGGGCATGACGGACAGGCCCACTGGACAAAATAACGACTCTATTAATTAAGGAATAATTAACAGATTAATCAGTATGGAAAATTTAGTCAGAAAATAATTTGTGGCAGCACTAGACTTTCAGTATCAAGATTTCAATATTCAGATTCAGGATCCAATCAAGTGATCAAATCAATCAATCACTATTGTATTTGCAAGTGAACTGGCAGGAAAGAGTTGCCTGAGGAAGAAATCTGCCCGAGCAGCAGCAGCGCAGTGACAGCAGCAGTGGGTCTCATAACACTCAGCTCATGAACTGTGAACACTTCCATCCTCTGGGTTGTGTTTGTTATTGTGGCCCCCGATCCCATTGTCCCACCATTGTTAATGATAATGTCAGCGGTGACGGGTGTGTGAGGTGTGTAAGTCCGCTTTACAGTGTGCTTGCAGAATGTAAAAGACTTTGTGTACACTTTGTTAGTGTGTATCAGAGCAGTGTGTGTGTGTGTGTGTGTGTGTGTGTGTGTGTGTCTGACCAGAGGTGACCCAGTGGTGTCCCTGCTGGTCCAGAGCAGGGATAACACCCTCTGGAGGCAACACTCATTAATCATCCCATTCAAACACAGAGAACGCAATCCTTCCTCCCATCCTCTCCTCCTCCTGCTCCTCCTTCCCTCTCCTCCTCTTCCTCCTCCGCACCAATGCTCCATAATGGGGTCACTGCTCCCATTTAACAGAGACAGACAGAGGAGAGAGAAAGGAAAAGGGGAAGGGATGAGGGGGAGATAGTGAAAACAAAGTGAGATTAAATAAGAAGTAACGAAGGGGGAAGGATGGCTTGGGAGGCAGAAATAATAAAAAGAGTGGGAGGGAGATGGGGGAGAAAGGAAGGAAATAATTACAGAGGGAGGTGTTTGAAAGTAGGAGCGATTAAGAGTAGAGTGAGGGGTAATAGAGTTACGGAGAATAAGTAAAGAGGGAGGAAGGGGGTTAAAAAAAATGTGCTGAAAAACAGTAAAAGTCTTTCCCCTTGATTAATGTTGCGACAGAGAGAAGCATAACATTGTGTTCTTTGGAAATGTGGAGAAAATTCTTATATATGCCGCTGTGGGGACCCAGCACTAATTATGTGACTGTGTGTGACTGTGTGTGTGTTATTCATTCTTGTGCTGGAGGACAAGCATGTGTACATAACCAGCATACACAGAGATGATGCACAGAAGCTGGGACAGGCACCATAGATAGACAGACAGACAGACAGACAGACAGACACACACACACACACACACACACACACACACACACACACTCTAGCTAGCTAGCTAGCGAGCAGTGCCAGGGGACCTCGGTAGAACTAGGTTCCTCCTCCTGCTGCATTATTCTCTTTGGAATGTTGTTTTTATTTCCTGGTTCGAAACTGCGGTGCATCGCCCCCAGTTATCTGGCAACACACACACACACACACACACACACACACACACTGCAACGCTTCACTCATCCTTGTCCTAGAACCACTTTTGAGAGAACACCCTCCGACAGATGCCCCAAACAAAAAGGAAACTGGAGGCCAAAAAAACATCTAAGTCTGACAAAACGAAACAAACAAAAAACGTTGTTTCTCCCCCTTACTGTGCCTTCCCTTCCTTTTGTTTCCTGGTGGGCTGTGAGATGTCATTGTCCCTCTGCTGTTAAAGCAAAAAGGGAAATTTGCTTTCTGGCAGTGAGTTAGATGAGAAGATTGATACCCCTCTTTGAAGATATAACCAGAAGGCACTTAGCTTAGCTTAGCGCAAAGGCTGGAAACAATGGCAAACAACTAGTCTGGCTCTGTTCTACAGCTGAATAATTAACTTGTAATATTTTGGAACTCTCCTGGAGTTCCCCTTGTTCTGCATGATTTACATCTCTGGTCCAACACAGCTGAGTTCATAACGAGTTTATCATTTGAATCAGCTGGATACATGCTATACATCTAAGGGCAACCGACAGCATTTAGTTTGGTTGAATCGAACTAGAGTTTGTTTGCCCTGCTGATGCGGTTCGTTTGGGCAGGGGAGGTACATATCCCAGACATATTTGACCAATAAGAGGGAAAGAAGAACTTCAATAATTCTGAAATAGAAATTCTACTGCGATAGGTAAATGCCAACAACAATGTAGTAGTGTTTCCAGTGGTTTTAAAGCCACCAAGAAAACGGAGGCATGGAAGGAGATCTTGGATTCTGTGAACTCTGTTTCTGGACAACATCACTTAATTGAAGATGTAAAAAAAAAATGGTTTGACTTAAAATCAGGGACCAAAAAAATCCATTGCCAAACATAAGAGACATATGCTGACCACTGGAGGGGGGCATGCTGACCCTGAGTTATATGAGATTGACCAGCGCATTGGGGCCATTATTGGTGAGACTCTCAGGTGTCCCGTCAGCGGAGCAACTGGACACTGACCAGGGCTGTCTATCAACAGCTTCATATCCTCCAAGGCCATCTCCCACCAGTGAATTAGAGGGTAAGCAAGTCTTTCTGAATTTTTACAATTGTATGCCATAATTTAACTGAAAGCATTACAGTAAATGACTATCATTGTAAACGACTGTAGCATTAAATAAAATGCATGAACCAATTATTTGGAGCAAATTGTCATCACTTAAATGTGCGTAAGAGTGCTCTTGAGTGTGCGTAGATTTTGTTCTTAGAACAAATCCAAGATATAAGCATTAGTGAATGTCAGAATAATTTTAAAAAGTGCGTAAGTGGGCTTGAAGAACACATTTCTTTGTAAGAATGGTTGGTGAATGAGGCCCACCCTTTTCTTTCCAACCCTCCATCAGAAAGAAAGTAAGCCATCCATCCATCCATCCATCTTCATCCGCTTGTCCGGTATCGGGTCGCGGGGGCAGAAGCTCCAGTAAGGGACCCCAAACTTCCCTTTCCCGAGCCACATCAACCAGCTCCAACTGGGGGATCCAGAGATGTTCCCAGGCCAGGTTGGAGATATAATCTCTCAACCAACTCCTGGGTCTTCCCCGAGGCCTCCTCCCAGCTGGACGTGCCTGGAACACCTCCCTAGGGAGGCGCCCAGGAGGCATCCTTACCAGATGCCTGAACCACCTCAACTGGCTCCTTTTGACGCGAAGGAGCAGCGGCTCTACTCCGAGCTCCTCTCAGATGAGCTTCTCACCCTATCTCTAAGGGAGACGCCAGCCACCCTCCTGAGGAAACCCATTTCAGCCGCTTGTACCCTTGGTACCCTTGCTAAGAAAGTAAGCCAATTTCCCAAAACATCGAACCATTCCTTCAAAGTGCTGCGGCCGAAGACAAGATCATGGCTGTTCCTTGTAGTCACAGTGATTTTACTCAACTCAGAGCAGAGAGGTCTGGGCATTTGGTGTCGACTCAGAAAGCTCTGTCTGCCAGAGACGAGGAGGCTAATTTATATAAGAATGGGATGGAGATTAAGACCTCTGAGGGTATTATGGATTTGGGGAATTAAGCATAATGGATTTCATGTAGGGCTTTCTTTTACGAGTCCCCAGTTGGAGAGAGGTATGCAGTCGTGAGAGCAGATCTGATTCATTCCATGGCTGGGAAACTGGCACATGCACGTACAGTACCAACTGGCTCTCATTCAGTAAACACACACACACACACACACACACACACACACACATATACACATGCACGTCTTTTCTTATACCCACATTCATATAAACAGCAGCTCCCCGGGATGAGCCATGGCTCCTAAACCGTCTGAACTAAAATGCCTTTTGTCATTCTCAAATGTATATTTATGAAGATTTTACACTTCTATTTCACACTGCTCTGGGTTTTTGAAACATGGATTGTTGGAAATCATCAAAATGACAAACATTTAAAACACACATTTTGCCGAAATAATGTACAATGAAAACGTTGTCAGGGCCGTTACTATTTAATCTTTTGTCACGCTGATCACGAGGCTAACCGTAAATACTTTGTAGTATTCGTGTGACAAAGTGAGCAAACAGGAAAACAAATATAAATTAGAATGCATTGGAATAAAATCAGGAAAGAATAGTCTCCCCTAGACATATTTTGTCTCCCCTAGACATATTTTGAAGACTTTTCGTTAAAGGTCCCATGGTAGGGCTGCACAATTAATCAAATTTTAATCACGGTCACGATTTTGACTTCCCACGATCAAATTTGCGTTGATCAACCAATATTTTAAAAGCGTCATTTCATAGAACGCTCCGGGTTTTTTTGCAAAGCCAATCTACCGCTCCGTAACCCACTATCTGATCATGTGCAGTAAACGCAACATTTTGTCCCGCCTGTGTTGTTTTTCAGACAACAGCAGTGACCAGTGCTATTAAGTGTCTGTTATCTCACAGGGCTCTAGGGCTCGAGTAATTTTTTCCTCTAGGTCGCACCGGTGCACCTGATGTCCTTGCATCCGCTGCAATATTGTTTATATCAATATGGTTTAATTTGACCCATTACCCATTTTGTCTGTAAAGCTGTGCCTGTGTTGGATCTCTCTTATACTCTCTCTTTCCTCTTACTCTCCGCGCAGCCCCGCCACACAGAGACGCCGGTCCACACTTCTGACATTTGTCTACAGTTTTAATTATTAACACAGCTGAATATTGTTAACCATGAGAGGCAAACCTGTATTTGTACCAGTGTTTCCGCTGGTAACTCTGCTATCGCGGCCGCCATGGCGAAAAACACAGAAGAAGTTATTGAATGCAACTAACTTCAGTTGGTATAGTATAGTGAGACAGAGGCTGCTGGACCTGGGCCAGAGATGTGACCCATGGCCAGAATATCATAGTTCATAAAAACATACATACATCGCACCCCCCCCAGCTCTTTTAATCAGTTATTGTTAAAAACAAGCAAAGGAGCTTTCTCAGAGATACATTAAAAAAATATATCCTACACTATTTATTTCAGATAGCTAATTTTCATTTACATGTGTTGCAGCTGTATGTCTATAGAACATACAACTTCAACATAAGAAGAATGTAGCATAATATGGATGTGAAAGCAGTTATAAATAGCCTATATGACAATAAAATATGTTTTGGTTAAAATCAACAAATAATCGTGATAATTAATCGTGATCACAATATTGATCAAAATAATCGTGATTATCATTTTGGCCATAATCGTGCAGCTCTATCCCATGGCATGAAAATTTTACTTTATGAGTTTTTTTAACATTAATATGCGTTCCCCCAGTCTGCCTATGGTCACCCAGTGTCTAGAAATGGTGATAGGTATAAACCGAGCCCTGGGTATCCTGCTCTGCCTTTGAGGAAATGAAAACTCAGATGGGCCGATCTGGAATCTTGCCCCTTATGAGGTCCTAAGGTTACCTCCCCTTTCTCTGCTTTGCCTGCCCAGAGAATTTGGCCCACCCATGAGAGAGAGACATCATGGCTTTCAAACGAGCAAAGTGGTAGTTGCCCCCCCCTCTCATCCTCAAAAGCTACAGACTAAGAAACGTCACATCCTAAGGAAAGCTCATTGTGAGACTCTAGTGGCTGTAATTCTGCACCATGGCTGAATTTTGGGGAAGGGACTTCAGATAAGCTATTAGAGGACCACTAAGGTCTATATAAAAGCATCCAAAGAGCACCATGTCATGGGACCTTTAAAAATGCAAGGGGTGAACACAAAGACATGAATACCTGCAGGCTATAATTTAGTGCAATCCTTTGCTCCAACATCCCAACCAATGGCTTCAAAACTTAACAAAAAATAATTAACTGCAGGTTTAGGTCAAGTAAAGGCATAAAATAGAAATACTGATATTAAACAATAAATGTCACTATTAAATATTCAAATTGTAATAAAGTTACAGTGTGTACCATGCATACTGATTATTTTGTTTCATCTTGCTTACACACACACCATGCACTTCTACACTAGAGTAATACAGATATGCCTGTAACCTTATATTAGAAGAATATCTACTTTTCCATTATATTAAGTAATTTGATCAATTGCTAGTATAAACATATTGTTTGTGCAGCTGTAAAGATTTTGTTTGTTGGTGTGATGGTTTGCTAACTAGTGTCTCTTGAGCGCAGCTATACATACATAGCTCCAGTTGATATCAATACGTTCAGTCGATTCCCTTGTTACTCTATGATGATGGATAGGTTGACAAAACTGCAGCAGACGAGGAAATGTTTTTATTGCACTGAATGCACAAGTATGTCACGAGTCTATCCAACGTGTGTGTGAGAAAGAGATCGAGACAGTTAAGTATAAAAATACTGACTCTGGGGCATCACAGTGGCTTGGATGTTGGTATGAATCTGTGTGCACTGTGACCCTTGCTGCATGATATCCGCGTGTCTCTCTCTCTCTGCAGTTGCTTTCTGCCTCTCTACTGTGTGCCTTAAAAATAAAGGCAAAATTCCCCAGAAAGAAACTTTGAAAAAATGGACTTGAGGGCATAGGGCAAAATGTTACATTATAAGCTTCACAAAGTGTATATTACTCGTCATTGCAGGGTTATACTGATATTATTGTCTTCCTGCCGTTCCTGTATGGTCTTGACAGATCAGTGCCATTAGTGAACTCTGTGTTATGGCTGGGTGGATTTAGATGTTTGATTCCATCGCTCTGGGGATGAAAAAATAAAAAGAGGTCCCAGAGTTCCCCTCTATGCACAGGGCCCATAAATCACTGTTACAGTACGCCCCTGCACCCAGACACATAAACACAATCACACTGCCAGTTTCAGAGCGGCAGATATTCTGGGTTATCTCTGTGAACGGGTGCCCTCCCCTGGCTCCCACTCCAGTTGCCTTTCCGCACCAGATGAAACATGTTCCAAACACTGGTTCAACACACGGCAACAGGCAGAGATTAAAACCGACTTAAGTCTATCATAAATGAAGTGCAAAGTCGACAGTTGTGTGGCCCACTGCCTCTCAATACTAAAACCACCAGCTGGGGTATTTAGGAGGTGATGGGAGCTGTGCTATAACAGCCACCAGGCACTCCAGTGCTGAGGTAGGCTCTAATCCTCTGCTCTGGGCTTGCTCCTGACAGGAGAGGAAATGGGAAACATGTCAGAACAGTGGGGACACACATTCACAAATCAGAATGTATGGTGCCATCAACACTCTTATAGTTGTTTCAGAGAGACACTGATCCTTGTAGTATTTCTTGTAGCTCTCAATCCAGCGAATAATTCTTTTATAGTGAATATTTATCAAATAAAATCTGATTTTGAAAATATATTTGTAGCAAAAATGTATCCGTAGTTTAACCTTTCTCATCATTACTTTCTGGGATGCATGATCACCTGGTACATACAGTACATCGCCCCTATTTTTCTTTTTGTCTGAATGTTTCTTATTGCAGCAGGAAACTCAACACTTTTTTGGTGTGTGGGGACTTAACATCCGAGTGAAAATCTTTTCAAATCAATCTACTTCTTTCAAAGAGTGTATTTCTGAGAAAAATCTGAAAAAAACAATAACTCCCTGGTTCTTCCATCCTCTCATCCATATTCTCCTTGTTCTGTTCCTGATCTTTCACACACAAACCTTGAAACTCTTATAAATGTGTACCAAGAAATAAAACCACACACATGCACGCACCCATGCACACGTGCACACACACACACACACACACACACACACACACACACACACACACACAGACTGCAGCACAACGCCTGTAAAGCTCATGTGATGCTTTCAACGTCAACCGGGCCCAGTCCCTGCCATCTTAGTGTCACCACACCAGCTTACTGCAACTGCAGAATGACACAGTAACAGACACATATCAGCTTACTATAATTACACCTAGCCAACACGTCGAATAAGCCGCCATTTTGCTTCACAACACTGTAAATAAGTATTGTCATGTTCCATTGAGAGGCCCGGAAATCTTCCTTTTCTGACCATAACTGTTTGGCAGACACGTAATTGAGCTCAGAGTCTTTACAGAGATCATGTGGGTGGCGTCGCGTGCCGGAGAGCAGACACAAAGCAAAGGCGGCTAGAATGTGTGGATATCTGTGTCTGCTTTACACATGTACTGTATCTACTTTCTTCTTCTCTGCCTCTCACTACCTACTGTAACCCTCCTCTCAGACACAAATTAACAAGTCCTCCAGCAGCCTTAAGTCTGGAAACACCCGCTCGCTGATCTTTCTCCCCTTCTTTTCATCTCCTCCCATCCTTCCTCAAATCTCCCTCTGTCCTTTTTAGTCCCTCTTTCCCTCCCTACCTTCTCATCATCCTCTCCCTTCCAGCATCCTCCTTACCCTCCCCTCTCTGTGTCTTTCTCTCTCTCTCTCTGTCTCTCGCTCTTTTTGTAGGTATTTCCCTTGCTGATGTTGTCCATTGAGAGCATGTGATTGTCTGTGGGTGAGAGCAGAGGAGAAGAGTGGAGCCGATTACTGCAATGCAGAGCAACCAAATAACATCACGGCACTGCAGCAGACACAGATGTGTGTCTGCATGTATGCTTGTATGTGCAGTTTGTGTACATATTCAAATGGACTTTGTTCACTTGTGCATCTGTATTTGTATGGAGAAAGTGTGTGCACAGTTTGCAGCACTGATACAAGTGTGTGTGTGCATGCGTGCGTGCGTGTGTGTGCGCATGTGTTTGATGACCAGCTCTACCACAACTATTTGTCATGCCCAAACACCAAAGCTTCCACAGCTATGCACTATGACTTTTAAATAGATCTCTTTTCACTGACATCAAACTATGCCCAACTGTGCATTTTTAATACCCCACATTTTTATGCAGAGAAGAATATGGTTTCATGCCTTCACAAACACACACACACACGCTCACAAACACGCACACACAAGCTCACTCAGAAAGGATCCGCCTATCGTAGCTCAGGCTAAATCTATTATGCAAAATGACAGTGTTTTAATCAGCCTAATTGTCCAGCTCCTTGCCATGTCTCTGCCATCTTAACCGATGTCACAGCCGCACTGTTTATGTATATTTTTTTTAAAGGAATAAATGACACAGCGGTGGAGGAAGAGCAAGAGGCAATCTAAGCCACAGAGGCCCGCAGGCTTTTGAAGTCTAAAGACTCTTTCATCCCCGACTCTTGGAAATGAATGATTTTTTTTCACACAGTGACAGGACAGCTCTGACAGGACCCAAACACATGAACCATAGCAAAGCTGTCAGATAGTCAAACACACATACAGGGAAACACAAGTGCAAGTAAAAAATACACACACACACACACACACACACACACACACACACACAGCTGGAACAAGTCCAGAACAGAAAGTGTTGCAGAAATTAGGCGTTCACGGGCAGAGGATGTGAGAATGAAGTGTTAAAAAGTGAGGAAAAAAGAGAGAATAGGACGGAGAGAATGATGCTATAATTAGTCGTTTGTTGCTTTAACTGGCATTTAGTTTTAACTGGGCTTCTTTGTCTGTAGACACAATGGGGCTGATGTGGCATGAGTGAACTACACAGTTTAGAGGATTAAGGCTGGACTGAGGCTGTGGCGCCACACTCCCTCTCTCCATCACGCACACACAGACTCTCAACTAGCTCCACAAACACCCTGCTTCACACACTTTCTTAAACACACACACCTACAAACAAAGGCACACCCTACACACACACACACATACACGCACACATACACACACACACACCAACGCGCCCACAGGGGGATTATCTGTGCAACAGAGTTCTGAACACTGAGAGTGAGGAGGCGTCTGAAGAACTGCACTCATCACCGAAGGATGGAAAGAGCCCAGCAAAAAGAAACAAAAAAACACACTCTCTTTCTTTCTCTCTCTCTCTCTCACTCACACACACTTCAGTGCGAGCTACCTGTGTGTTGAGCAGCATATAGAACAGCATCTCTCTGTGTGTGTCCTGTGAGGATGCGCTGAAAGCCAGAGCACAAAGAGAAAAAGAGAGGACAGGAAGAAGTAGAGGAGAGAGGAAAGAACAAAATGGAAAGGTGAGAAGGAGAAGAAAAAAGGAAGTTAAAAAAAAGAGAGCAAATCAAACTGAGAGATGAAAGTAGAAGAAAGGAAGGAACATGGAGACAATCATTAAGAAAGAAACAGGGCCGGCGAGAGATTGAGCAGTTCCCAACCTTGGCCCCAGGTCCACCAGCCTTAAATGGGCTTATTTCACAAATAGATTGTATTGATTTTATACCATTAATGTGGTAGATTTCACACTATTAACTTATATTTCCATCCTTTAGTGTGTTAGTAACCCTGCAGGCTCAACTCTTATCTGATCTCTAACACGCTGCGTGGACAAGCTCACAGGCTTAGCATACCTAGAGCTGTTTCTTTCATGCACTATGCATTTATGGGGGTTAGGGGTTTGTGTGTGTGTGTGTGTGTGTGTGTGTGTGTTACACAGTAGCTGCCATCGCAAGGTTGTTACGTAGCACCCTTTATTGTATTTCGTGGGTCGGCGGTACGAAGGCTGAACCAGATGCAGAATCATCCTATACATTAATAACATGATCCTTTACAGGAGAGCTTCAACACGCAAAAACTAAGAATAAATATATTCACAACTGCCTCTACTATTGGTAGGAGATGAAAGCATAAAAAGGTACCTCCGTAAAAGATAATAATCGATAGTTGATAGAAGTGTCTGTTCCATTTTTTGACAGAAAACAAAATGCCGTCACATCCTGTGTTTTTTTTGTTCATTGTCTATTTTTGCCATTCAATTTTCCTCTGAGAAATACTTAAAAATCAATACAATAACCTCTGAGCCTTTGTCCCATGAAAGAAAACGGGGAGCAGAGGTCCTCGTTGCCTCATTAAGTCTGGCTTATTAAGAAATCCAAAATGCATCCATTGCCACAATGTCCTTCCATATGTCGGCCTTCCTTTGTTTTGTCTTGCATTAAAAAAAATAATTTCTGTATCCTTTCATCCATTAAACCAGAATTTTTTCATCATTTCACACAGCAACCAACTATTCCTGGATATGTCCCTCATCTAGCCCTGTGAAAAATCAACTGGATAAGCAAATTAAGTCAACTGGTTGAGATGAAAATGAACTGACTCCAATATTGACTGGGTATATTATTATTTTTGGCTCATCCAGGGAATGCAATTATTCGGTGGCTTTGATTGGTTTCAGTCTCAGTCGTCCATCAGCGTCCCATCCGTTGGTAGTCAAACCTTTGTTTAGATAAATAGATCTGTATTCATAGAAAAATAAGCATTGACCACACTGCTGGCTGTTCATTGCTAAGGCACTTGGCTGTTTTCAGTCATTTCTCCCTCTCGCTTTATCTCTGTCATTTCTCTATCTTACACGTCCACCCAGTTTGCTCCACACCTACTGGCTGTCACAGTTTATGACTTGGTGTTTGATGTCGCAAAGAGCCAGTGGTCTTTTGAGATTGGTAATATAAACAATGACGCCCACCACCACCCCCACACTGTCTCCTGCTCATTGTGGCGCTGAGTAGAAAAACCAAGCCTCAGTACTTTTCGATCGTGAGGTGTAATAGAGGAGAAAATTTCTTTAGTAGCTGCAGCTGAAGTTTTGCCTCCAGGCAGAGATCTGGGATCAGATAATCCTTGCCAAATACCAAACTATACACCAGTTGTGGGGTAAAATACAAAAACTGACCTCAGCTAGTTATCCAGGAATAAACATGTGTGTAGTGTAGTCCCGCTCCCCTACAGGCTCCTCTCAAAGCCACACCAGCCTCTGTACAACAGTCATTGTTACTGGATGATTCAACACCAGAGAGGGTGATGATGAGGAGACAAGAGAAGATGGGTAGCAGGAAGAGGAAGAGGAGGAGGAGGAACAGGAGAAAGAGTGGGAGTGTTAAAACTGGTAAGACCGGTCCAGCACCTCCATGTAGTCTGGTGTGGTCCTCAGTCTGGTTCTCTGCTCTCCCGCTCCCTGCTCACTCTGGCTGCTGTTACCACTGCCGGATGTGGAGCTGGCGGTGGTGACCACGAGCGTTTGGTCGGGTCTGGCGTCCTGTTTGGAGTCTTGGGGGTGAGGGTAGCGGGGCGGTGGCCTCGCGTACCTGTCTGGCAGGTCTCTGAACTCGGGGGCAGGAAGTCTGAAGAGGCAGTCCACCAGTTCGACCTTAGGGGTGGGGCCCTGGCTGTCGATCACTGTGGGGCAGAGGATGCCGTTCCCGTGGAGACCGGGGAGCGGTCCCATTGCTCCTGTGACGGTGTTGATGGGTGATGAGGACACTTCCAGAGTCCACTCCCTCTCCTTCTCTGCTGCAGAGCAGTATCCTGCCTCGCTCTCTTTGGAAGCTGCAAACGTCTGCTGCTGTGGGTGCGATGGCCGCTGTTTCACCGATGCATCCTGCTCATCTTTGTAGATGGGGTTGCTACACATGTGTGGGGCTGAAGCAGGGCTGGGACCTTTTGACGCAGCCTCCGGGGGCAAGATGGTGTCATAGACGTGGTTGTGTTCAGCCGGAGGTAGGGGCGGCGTCTCGGGGAGGCCGTGGTGATGGTGGTGGTGGTGGTGGTGCGTCTGCTCAGTGAAGATTCCACACTCCATCTGGATGCCCGCCAAGTCTACCTCTCCTTGGCGACGAAACGGCAGCTTGTCCCTCCTCCTAAGGGCGTAGGCAATTAGTGCCGCTGCCGCAAAGAATGCAGACACAAACAACACCAGCAGGCTGAGCACTAACACCGACAGAGGGATGGAATCCTTCCCCGGAGGGGTCAGGGGGCCCAGCCCTGAGCTGGGGTAGCCAAGCGAAACGCCGCTGTTTACAGCTGTGGAGGTGGCTGTCTGCTGCTCCTGCTCCTGGTCCTCCTGGGGCTCCATCTCAGGGCAGAGCAACTCCATGGAGAGGGAGCGGAGGTCTACTCCTTTGGTCTTTTCCGGAGAATGACAGACCACCTCTCCCACCACCACCACCGCGCTGAGCCCCTCCAGCCAACGCTTGAGTGGAGCTGCTTCACAGTTGCACTCCCAGGGGTTCTGCTGCAGGTCCACCTGGAGAAACACATGACACCACAGTGTTTTGTCATTGTGTAATAGTACACTAATTACTGGTCTGCCGTTCATTGCAAATTCATGAATCACTTTGTGGAATGTAAACAATAAAATGGATAATTCTGCTGAGATTCTTGTGATATATATTCGTAGCTTTGTAACTGTCTCTTGTGTTGAAGAATAAGCCAGTAGCTGGCACTCTAATAAGATGACAACATGAAAAATGATGTTTTCTCTGCTACCTTTTGCTTTTCACCAGCTAGGATAAATGGAAAATGAGTTTTTCTGCATTTACATAATAGAATACAGCTCTCCAGGATGGCCAGTGTTTTTAAATGATTTTTTGAAATATGCAGGTAATGAGTACTGATTAATGTAAATAATGTCATTAAAGGGTCATCAACACTGAAGTGCTTACATTTTCTAAATGGCTGTGCACAGGCACGTAATACTCTCAATCAACAACTGAGCAGTGACCAATTCAACTTGTACCACCCACAAGTGCTCTCCTTACAACTTGTTGTGCTGTATTAGGTTATAGGAATATTTCAGTTTACAATAAAGACCACTCAGAGATTACACAAGTGGTTATTGACAAAACTCACTGGCAGGTTTTGTGTGAGGAGCATGTGAGAGTATCACAGCACTTTGTTTTTTTAACAATAGACAGGATGTGATGCAACTCTCCCCTGTGCTATAATCCAATAGGTGTGTGTGTAAATCCATTTTCTCATTGCCAGCTATTGATTGCATGTACTAAAAACAAACTCAGATATTCACTTTGCCACATTTTGAAAAGGGTAAAGCAGATTATGCACAATGGGAATCACTCACATCGCGTTGTATTGTCTGCAGAACTGATCTGTTCCATATCTTTAGCAATGACATTGGCAATGAAAGCTGATATTCTCTCTGTCACACTTCCAAGCAGCTTGCACAAATGTTGTCATGCTAATTTGGTTAGGCCAACTCCCTGGCTTGCAGAAATAGATGGATGCTTTTTGAGATGATTCAGCATTGCTGTTGTGGTACGACTATACTTCTCCATGCCTCGCACTGAACAACAGGATGCTCCTTCACTTTATTGGAGCTAGCCCGCTGTGGGCTTTTGTGTGGCTTTGATAATGATATAATTGCAAATAGAGTATGCGTGGAAAAAAACACTCTGCCTCAGTTTTACCTCAGTTTAAACACTTCCACTATATTAAAGGTCCACTGGAAAGTGCAGTTTTCCATGTTTTACCATCATTGTGACACAGTTAGGTTGTAATTCAACGTGAATGCACATAAGAAAAAACAAGGTGGCATTTTAAATAAACACAGTGTGACCAAAATGTCAGCT
This sequence comes from Etheostoma perlongum, assembly GCA_026937815.1. Lineage (NCBI taxonomy): Eukaryota > Metazoa > Chordata > Actinopteri > Perciformes > Percidae > Etheostoma > Etheostoma perlongum. The sequence goes on from CM049390.1 coordinate 21,927,796, forward strand.
TGTTAATGCAGTTTTATAACTTTCATAACTACAATCCTCCATCTGGTTGAATTTCTTGAAGCATTTTATTTCAGGTATTGTTTGCTTTCACATAGATCCCAAGGGCTCTATCCCCTTCTCTTTTGCAACCATCTGTCCAACATGTATAACACCGTTTACATTTTATACGCCTGGTCACCTAGTGTATGATTTGCTGTCAACTTGTCAATCAAAGCTTTGTTTTGGAGGGAAATTAGACCCTTGGTTAGCCCGACAGGTGCTAGTGGAAAAGAAAATGTAAGTGCATTAAACCCTTTTTTTGTGTGAACACGAAGCCTTTTAGTGAAATATATATAATGAAAGTGTATCATTATCATACCGTGTACTCAGTATACACACTTAGCTGAGTCTTGTTTAAATGTTCAATTCTGAGTGCAAAATTTACTGTTTTGATGCGTAAAAGTTATCATATTCACAAAGACATTTATGAAAAACACAAAAAAACTCTTTGGTCAGAAAATATATTCAGCATGATTTAAACTATGCAATACATTTTTGGTGTTAACTGCCATGCTTTAGCCACAGAGGTGTACATTTTGCTCTTGTGGGTTTTTAACATTATGATGTAGATCAAAGATCAAGCAATAATTGTTTTAATTTACTGGCCATATAAAAAATCACATCAGGGGAGGAATTCAGGATGTTCTCAGTGAGCCGTGTCAATTGATCACTTTGCCCAAACAGCGATATCCTGTCAGTCATTAGAATGGCTCCAGCTAGTCCACAGAAATACAGTTAATATAAGCAGGGTTTGGAAGTTCTGATGCAAGTTTTTGCTCTAGTTTCTGGCGACAGGCACCCTGAGCTTTAGCTTGCCAAGCCTTCTCCACACTGATGAGATACAGTAAATGTGTTTCATTGTCTTTTAAATAATACCCAGAGCAAAATGAAAGGAGTGCATTAGAAGAACAGTCTGCAGTATACGCAAACTTGTCTTCATGGCTACAGTACAGTTTTATGTGAGATGTTAGTTACACATTCAAAACCAGAGAAATGTATCAAAGCAATTCACTCATGGACACTGTAACGCCGTTAGATCAGTCAGTGGTATATTTCTTTTTAAGTGCTGTAATTTTCTTTCATAGTGTACTTTCTTTGCCTGCCTCGTCAACTTCTACCACAGATAGTGATTTCCCATATTTCCCAGAGCGACTTCAACAACCCCTTGAGCAGGGGCATGCACTTGTTCTATCCAGCAGTTTGTGTTTCATGTAGGTGGAGAGAGAGCAATAGCAAAGAGCAAAGAGCAAGAGTTTTTGGTCCATTGAGGCTATTGTCAGTAGAGAAATTGGCATCTCAGCTTCTGTGTGATTGCAGAACATCAGTGCAACATGGTGAGTCTAGAAAGAGCACCTTGATCTTTTATGTTGAAAACAAACTAACTTTTAATGCTGCTGTATTAAAGATCTGAGTTTTCTGTGTTTGAGGTGTGCCAAAAAGTGTAATGGAAGTATGTAGACATGGAGTGAAGAGTATGTTTGCCCTGTATACAATACTAAATGACAAAATGAGGAATGCAGGTTTTTGTATCATCTTTTTTGTAATCCACACACAAAGGATGTGTGAGTTTTTAAAAATAATAATGTTTCACAACTGCTAGATACAGTATATAGGGCTGACCTATAAGCCAATATTATAGTTCATTACCTCGCCATAGAATAGAATAAAATACATATTTATTGTTGTTGTTTATGACAACAAAACACAATTTAGCAACTCTCAGTTGACGGTGAAAAAAACAACAACCATAAACTAAATATAAAAAAGCATAATTTAAATATTAAATATAAAATCTAAATAAATAACACCGTGAAGTGACTATATACTGTACATATGGAGTTATTGCACTTTATAGGATATGTGAATGTACAATGATTATATTCTAATATTCTAAATTTTGTGGTTCATAATTAATTGACCAAAAGTGGATATTAATAATGAATTACTAAGAAAGTCCTGCCTTTCATCTTCGGGCAATGAAACAATTTGTTGTACAGTACTGGCTTTACTGGCATAGGATGTTTTATCCTGAAGTATAAAATACATTGGTATGCTTGCCAGATCAATGGTCATATTCCACAACTGCTAAAAGCTTGGTATTTCCACGGGCTTTTATTAAGCTAATGTACTGTATTTATGTCTAAAACACCTGTGGTGGCAGTGTTCTTGCTGTGCTGTGCAGTTTCAAGTGAAATATTGGCTGATATTACAAAAAAATATTTATAACTTGTCTCCAGTGCATAAACATATCCACTGGTTTGTTTTACATTTAGGAGGATGTAAACCACACAACTGAAAATAATGGCCATACTAAGATAAGCAAGAGTTTTACAGACAGATAACCTTTTAAGAGATTTACTACATATGATCTGGTAAGGAAATGTCGGATTATAATAAAGTCTCTGTCAGTGGAGTTTTAGACTCAAATCAACTATTACTGACTACTACTAGACTATGCTCTACCCAACATCTTTACTGTCCTAGCTAGTGGCTAGCTGCTAACCGGCCACTTGACCAGTGGTTATTAATAATAGAAAGTAGAATTATACTATTTAGTAAGTAATAAGTATTATAGGTGTAAATTATCAATCAGTTTTTCTAAGTGACCACATTACTGTTGATAGTAAGTTCAGTTGTTTGCTGATCTAAAACTAGCCTATTCAAGCACTTTTAATTAGGTTAATAGCTCAGCAGCCAACATATAACGCTATTATTGTTTCTGTAGCTTTCAGTGTCTTTTAAAGGATTTTTACCAGGAAATCAGAATCAGAATCAGCTGTATTTACGACAGGACACATACGAGGAATTTTTCTTTGGAGCATCTTTGCTCACAATGTGCTTACACATACAAAACAACCAAAACAAAATAACCTACTTAGCAACTTCACTGCTAAAAGCTAATGACTCGTCAGTTATAATTCAGTATAGTCAATTCAGAGTAGCTGAAAGAATAGGGAGCAATGCAGTGCCGACACATACCCCCCGTTTTACACTGCCATATGTTGTTTTTACATTCAATACAAATGTGATATAATGCAAAGACATATTGTGTTGCCTTTGGACAGAGCAAATAGCTGTTTTTAGTTTTTATGCTACAGTAATAAGCTAACCGGCTGCTGGATGCAGCCTCATATTGAACAGACAGAGAGGAGCGTGGTTTCAATCTTCTCATCTAATCGGCAAGAAAACAAATAAGTGTGTATTTCCCAAAATGTCAAACTGTTCCCCTTGAAGATTAATTTGCACAAGTATCAACACAGACTCAATTAAAACTGTTAATCCAGTGAATATTAGTTGGGCATTAAATGGTTTCCTGTCAAACCTGTCCCTGGTGAATACAGAGTTGTTTTCATCAGTCGTTCAGGAGTGTGCATTGTTTTTCTGTCTGACATCACACAAGATGAGATGTGGCTGTGGGCAAGTTTCTTCAATGCAGCCTGCAATGATGAAAGTGAGCTGCTCTACTACATAATGTTTTTTGCATTGACTGAGAGAGACATATGTTTTCCTGTACTGTACGTACTGTATGTCTGGCAAAGTCTCAGATTCTGATTCACTTAACTTGTTCTTTTCACTGTTTGTCAAAGGGAAAACTCATTTGCTCTTGTGTTGCTATTAATTCACTTTAAAGAAAACCCTAGCTACCATAGCAATTACATTTTTCTCTGTAAGTCTCACAATTTGTTTTAATAACAGCGACATCAGGGAGGTATTTAAAAAAATATCAATGCATGTAAGTGGGTGTAACTGTTTAATCCTGTTCTTGATGGCGACAATGACTCTAAACTATGCATGCTGCTACTTTATGATTATCAAAATGGACTGTTTTTTTTAACAGCAGCTGTGAGCTTCACCCTGCTTCCATCTGTGTTACCCTTTGATTTAACTGAGGAAACTCTAGCTCCATAAACGCACGTCAGCAGCCAGAAATCCTGCTTCCCGAGCTTCAAACAGGCCAGCAGTAAGTCAACAGGTCATATCATTGTCACATTATTTTCTGCAGTCCATGGCCAGCGCTGATGTGACTTTGTTGGAGTAATAACAACTCTGGTAAATTAATGAATTTAATTACCGTGCTACAGATTTTGAGCACTACAATGGTGACACTGCTGGGTTTCATGAATATGGCACACAGTGTACTTCCATTTGGGGAATACTTTAATGCTCCTGGACATCAGAAATATATAACAGCACAGATACATAATACACTTCTTCATGGTTGCTCTAGCTCTATAAACCACCATCGTCCTTCCCCAGAGCAAACACTTAGAAACAGCCTCGGAACTGCCAGTCTCATCCACATTACCTTATTTTTACAGAGCAAAGTGAAACGTAAATTCACAATGACATTCAAGCTAATCCACACCCACTTCACCTCATTCTACTCTGGCTGTCTAAGAAAAGCCTGGTACACTAAATTTGCTGAAGTGAGAGTAGAGAGGATAAAAAAAATGTAATACCTCGGGTTTGGTCCTTATTGGTGCATTGTGTACACCAACCAGTCACATAATGCTGCAGTTGATTGCGCGACGTAGGGTCTAACAAAACAGGGAATTTAACCCATTAAGTAGCCTATACAGTATATTTACAACGGGGTGCGTTAATTACTGTACAACCATGCTCAAAAACTTGAGGGGTTCAGCTTTCTCCAGTTTAGCTGCTGATTTATTAAGACCACTTATGCAAATCGAGTCAATTGCAATTTTCCAATTAGAATACCTGAGGCGCAACCATAGTCCCACACGCTACAGCAGAGCTCTCAAAACAACAGACGATGCACATGACAAAAAGAACTGCAGCAGTGCCAGAAGCCAGGACATCAGGGGCTGCCACAAGTTTTAGAAGCGGGTATCGCTCATTCCAAGATTTGGACTTGTTTATTTTGGTTCATCAAGCTGTGATAATATAATGTGTGTCTTGGCAATCTATTAGTTCTTTTAATCTCATCGTCTGACATTTGAAATAAACACACTTTGTATAATTATGCACATTTTCGTTTAGTAAATCAACAGGGGTGATGCAATTCAATAATCTCCATTTTTCAGCCTGCCACTTTCACTCATCAAAATGCATGTTATTTGGCCTAAATCTGCTAAAAGCTTTGTGCCAGCTTTCTGACTCATTTACAAACCAGCAGGTCAGCAGATCAGAATATTTTTTTCAAGCAGCCACCTGCACGGAAACCCCCTCAATCATTCATTCAGTGAATACAGTCATAGGTTTGCACCAACCTGTACCAGTCTGGTGAGGTGCTCCAGCACGCCCTCCATCGGAAGCTGCAAAAGGTGGTTGTTTCGTAGATTGAGCCGAGCCAGATTAACTCCAGAAAAAACACCAAGAGGGAGGCTACGCAACAGGTTGGCGTTAAGGAACAACAGCTGGAGGGACGGCATGGAGTTAAAGGTCCCGGGATCTACCTCATGGATCTCGTTGTACTCAAAATAAAGGTACCTAAAGAGAGGAGAGGACAGCTTTACAGCGTCTCTGTTAACACTACATATTATTTGCCTTAACTTTGTAGGAATAAGTAGTTATTAATTAGAGCACAGTATGAATTCTCACATTTAAATTTATTATGATGTAAAATGTACCTCTCCTGCACCCCAGCATGATAACAACATGAATAAATATGTTTATTAAAGAAGTCATAACAAAAATATAATTAAATCTGCACTTTTATTTTTTTACAGCTGATTAATTGGTCAGTGTCGAACGATATTGTGTAATTTCGCACTGATGATTTTTTACACTTGCATTGGCATGCCTTATCATCATCAAATTTAAGACATTTTTAAGGTTTCTTTTCAATAATAGAAATCAGTGTGAACTTAGGCACGAATTAAGTATGACTGGAGACTTTCCCTTGCATGCCAGTGATCCAATATACTTCCATTGCTGTAATAAGTAATAGATCTGGTTTAAATCACTTAGTGCTCACTTGCCCTAGAGTCACTAACAAAGGCTAACAAGAGGTTAAGAGGAAGACGTCCATAGAGGATCTTTGTCATTGATTAGTAGTCAAATGAGTGGGTCTGTAGATTTTCTCAAATTTATCTTGAAATACAGCGACAATAGAGCTGAAAATCTAAACAACCTTCTGAATAGCAGGTATTATGGCACAAACCTTCTCATTCTTTTAATAGCAGACAAGGAAGGTTGACCTGTTGTCTTATTCAAACACTGCAAAGTGTAGCTCACTGAATTTAAATACAATGACTGACTGTAGATATTCGTTGTATGCATTATTTGCAGATTCATTTTCTAAACTGTAATCTGACAATGATACATATGCATCATTCTGACAACTTTTATAATAGGCCTTTTTCCAAAAAGCTAATTCCTGGCACCATTCAGACTGTCTTATTAACACCTCTCTATGTGAATAAAAAAAAACACATTCATTTTCATGTTGTCACTCATACCAGGCTCACACCTCAACTGAAGCATGCCATCAGGCAGCATGACTAACAAATGACACTCCTGGAAGAGAATGGGCACCTTTTCATTTCAATCAAATTCCGGCATAATGGTAGTCAAAATGTTCTGCTTTTTGCAATGCCAATATTACGGTGAAATCAATTGTTACATACTTAAAACAAACAAATGTCTAAATAAATAAGCTGACATCTGGTTTCAGTTAGGAATTTGTTTTAAGTGCGGCAAAGGCAACAGGCTTAAAATGCTGCAATTGATTTAAAAGAATCCTACCGCAGGTTCTGCAACCCCAGGAACATGTGGGGACTGAGCATCTCCAGGTTGTTCCCATTCAGGTAGAGGCTCCTCAGGCTTGTGAGGCTGGAGAAAGCCCCGTCCTGGAGGTACGAGATCCGGTTGTTCCCCAGGTGAAGCAGGTCAAGGCTGGAGAAATTCCAGAAGTCTGTGCGGTAGATCCTCTGGATTAAGTTTCCACTCAGGTACAGCTTGCGGCCGTTGAGAGGCCGAGGTGTGAGCTGGGACACATTGAGGAAGCCGTTCTCCTTGCAGTTGACGGTCAGACCGAGGTCTATGATGTGCAGGTTGCAAGTACAGCCCAGGGGACAAATGATGGGGATGGGGGGGTCGTGTTTGGTAGCCAGCCACGGGGGGGGTTCTGGTTGGGCATCAGACTGCGAGGTGTGGGGGATGTTCTGGACGGTCGAGGCCTTTTAGTCGGCCTAGGTTGCCTCTCTCTGTCTTTACGCTCCACTGAGGAAGAGGATGACAAAGTGGAGGAGGGATGTGTGTTCTGGCGGGAGCCATGAACCATGGAGGAGGGTTTAGTCGGCCTGACATGCCCAGGGTGGGAGTTGGGTTTAGAGTTTGGGGGTAAATGTTGGGGCTGTGATCCTGCTGATGGACCACCCCCCTCTGCTTGTAGCTCTTTGTCTGGGAGGTCAGCACACAGCTCCTTGCGTGGGATTTCCCTCAGGTCCTTGCCGTGAAGATGGAAGGGATATTCGCAAGTAACATCCCCGACTACAGCCGTGTAGGGGATCTGACCCAGCCACTGCTGTAGCTGCACTGCCTCACAGCCACAGTTCCAGGGATTCTCCTCCAGCTGTAGCTCCATTAGGGAACGACCAACATACTCCAGGGTCCCAGCATATGCCAGGCTCTTCAGACGGTTTCCCCGCAGGTCCAGATGAGTCAGAGACACAGATCTAGAGCAGCAGGAGGAGGAGGGGGAAAGTTGAAAGGACAATGTGATAGCAAGTAAATAAACAAAGGTTTACACATTCCATTGCTGAGAAACATGCTTTTTATCTGATGATTAATCCGTCTTTTGTGATATGAAATAGTGTGCCACAGAAACACGAATTTGACAACAGTAAAGACTGGCTAATTGTGTCGGACACGGATATTTCTGCAGATTCATCCAGACATCATTTATAAGCTTTGCAGTAAAATAATCAGAATCCAACCTGAAAAGATGAGCAGGTAGGACCGGGATCAGGTTGTCATTAAGGATAAGAACCCGGAGCTTGTAGAGGAACCTCAGAGCACCGCTGTCAATTCGTTTGATCACGTTGTAGTCGGCCTGCAGGTAAAAAGACAAAATGTGATAACCACATAATTGCTGAAATTGGAGAAATAGACTGAAGGCAGCAGGAAAGCTGAGGCACTCTCCTTTTGAAAAATGCACAGAGATCCTGAGAAAATTCTTTTAGTGACTCCACCAGCTAGCCATTTCAGTCACATCTTTCTATTGTAATCTTGGGCAAATTTGTCAATACTTCTGTCAATCACAGATAATCAACATGGATTATCGTGTCAAGCCTACCTGGAGGTATTCCAGAGCCTCTAAGCCAGCGAAGGTATCATTTCTGAAGACCTCCAGCTTGTTCTCGTGGAGGTACAGGCGTCTTAGTTTGGCTAACCCGTGAAAAGCTCCTACTTTGATGTCCTGGAGAGCATTGTTTCCAAGGTTTATCGACACTGCGTTGCCAAGGTGCTGAAACCCGTTGCTATAGAGACGCCTCAGAGAGTTCCTCTGGAGGTTGAGTTTGAAAGGGCGGACCCACGACTGTGACACCTAAATGATTAATTAGAGGTCTGATTAGTTATCCAATTAATAACATTAATTTAACAGTTTAAAACATCCATAAGTCACATTAGAGACCAGATTTTAGACGTGGAGATCTGGTTTGTTAATGAAATAAATGTTTCATGTGCATGGCCGGATAAAATGAACTGGGATGATACCTGGCTGACATTAGTGAAGCTCCGTCCATCGCAGTGCACGTGCAGCACGCCTTCTTTGACCTCGCACGTGCACGGCTCAAAGCACGGCTCGTCCACTTCCTCCTCAGAGTTATCCACTAGAGGGGTATGTGTGGAGGTGGGGGTAGGGGTGGGGGTGTGTGACGCCCTGGACAGAAACACACACCCCAGGGCCACTGTCAGAGTGACCCACTGCATCCTCCTGCTTCTCCCTCTCAGCTCAGCAGCCTAGGGCTGCAGCCCGGCATTGGCCTTTCACCGCACTGCACGGAGAGGCACGGCACATAGAGTACACATATACATTTACACGCACACACACACACACACACACACACACACACACACTTGATTAAAAGAGGGCAAACAGCCATCAACAACAGCAAAAGCCAGTTCAGGATGAATCAGATGGATGATACATCACAAGCATACTCAAGCAATCAAAAATAAAAGTTAAATCACATAGACTGAAGCACCATGGGGAAATAAACATTACATTGGAATAATGATGTATAGCCAACTGGAGGCTATAGTAAGCTGTGATATGAGCAGAACCATGGTAAACATATGTAAGATGCATTTAGCACAGGAAAACAAGGCTTTGGATTTGCAGGGTTCATAAAAGGCAGGAAATATTGATTTAAAAACAACCTGCTGAACAATCTCTCAGCTGCTACAGCATTGCTTTTGAATAAACAATTCAAACCCTGACATTGAACATGCAAAACAAAGGCAAACATGTGGGCTAGTTCACCTGTGAATCACATTTTTTTTGTTTTTTTGTGGCTTTTTGGACAAGTGTGTGTGGTGGGGGGGGGGGGTGAGAGAAAAAAGAGCTTGTGATGAATATATTCATCTGTGCTCTCAAATGCCCGGTGAAGCTGAAATGTCACCCATGTGTTGTTTTAATGTATGCAATATGAATATGGGTGAATGCAAATCAGATTCATAATGTTTCTGTCTAATGAACTGCTCCATTTAATAAGATGAATGGCAATCAGAGACCAGAAGGATGAGGAGCGAAAAACCACATATTAACAATCAGCAGAATATGTCAGGTTATCAACAGCCATCAAGTCCTTTCATAATTATTATTGTGGTAATGAAAGTGAAGTGAAAGCATTGCTGCGACTCCAAACTCTTCAAAATCTTCAAAAAGGGCTGATGAAGATGGCGCGATGATGGACAGGAACATAAACTGATGGTGATAGTGATGGTGGAGGTGATGATGATGCCACTGCTATAGCAACTGAAGGAGAACAGAGTTGCACTAGCCCTTGAAACAAAAACAAAAAAAACAGCTGAGATACAGTATGAGTGGTGATATATCCTCTCTAAGTCTTAATGAGCACTAAATTGGATAAAGCATCTTGATCTGTTCATACAGTGTTGAACACTGCCATGCGAAATGCAATAATGATCATCATGGTATGGTGGCTGTAATCATACAGCAATAACCTAGCATCAGTGAGTTAGACAAGGAGGCAGCAGTGAAAACATCACCGCCCGGGAGAGGAAGAGCAATCAGAGATGATTATGATGGGAAAAAGATGAAGGGAGAGGTGGAAATGAGAAGAGTAGGGGGAAGAAATTGGGAAAAAGGTGAAAGAATGGAGTAAAGCGGAGAAATACAGATAAAGGAAGAGTAATGGGCAGAGAATAGGTGCAAAGAAAGAGAAAACAGGTGAGGTGGGAGAGAGGAGTGGGATTGCATAAGCAGTGAGAAGTCAGTCAAGGCTGCCACTCAGGATGAGAGCTCACAGTGAAACAGCTGAAATATGATATTGATTACATCAAAGTCCTCCTCTCGCCCTGCACACAATGTACGCCTGCTACACAGAGAAACAGCGCTGGAGCCAAGTTACGTGTGTGTGTGTGTGTGTGTGTGTGTGTTAAAACAATGTGAGAAAGGTCAAACCATACCCCAAAAAAGTGTGCTTTCATGGCTTGCTAAGTACAGAAACAGGTAGCTAGACACGTGATGAATGTGTGCTTTCATAACAAACCACTGTAATGCTGCAATACTTGTTGGATGACCCTACAATGAAAGCACTTGAAGTGAAAAACCACATATTCCATTGCAAGATGAGGACAATCCACCCATTTCTCAAAGTATTGGAGCATGTGAGCTTCACACAAGAAACACAGAACAATCTAGGCCAGCGTGCCTGATTGTGTTTGACAAATTGAAATACAATACAGAATACAACCCATTCATAGTCCCAATAGGTCTTTGTATTCGCCGAAGAATTTCTTTATTGCTGGGCCTGAAGTCCCCTTTACTGAGGAAATCAATATTGAGTCCAGATAGACCACTGGGATTCTGCTTTGGTGGATGGCCATCTCTGCTATATAAGAAGAAACACAGTCAACACTCCTCTTTCTTCAATCAGCCGAGTGGACTAGTCAGCATAGCTCTGCATCATTATGGTAACAAGAAAAGAAAGGACTTATCTGTTAAGTGGTGCCAGCACAGCATCATTTAAAACTGTCTATCTATCTGTCTATCATGTCCATCTGAAAACAGGCCTGACACAGGTGTGGCTTGCTTCTCTGTCTTTCTTGATTCTCTCTGACTCTGAGGGTTTTTTTCTCTTTCTCCTCTAGACCTGCACATTGACGCAAGCGAACCAGAGATGACGGTCACTGCTTATTCCTCACCATATTATTCATGTCACATAATTCCAGTGTCTACCTCTCTGTCCTCTCTGTCCATCAGAATACACAGAGCCTCACCAAGCATCACACACTGGCATTTACATGGGCCCCTGCTCCCAGCACAGAGCTGCACTATCAGGCAAGCAGCAGCATCACAGATCAAATGTAAGGGGCTATCAGCCTGGATAGCCCACAGCCATCCAAGAAAATCAATTAGCCCCCAACATTACAGCACACAAATTCTAACAGTTAGTAGAATTAAAGCATGACCAATTAAACAGCCTAGTCATTAACAGGACCTATTAAGACATTTACCAGGCTATGTATGAAAATCCTTGGCAGAGTAACGCAATCCAATTGCATTCCCCATCGTCTGTCTCTCCCCACCAGCCTCTCTGATCCACACAGCGACGCTTAGCAGAGCAGGGATGCGGGTAATACTCACTCAGTCCGCCGCCAAAGAATTAGGGAACGACCGAGAAAACACTTTAGAGGCTGACTGTCGACATGTCGTTCACATTCAGCCGCACTCTTCTCCCTCTCTCTCTCTCTCTCTCTCTCTCTCTCTTCTCTCCTGTAGCGGCTCAGGCGGATGGGGAGGGAGGGTGGCAGAGCAAGGGGGTGGTGGGGTGGTGGGGGGGACGTGATAAGACTGCAATGAGGTGGAGGATAAAAACCGGGGGAGAGAGTGAAAGAGAAAATAAAAACGATTGGCTTTAGGATGCAGGTCCGCTTCTCAACTGTGCAACCCGTGGGAGCTGCGGCACTGGTCCGCTGGACAGGCGTGCAATGCGCGGAGTTGTAGCCTGCGTAGTGATGGAGAATCCTCTCTTCATCTTAAACACAACTGGGTAATTCATAGAGGAGAAATGAGGGTGTGTGTGGGGGGGACCGAGGTACCGGAATTAATCATGCAATAAGGCGGTGCGAAACTGCTAGTTTGTATGAGGTATAAAGCGCGCAGGGTGGGTTCCTCCTCACCAGAGGAGCAAGTTCAGTTCTTCATAATAAACAGATTACAGAAGACACAACAGAGTCACAGACAATGGGCTGTATAAACTTTCTCCTCACGTTGCCCGCGTGTGCAGTCTGGTAACAAAATACCCCGACTGTTCAGCTATACCGGCAATAATTTATAATCTCATTAGTTTATTCATCTCTCCTCTTGCCCTTAAGCACCAACGGATTTCGTGAAACCTGTGTGTGTTACCATGGCGACTCGTGCCAGCTGGCTTCGTCGCTCACATACACACGCGCGCGCGAGCACGCCTTCAGCATTACTCGGGAAAACTGTGGTGACTTTTATGAGGGGAACAGCGGAGATTACAGGGAGGCCCGTGCGTCTGCGTGGCCTACATCAAAACATCTGTCTGGCCAAATGGAGGCGGTGGGCGCAACAGATGCCGCAGAGATTGAGAGCAAAGAAGACCCCCCACCAACACCGAATTTAGCTTCCTACACCGGCTAACCACAGCCTGATAGGTGGCTGCTGCTCAATCAATAGGCTACTGCCGCTAAGTGGCAGGTGTAGGCCCTTTGTGAAGCCTGAGGACCCCAGTAGACCACTGGCAGTCTCCATTAAGGACACCATGGTGCTGAAAACAAGCATTCAAAAGCGTTCAAATATCAGTCAGCCGGTTTTATGGCTATAGGAAAAGATTTAATAACAACATGTCTTCCACATTACTGAGCTGAAAGTTCAAATTTCAGTTCAATTTCACATTGATTTCAGCGTGCATTAAGGTGAATCACCCTGAAGAAATGGAGAGGTGCACCTCCGCCTCACACAAACTCTCTCCGTCCTCTCTCTCTCCCCATACCTCTCCCTGCAGCAGTGGAGGGGAAAGCTCTCCCTGGAGATTCCTATCTGAAACAGTAACAGAGACGGTTCCAGTAATATCAGGAAGATGTAGATGATGGTTATAGATTTCGGGCCTCTCAGGTGCATTAGGCTGTATTACAGCTTCCCCACAAGGCTGCTTAATGCTCACTTGCAATGGAAACAAGCTGGAAGATGCCAGACATGTATGCACAGTCACAGTACACACATGCATTTGTGGAGATTGCTTACAGACAATTGCACACATTTAAGTCCCAGTTAACATGCATGGTTGCAGCGGATTTATAAGGTTTTTGTACTGAGATATTATTTCCAGCTCGGTGATTGATGATGCCAGATCTATGGCAGGGGTAATATGATCCCAGACCTGAGGCTATTTTTTCTAACTCAGAGTGTAACCATGCCCAAAACTGAGAATCTAGGAGAAAAAACACTCACTTTCCTCTCTGTAGTGTTGTCGTTGAACCGTGGAAGCTCCCTAAATTAAGAAAACAAACCGAGAGGAACTGAGAGAAGATGGTTATCAGGCACCATCAGATACCTGTGTGTCTGTTCTCTAGGGGCAGGAGCCGCTCTGAGCACATAAAGCACTTTTTTGGAGCGTTGACGGCGCCTCCAAAGTAGGGGATCTATTTATACTGGCCTAGTGCTGCTGCGGAGCTGTCCAGTGCTGAAATGGATAGGGATTCATGCTGTTTCACTTGAGCCACTTCTCCTTTCTTCCTCCTCCGCTTTCTCCTGCTCCAAAGCCTTTTTATTTCTCTTATTTGAATTATTTCTGTCATATCATACTTAGATTCCTTCTATTTCACTCCCCTTTCTTCCTTTCCCCACTCCCTTCTCTCTTCCTCTCATCCCTCTTTACTTTCTTACTTTGATTCTCCTGTGGGCTCTTGTCAATTCAGACTGGTTTACACGCCATTCTCTCTTTGATTTCTTCCCTTTTGTTTTCCTACCCCTGCTCACTCCTTCTTCTCGTCCACTGTGGGCATATTGCAGGAAGTGGTTGTGCCATTTTTGCAGCGCTCTGCAATTATACTTTTGTTTCCAAGACATCCATCAGGACTGACTTGCATGCATGATTGCACACACACACACTCAAGACTTGAGGACAAGTAGACACACTGACAAGAGTAAGAACGTAGTTTATTCCTCTACTCTGCCAATCCATGGGTCAGAAAATCTCCTTAAAGCTACACGTTGTTCACATGCTGTTGCGCTGCCCCTTAACATGTGTTTGGGTTTCTTAGGGGCTCACACTGCCCCCAGTCTATAGTCACTCAGTGGGATGAGGCAATCAGAGAGGCAGGCAATGACATACTGCAATCTGTGGGAAAAGAGTAGAAAGCTAGTGGAAGAGAGCCCAGAAGAGAGGGAGGGAAGGATGAAAAGAAAAATCAGAGGCCAGTTGTGGGAGAGAGTGAAAGGAAGACAATGAGCAGTGGGAATTTGGGGGTTTGTGAGGGCTGGCTAACATGTGTGGTGAAGGGAGAGGGAGAGAGGAAAGGGGAGAGAGGCCAACAGATAGAGGGGCTACATATGGGGGAGGAGGGGGGGATAGCCAGGAGGGCAGGTGGTTCTGTCATTAGCTCCTGATGAAAGCAGAGGGCAACTCTAGAGGACTCACCTCTGATTCACACAGTAGTACTGCAGGCAAGGACAAGCCTCTCGGGAGACATCAAACACACACACACATACATACACATACACACACACACACACACACACACACACACACACACATGCACAGACATGCACACACACACATACGAGCACATATGCTAGTAACACAGTAGTGATTCACAGGATTACCCACAGGCTCATGAGCACACACAAAAACACACACACTAGGCACATAACACCCCATCCCAATTTAGTATAACTACACACAAGCTACACCGTGACTCACAAGAACATGCCAACTCCTACACACACATGCCACATACAGACAGCCATGCAACACACACACACACACACACACACACACAAGCACACACACACACACACACACACACACACAAACACACACACATATCGTTGAACTAATTAATCAAATCTCCTGTTTTAATTAGGATTCAAATCAGTTGCTGTGGGAACCTTGCCCCCTTGGAATCTTAAGGACTTGCTGCTGCGTCTCCTATGTCTCTCCTAGGAAGCTGACGGAGGGGGACAAATTCATAATACCTACAATGATTCAGCTGGCTGCATTCGACATTACGTTTTCACAAAGAAAGATTTTTCTGGGGAGGCCCGAGGTGCCCAATCTGGACAACCATTTGGGTTCAGTCATAGAGAGAGGCACGAAAGTGGAAAAAATATGGAATTGTGACGGCTCATATCCCAGCCACGCTAATGCAATGCACCTTACCATGAAAAGGCCATATGTGTTGGCATTAAAGGGGAGGTTCAAAGTTTGCAGGGGCCTGTCCAATCGATCAAGTAACACAGGCCTGCCATTCTGCTTTGAACGTGTACACGTGGTGAGGCATGTAAAGGCACTTTCACACAGTTCTAATAGTGTACTTAGCTTTTCTATTACCTTAGCCTTGCAATTTCATCCAAGCAATGGCTCTGTACTTACACCAGGGCTGCTGCAGTATGCCTGGTGCAAGAACTTTCTTTTGGAAACATCATTCATATGCTGCATCTCATGTGCATAAATGGCCTCCTTGAGTACTCCACAATCTAAATTCTTTACGTCTTAGTCCCTCCCACCGAGGAGGGACCGGCGAGAAATCATGCAAGGAAAGAGGCAACAAGCAAATGTGTTTTAGAGGGATGAGACAATCTTTCCTCTGAAGCGTTACATGAATTTGTCAGCTGTAGTTAGTTAGCAGCTCCTTCAGCTGCATGACTTCCAGGAAGGCTGCTCTCATGTATCCTCGCCTATAGCTCTTCAATGCTCGCTTTTCAATGCTTGCGCCTCAATTCAGAAATAAAACTTTGAGACGGCCTTCACCGAGGAGGGACAGAACAACTTCCGGCTCAGGACGGCCGAGGACTGAGGAGTCAAAGAGCTATCAAATAAGGGTCATGAGATGCAGCCAGTGTGTTCTCCATAAGTGATCAATGGGTTATATTTGTAAGAATCAGCTCAGAACTTTAATTTTATGTCTGACTGCTTTAGAGCAAGACAGAGGAATTAATAAGCTAACATTTCTGTTAATTTTTTGAGAAAAAATGTATTCAGTGACTAATAAAGCTATGTAAAGCAATGTGGAGGTTTGAGTGTTACCAGTGTTTCCTCTCACATGTTGATAGAGCTACCATCAGCACCAAAGATGAGGATGAGAAAGCTCAGACTGTAGTGGAAGCATGCTGCCTTCATCTGTCCCGAGTGTCTTATCATTGGCTCAGGTGAAGACTGGACTTGATGAATTAAAGGAGGAGAGGATGCCAAGTAAAGCCATTAGGATACAGGAACTCAGGCATGTGTCTGGCTCGCTGGTTGTCATGGTTGCGGTGTTTATCACCTCTTTCTGCCGACAGAAGCCCAGGGGCAAATCAGATTGGCCTCAGACAGAGAGACACAGAGAGAGAGAGAGAGAGAGAGAGAGAGAGAGAGAGAGCAAGTTGGTGAGTGAGGGGGAGGACATATTGGCACAGTGGAGGGGTGAAATGCCAACATGCTGCAGAGGGGAGGCTGAAGAAGGGCATTGGACAAATGTCAACGTGGCTTATTCATGATGAGATTTTGTTTCACCATTTCACTGTGATCATGTTTGAGGGACAGTAGCCTACTAATGGTCTAATGAGACGGTCTAATTCAGCAAATCCTTTCTATGAATCCTGTTTTGTTAACTCACTTGAGTTTTATCCACTGTTTGCTCTGTTTTTACTCAACTGTTTTCTGTTTCAAAAGAAACTACATCCTCTTTTGACACCTATCTTTTTTGATGTCTCAGTGGACCACTTAGAAATAGCCTGTATTGACATTCATTAAATGGAAAGCCCTTGAAATCCTGTTGAAAAAAAAACACCGATGGGTAGCCCTTTAATAGGACCCTCAGACCATTTAAAAAAGCAGGTGTTAATGTGCCCAACATCCCACGTGGCCTATGCCTGCCACCTAGCGGCCCTTAAACCAATCATCACTGCTTGGAGCCTTGTACAGGTGCATTAGGAGATGTGGGGGGTAAAACTTTAATGGAGTACTGTGGCCGTCATGTGGCTAGCTGACAAGACAATTCACATCCAATTCACTTCAGACCGGCTACCTTGGCTAAGGTGATGACAAAATGACATTTACAGGCTATGACAAGTGATCGGTTAAACATTCTCAAGCTAGCAGTCACAATCATAAACAGATGGCTAACAGCTGCTGGTTCCATCCAGGTGGCTACTGTCGTTGCCACTGTCCCCTTTTCTGCAGCTATTAACCGCTCCTGACTGCAGGGTACGCACGTGTTAGCGCTCAAAACCACGCCTCTTTGGTCTTAGAACCAACCAGAGTGAGGCATAGTGAAGCACCGAATCTTCTCAGCAAATCAGAGCGCTTCTTGTTGGAGGGACACTCGTATTCACGTATGCAGAGGCCCTGCTGCTGTCAACAGGGAGGAAGGTATGGATATAAATTGTTGTCGCACCGGCTTCGCTTCAGTACTTGTTAAAGTTTCGGTTCGGCTTTGCCTTGACACAAACTATAAGCTTTATAGCCGTTAAAGCTTATACCAACGAATATTTGTAATTTGTTGAAATTAAGTTATTTGGTTAGCCTAGTAGGCTACACATTTATGTTTATCTTTCTGGATGTAAAGGATAGGCAACGTCTTGGCGGTTGTCATTGTAGTTGTTGGTTGTCTGTGTTTAGTCTTGCTGTGTAGGCCTAGCAACTTAGGCTATATATGAGGTTCAGGTGAAGGTTGGGGTGGTCTTGCTGGCTCGTATTTTAGCTGACAACTAGCTGAATAGGGCGAAACCACCAGACAGCCTGTGTGAATAGCTGTATTGTGTGTGTTGTGGTGTGTGTGTGTGTGTGTGTGTGTGTGTGTGTGTGTGTGTGTGTGTGTGTGTGTGTGTGTGTGTGTGTGTGTGTGTGTGTGTGTGTGTGTGTGTGTGTGTGTGTGTGTGTTGTGTGTGTGTGTGTGTGTGTGTGTGTGTGTGTGTGTGTGTGTGTGTGTGTGTGTGTGTGTGTGTGTGTGTGTGTTCAGGTTCAAACCTATAGGCCTATTCCACAGAGCCGGGTATTGGTTAATGTGTGTTGTTTCGGTCCCATTGGTTTGTGAGCTTTCATTTTGTGATACTCATCCGCCAGGGAGAGTATTCATCATAGCTGTGTTCAGGCTGACACGGTGCGTTGCCGTGCTGAGGAGTAAATTGCCGGTGAGAGCGACCTGTCCTGTTGTTTATGGTCGCCCCTTGCTGTCAGCCCGCAGTGCCAAAGTCTCATCATCTCTACCGAAGATGCCGCAGACAAACAAATCCAGAAACGCCCCAGCGTCTGACTCTTCAAGCTCGGTCCAAGCTGGAGGCTCAGCAGAAGGTGCAGACCCAGTGTCCCGGGAGGAGTGCCACGCTGCAGGGGACGCAGGAGGAGGAGGAGGGGGGGACAATGTTGGAGACGGCGAGATCATTAAGTCCCCCAGTGACCCCAAACAGTACAGGTAAATAAAGTGAAATACATTACAGCTTTCATACTACATGTGGCTATTCTCCTGAGTATTTCAATAATGCATTGTACTGTGGCCCTGTTACATGACTTGTCTCTCCTATTTTGTAATTTGTTCCCAGTTCTTGTTATTAATTTGATTTTGTGTGCAATGACGCAGCATGTGAAGGTACTATTTTCTCATATTCATAACGGTGAAATTGATGAGAAAATGACCCAGATCCACTAACCCAGATCCAAAAATGATATTGCGCTTCTCTTCCAGCTGGATCAGTACAATATTATTGTAGTTTGATGGGACAATTTAATGCTATAAGCACACGCCAGTGCCTCAGGCCTCTGTGGGGCATACACAGCGAAATTTGCTGTGAAAAACCATAAAAGAAGAGTCTCAAAAGGATATGAGATGCAGTCTGCAAAGAGACATTTGATCTTACAGCCTTTTCACAATAGCAAATGGATGATGTAAAATTAACTGAAACAGCACTTATTCCTCAAAACACTCTGTACTCCTTCACCTTTGACCTTACTCCCCCCAGATATATTGTGCTGGACAACGGGCTGCGAGCTCTGCTTATCTCAGACTACAGCGGTCCAGCAGCTTCCGAAGACGAGGACTCAGATGAAGAAGATGAAGGCGAAGAGGAGGAGGAGGAGGAGGATTATGAATCTGAAGATGAAATGGAGGACGATTCCGAGGAGGAGGATGACGACGATGAGATGGGCAGTGATGATGAAGACGATGACCAGGGGAAAAAGAAGAAAGGAAATGCAGAGAAACAGGTACAACTGCGAGAGTGTTTTTTTCCTATGTTAAATGTCTAGGAGGACAAAAAGAACTCACTTGGGTTGTGATGAAACCAAATAAATTAGTGTTGAAATCATTGCCATCACAAACTTTAATATAGTACTATATAACTATGTATAGTACTGTTGAATACTGTTATCACACCTGTGCCTAATGCTTCATGTGTACAGAGCTTGAGCTACTGTACTTAAAGAATAAATGTTCTCATTGTCAACAAAGACCACGAAAAAAACAAAACAATTCATTTGTCAGTTTTTCTTTGAACACTTTCTCACCTCCCTGCCCTGTCTGCAGCCCTCAGTTCTATTCCCAATTGTCCCTTCAGAAGACGTAAATTGTTAACATGTATAGTTTCATTGTTGAATACAATAAGGTTAACAATCGAAGGTTTTTTTACTAAATGTATTTTATAGGTTTACTAACTATTTTTTTGATCTTTTAACTGTTTTTGATTAATTGTATTATTATATGCTCTGTAGCACTTTGAGATTGTTAAAATGTAAAGTGCAATACAAATTTATTATTATTACTATTATTATTATTAATTCTCTAAAAACGATGGGCACTTTAGAGTAGCTTTTGACGAATGTATCTCAAACTGGAGTAAAAAGTGCATTATTTTATAGATTATTTTTAATCTCAGATTTCGTGTGATAATTTACAACAGCAGGGCAGAGTATGTGGGAATTACTCAAAATAAACTGTGTGTGTGTGTGTCAGTCTGCAGCAGCACTGTGTGTTGGAGTGGGCAGCTTCAGCGACCCCAGTGACCTCCCCGGCCTCGCCCACTTTCTGGAACACAGTGAGTAATCAAACAGAGAGGGTTAAGTCATTTCTTTGAAAACAAAATTCTCATCTTTGCTTGGTCAAGGGTTAACTCCCCCTTACAAACATTACTCTTACATTGTATTCTATCACCTGTTGTTGTGTTATTAAAAGAGTCCAACACCATGGCCTACATTGATGGCTTGGATCTTCCAAGACAACTTCTCCTCTATCCGACACTTTTTGCTGTATCGTATTAAAGTTTGATAAAGTCCAAAAAAGAAAAAAAAACAACAGCCAGGAAGAGTCAGATGTAAAAAGAGTTTAATGTGCTCAAAAAAGATTTTACCTACCTAGAGATAAGCATGGGGAATTTTCCATCTCCATCCAGCTTTCCACATACAGTAAATAAGAACAATACAAATGCAGGGCACATCACCAAGTAGCTGTGGTTCCTTACATTTTTCTTTTTGATTTACAACCCTTCAATTCTCTTCTGTTTTTTTCCCGTTGTGCGCCCAGTGGTGTTCATGGGCAGCGAGAAGTACCCCTCAGAAAATGGCTTTGATGCTTTCCTCAAAAAGCATGGCGGGAGCGACAACGCCTCTACCGACTGCGAGAGGACCATCTTCCAGTTTGACGTCCAGAGAAAAAGCTTCAGAGAGGCTCTTGACAGGTGAGGGAGGATCAGAGGGTTTTTTGTTTTGGGAGAAGCCTTAAGAAGTGGACTTCTTCTTCTCAGACAAACAGTTATAAGAAAAAGAGAAGGTAAACTTAAAAAACTCTTGAGACTACGTTAAAACTGTTATTACATACCAACTAGAAGATGATAGCGCTTTTGAAGCTTTGTGGCAAGACTCTTCTTGGTATTGTTGCAAAAAACCCAACCCTCATATCACTAAAACAAGTATTATCTTGGCCAGTTGGTACAGTTAGCTACTGTATTCAGCAGTTACACCTGGCAGTTATGGGGTGTAAATAGACAACCATCTCGATGTAAGAATTAGTTTCAAACTCATGTCTCATTATCTGATGAGTCACAGACTATGGTGTAACATGAACTAACAGAGTGGGACAAACATTACAGGCTCGTTGTCTGTGGTGTGTATCAGTCTACATTCGATTGTCTCTCTTTGACCTTTGTTCTTTATCTCTGGCTGGCTGTGACCCCGTATTATAGCCTTTCTGTCCCGTCACCCTCTTAGGTGGGCTCAGTTTTTCATCTGCCCCTTGATGATCCGAGACGCCATTGATAGGGAGGTGGAGGCCGTTGACAGCGGTGAGTCTTGGTGCCTCTGCGCATTACTATTACTTTTTTTACTTACATTTCAGCTGTCTTACTACTTAGAGTATAACTTTTCATCAGCGGCGTTGCTGAGTTCTCTTCACACCGCTTGTATGCACATCATTAATCATCTTTCTCTGTCTCAAGTTTGTCTGCCTCTCCTTCTGTCTGTCAGAGTACCAGCTGGCTAAGCCGTCGGACTCCCACAGGAAGGAGATGCTATTTGGCAGTTTGGCTAAACCTGGACACCCTATGGGCAAGTTCTGCTGGGGTGAGTTGGTAAACACAACCGCTGGGACACATAATACACCGAGGGCCTCCTTGGGGTATGTTCTGCAATAACAAACAGGAGTACTGAGACCGATGCCAGGTTTTCTTTCTTGCTGAATACCTGCATTTGTAAACCATTTTTTGACAGGGTTTTTTAAGTTGATTGCTTACTTCTGACAACACCAGGGAATGCCCAGACGCTGAAGCACGAGCCAAAGAAGAAGAAGATCAATGTCTATAAGCGGCTGCGTGCCTTCTGGAAGAAACACTACTCTGCCCACTACATGACACTGGCTGTGCAGTCAAAAGGTTAGGAAAATCCATTCTTATTACTATACATCAAGAACACGCCTTGTTAGTAGATTGACAGAAATGGAATCTTTTTTTAATAATATCATCACAACAAATGAATTAATTAAAAAAAGTACATCAGTGGACAATTTAAACATTCATTCGTTGCAGCTCGTGTAAGATTTGATCTGTGTCCAGTCAACTGGTTAATCATTCCTGAATCAACTCAAATTGCAATATTTCTCAAGTCAGATATATATATATATATATATATATATATATATATATATATATATATATATATATATATATATATATATATATATATATATATATATATATATATATATATATATATATGTGTGTGTATTTTCAGGGTTTCACAAAAAATATCACACGGTTAATTAACTACTGCGTGCAAGTAAAATAATGACTAGTGTCGACATTTGTGCTGAGAAAAATCATTCTCCTTAAGCAGCTGAACTGTTTGGCTTCTGTATTCCTGTTGACTCGTCCAGTAATATTTAAAACACTTAGCATCATGACACTTCACAGTAGTTTTCTATCTCTTGAAAAGACATGAAAAAATATAGAGCATTTGACCACTAATGAGGAAATATTGAAAACTGATAAAGGTGAAATTTGTCTCCTAACATGAGATTGAACTGCTAAAGTTTTAAAGGAAACCACTTTTAAAATGGCATTAATTATTTTTGGTTACCTTCAGCCAGTGCATCAAGCTGTAAACACACACATATTATCTTTTCTGTGTGAAATTATCTCAATACCCCCTCTGTGTTTTTTTGTGTAAATCTAATGAATATGCTGTAAATCCAATACTCACTCTTCTTTGAACTTTATTTTGGTCTACACCAACTACTGAGGCAAATATCTGCCTCTTTTGCTGCTATATGCTCCACTATATTCCCCAACTAGGTGCTAACTTTGTCTGTCTGCAGTTTGGTGCTGGGCAGGTAGTGTACAGTTGGTTCATGAGAGCTTGTTCTCTGACACAGCCACGGCTGGAAACAATCCAGAACATTGAGAGTGAACCAAAACCGTAGAGTTGCGGTCACTAGAAATGGTACCATAGCAGCTTTTTGAGTTATCATTTTTAAGGCTTCAGTCCTGGTTGTTCCATCCTAATGACACAAGTATCTATTTTTGTAGGAAGACAAACTCCTCAAGCAGCTTCTGAAATGCTGAAGAAGAGCAACTTCTGTATCCATTTACAGCACAGCCAAACAAACTGGGCTGAAAAGATTAATTGCGTTACATTTTTTTTTTAAAGAATAAAGCCACTAATTGGCCTTTTTCCATCATGCTGTGAGCATTCCATATCAATCTGATCTCATGCTGATGCAGGGCGGAAGTGTTTTTCCTCAAGCAAAGAATGCTTGCGCAGAGAGATGTTCAAAATGTGATGTTACATGATCCAGATCTTAACTATATAAACTGTAAGTATCCATACCCCTACTTTAGAAGAGTGCTCAGTAAACAGGGAGGCTTTCATCAATGAGAAAAGCATGCATGCGTCTTTTTGAATCCCTTGTGTGTGCAATTTTAATCCCACACCGGATTAAAGGGATTCTCACAGTTACAGTGTAGCTTCTTTATAGAATCTAAATGTTGAATTGCATAATGTAATGTAAAAGTATGGTTATTGCAGAAAGAATGCATAGTATCCAAAATGTGTAAATGAAAGTGCGCCCAACAGTTAAACGGGTGTATATTATCCAGTATCATTTGGTTAGAAACACAGAACATGGTCACTTTTCATGTAAATGTTGAACTCAAGCCGTGGTGGAAGTATTCAGATCCTAACTTAAAGGTGCCCTGTCACCTGTATTTCATTATACCGTGTGGTAATGTCTGAAGTTCTACCATAGACCCTGTAACATTTTTGTGTAAAGAAATGCCTTGGTTACCTTGTTTCAAGCCACTCTAGTGTAGTATAGAAAGCCTGCAGGAAGGCTCGATTCATGCAAGTTCTCATTAATATTCAATGAGCTAAGCTGCTTAACTCTGATTGACTAACAGTTAGCCAATTAGAGCCTGGCTAGCAGTATCCTTTAGCCAGCGCATCTGGGCGAACTCATGAATAGTAATGAGCTCAGGCAACATGATGTCAAACTGACCATTATTTCCTTTCAGTGGCTAGAGCTGACAGAGGAAGTAGCAGTTCATTTTCACATTCACTACATAACACACACACATGGACCTAACCTATTTAAAAAAAAAAGTACTAGTAAAAGTACAAATACCACACTGTACAAATACTATGTTACCGTAAACGTCCTACATTGAAAATGTTTCTTACAGTATGTATGTATCATCAGGAAAATGTACTTAAAGTTTTAAAAGTACTCAATACAGAAAAATCCGCCCATTTTAGAAACTGGAAACCATAGAAAGTGGAATGAAAAGAATAGACTCAAGGAAAGTACAAGTACCTAAGATTTGTACTTAAGTACAGTACTTGAGTAAATGTACTTAGTTACATTCCACCACTGACCTCAGGTACACATGTGATTATAGCTGTAATATATAATAATAATAATAATAATAAAACAAATTATACAAAAGCTTTTTTAGGATTGGGCCTTTATGACCAAAATGTAGTCAACACTCCTTGTATTGAATGCCCCCAAACCCAGAATGATGTGTTTTCAGCCAGAAGTAATGAAAGACACTAATTTATCCTCCTTCACTCGGTCTGCCCTTTAGAGAAGCTGGACACTCTGGAGAAATGGGTGAGAGAGATCTTCAGCAAGGTGCCTAACAAGTGAGTATTGGAGAAGAGGCTCTCAGTCACTGTGATGAGTTGCTGGTGTGATATAGATTGAGTCTGAATATCCTTTGAGACTTTGCTCAAATGTAAATGTCAAGTCTTCCCCCTCTTCTTTCTCGACTCGTTTTTTTTTCCGACATAATACACCTAAAGGGATCATTTCTCCCTAAAGTCGCACTGAACAAGTGTTTTCTTACAGATCTCCACTTCCGTTTGCTTTATGAGTCACTGCAACAGTCTCTTTACAGAATGGACATGCATATCACTGTGATGTGAAACAGCATAACCTCCAGTTTTTAATGCTTTCATTTCAATTAAAGGATTACATGCTCCTGTATGAGTTAATTAATTTCTCTCATCTATGAGCTTATAAATTGTTTCCAAGCCTTTACTCATTTAAAGGTGCCCTGCCACATGTATTTCATTACTTTGTGGTAATGTCTGAAGTTCTACCATTGACTGGATGTAACATTATTTGGGGGGGGGAAAAAAGCCTTGGTTAAGTTGCTTGACTCTGATTGGCTAACAGCTAGCCAATGAGAGCCTGGCTATCAGCATCCTTTACCCAGCACAACTGGCCAAGCTCATGAATAGTAATGAGTTCTGGCAACATGACGTCAGACTGACCAGTTTTTGTAATTGGCCTGATTTCGCCGCTTATTTCTTTTCAGTGGCTAGGGCTGACAGAGGAGGTAGCAGTTGATTTTCACATTCACCACACAACACAAACACATGGACCTAACGTATTTCAAAAAATGCAAGTAAACACTGTGTGGTGGGGCACCTTTTAAGTAAACTAAATTCATATTTCATCATGCTGAACATTTTTGGAGTTATGCCTGGCAGAAACAATGTGCTATTTTTGTGACATGTAAGTGATAATTAAAGAGAGGTATTTTAAATGTCTATGTTACACTAGAACACATGTTTTCTCTATTGGTTTCTTAAAAAATATAAGAAATTCTAAGACATATTTAGTGACGTTAAATGAGTGTTGTTTAATTGATGGTAAATGATACAGAATGATCACTTTTTGCTTCCCAAAATGCTGTTTTTGTGTCTACAGTGCTCTGTCCAAACCAGATTTCTCTGACATGCTGGATCCCTTTGACACACCAGCTTTTAACAAGCTCTACAGAGGTACTCAACAATATCTAAATACTGATCACATCTGGTGTACTCTGGTTCTGTAGAGCAGTGGTTCCCAACCTCTAAATAAATCTGAGGCTTCGGGAGATGGTTAAAGGATTGTAAAGATACAAAAATATTTGTAATCTGTTTCAGACTTCTTAAAAAAAAATCTTTTTTCTCGAATACATTACTTTAGAATTTTAGTATGAAGGTAAATATGGTGCAAAACGTGAGAGCTCGTAGATGCGATCTGAGCAAAAAAAAAAGCGGGACAGGGAGAGCTCCAGACCCGGTAGCAGCGGCACAACCCCCCTGGAGCTCACCGCCAGTGTTGGTGGCAGAGCAAGCTAGCGTTAGCGAACTAACCGCGCTTATAAATAAATATATTTTAGTTATCTTAACAATTTTAACATTCAAATTGAAACACTGGCGGTGAGCTCCAGGTCCTGCAGCCGCGGACGGACTGCCATCAGTGGGTGTAACACGTGCCTTTTAAATTCCACCAACACTGGCGGTGGGCTCCAGGGGGAGTTGTTCCACTGCTACCGGGTCTGGAGCTCTCCGTGTCCCGCTGGAGATCAGATCAGGTCGAGGTCGGCAACAAAGCTTTCTAGCAATGTTTCCACGCTGGCCGAGCCCCACTGATGGCGGTCCGTCCAGGGCTGCAGGACCTGGAGCTCACCGCCAGTGTTTCAGATTGACTCTTAAAAGTGTTGAGATAATTAAAAGGTATTTACAGTGTTTAGAAGCAGGCTGGCTGCTAGTTAGCTAACGCTAGCTTTCATGCTACATAAATAAGCCGGACAGAGTTGTCCCTCATCTGGCGATAGGAACCCTGCTGTCCCCGGCCGTTCTGTTGGCTCAGAGCTCCACAGACTAAGTCCACAGGTACAAATTAGTTTTGCACCATATGTATCGCAAGAAGTGTTGCAAAAGTCGAGGGCACAGACTCGCTGCTGTGTGATGCGAGAGAGCACACTGCAGCGACAGATTCTAGAGGTTGGAATCACTGAGTCAGCCTTAATAAGCAGATGTTCCTATCATAGAGTTTCTCTAATTGTGTGTCTGTGTGTTTGCAGTTGTCCCTGTTAGGAAAGTTCATGCTTTGAATATCACCTGGGCCCTCCCCCTCAGGAGAAATACTATAGGTGAGCTACATACAGTATATATGCAGTACATGACACACAAATGCAGAATTGGACAACCCACAACAGACCATGTGTTTCCCTAAATTAAATAAATTGCATGAAAAGTGTTTGTTTCTCTCTTTTTTCCATGCCCCTGTCTCTTGTCTCCAGAGTGGTGCTTATGCATAGAATTAGACCAGCCCAAATATACCATGCTTTCCCCTGATTTTAGATGGATTGTTTTTTGTTCCTCCTCTTTTCAGAGTGAAGCCTCTCCACTACATCTCTTGGCTGATTGGCCATGAAGGCACAGGAAGCATTCTCTCAGTGCTTAGGAAGAAGTGAGTGTTATTGCCTCTGTCTGTTTTTTTCCTCTCTGATTCAAGGGCACTCCAAAACCCAATTAAAAGGTATTCAATTTGCTGACTATACATGAGATTTTTTAAGCTCTGAGTGAGGCGTGAGTGTTCGAGCCCAATCTTAAAACTATGCACTTTACTACCCCACTTGACGATGTGATTCATACATTCTCATCCCTGGATGTGGTTGTACAAGAGCATTTCAGCCTCTTGTTGCTAAGTGGCAAAGTGATGTGACAAACCCTGTAGTCCCACAACACCAATAACCAATAGCCCATCCAGTAGCACCACTTGGAGCGTTTGATAGAATATTCTTATTTACTCTTTGGGCTGTGTTCAGTTTTGGTAAATGACAACAGTGAAATTTGAGTGTACTCGGTCTCTATTCCCAGTTGAGCCAAACTGCTGAGGCAGTAGAGTGGTTGTTTTTATTAAGTTCAGACAATCATAACGTCGAGGACTGAGTGTCTGGTTTGAAATTGGGCCATTGTTGTCCCCTGCAGAGAAATTGGGGAATGGTCTGTCTCTATGTGTCACCCATCATCACACACACTGTTTGGAACACTACTGATCTTAAAGTTTAAGGAACCATACCAGAGTTTTTGCAGGTTGTAGAATAAAAAGCTACTACCCTTCACCACTGTAAGCCATTTTAAAATGCAGAACCATACACAATGTTTTACATGTATTTTTCCCCACCACTAGTTTTGCCTAATTTCAGTGGAGTATGACAAATTTCTGAGATATGAAACTCGCTTGGTGTGATCCATCACAGTCAAAATCATTTCTACCTGTTTGGCAATGCACTGCAGACTTTCAAACCAACCTTTGCTGTTAAGTGGATCATCATACTACTAGCACACGTGTTCATGTAGATAAAAGCAGACGTAATATCATAAATTACCCAGCTCTAAAAAACTCTGCAAGTTGTTTTTCTTTTTTTTACTTAACCAAAAGCTGCCGGGCGAATACGTAACAGAATGCTAATGTTATTTCTTCATGCTGGGATTTGTAGAGCGGTGCAGACTGCCTCAAAGGGATCACAAAAAAAGCGTTTGTTAAATTGTCTGCAATCAAGAAGCATAAAGTGACATATTTTCTACTTACTGCCCTGCACATATTTCAATACTTAATGTGCATTTGCTTTCCAGTTCATGGCAGGAAGTGAATGTTTAGCAGCAGTCTTCTTTTAAAATCAATGTTAAGTAGGGACAGAGCGATAAACGGTCCTGGCCGATTATTCGGCTGTTGTCTGGCAGTTTGCAGATGATCTGTATCAGTGTTTTATTTGCCTAAAAACCAATAAAGTTAATTAATTAAAGAGAGCCCTACTTTAGCTCGGTTACAGCTGTGTGTCTGACCCTCTGCTTCGGTTTCAGTCTGACTTAATGTCCCAGCCCACAACCCTGTCTGACTATCAGTGTATTATGTTGAAAGTTTCTCATTCATTAAATCATTGCTTAAAGCATTTTAGCAAAGTTTTGTGTGGAAGTTTGTAACATTGCAAAATCTTAATGTTGACAAAGATTTTAATTTTCACTCAAATATCGGTTATAGGTTTCATTAACTACTAATAATGGGTGTATTGGTTGATCCCTAGTGTTAATACATTGTTGTGTGTCTGTAGGTGCTGGGCCCTGGCTCTGTTCGGAGGGAACAGTGAAACTGGTTTTGACCAAAACACCACCTACTCTATCTTCTCCATCTCCATCACTCTCACTGATGAAGGTTTCCACAACTTCTACGAGGTAAAGAAAATCTTCTTCTCTTTATTATCCTTTCGTCCTCTGGATACGTGGAGACGCTGTGACAATTCAAACCTGAAAAGAGGAGGTCGGGCAAAAACAAGCAGCGGTTTACGCATTCATCTTCAGCTCATAATGTGTCTTGTCAGAGCGTGGAGAACCATTCAAGAAGACTGTTTTCTAATAACTCACGGGAAAAAACGTTTCAGTCAAAGAACTTGCATTGATAACTGCTGTATAAATGCTGCAACAGCCTTGAGGTTGCTGTGTACTGAGATCAAGAGCTCTTTATCGCCCACTCTTTCATTCAGAGAGGATAAACATTGAGTTGTCTGGGCCACAGTGCGCTAGTTTTCTGAATACTTTTTCTGAATCACCTTAAAGGAGTAGTTTTGATTCTTTTCTTCTAGTATAATAGTCGGATTAGAAGATTGATACCACTCGCTTGTCTCTACAGTTACAGTTATATTTAGTCTGTGACATGCACCCATTGCATCCATTACAATTATGAGATGCTTTAGTAACTGTATTCTCTCCTCAGACAAACAGACTGTTGGCTGTTGTTCAAAGTTAATAATTAGTATTCTATTTTAATTTACATTGTTTTAAGTTGAGAAAAAAAAAAAATGTAGTATTCAAATGAGGACACAGTATTTCAAATAGCTTGTTCTAATGACTAATGTAATAATAATTTCAAAAGTGGCAGTCTTGTTCTTAAAAACCAGAACAAGGAGGAGAAAAAGGAGGAATTGTACTGTTGTACCAACAAAATGAACGTGGTGATTATTTGTTAAAGCTGAAGGACTTCTGACATCTAGTTTCTGTGTGCCTGTGGTCTTTCACAGGTGACTCACCTGGTGTTTCAGTACCTGAAGATGCTGCAAACACTCGGACCACAGCAAAGGCACTGTGACTCACACACGCAGTCTCACACAGTCTCACAAAACAACACAACAGAGACATACTTGTACAGAACAGAACTTTGATATTCTGGCTTGTTAGTACATTGTAGTGTAGTTAATATTGCATTATATCGGACAAGTTTATGTGCTGGGTGTGTTTGGGTTTTTGCTTGCTCATTTATACATTTATAGCTTTTTTTTGTTTTTGTTATGTTCCTCACTTAGTCTGTGTTAAGGAAGATTGATGTTGTGACATGTAAGCTTCTTTTTTCGGGGATGCATAAAAGTAATATATCGGTTTGTCCATGCATTCAGAATATATGAAGAGATTCAGAAGATTGAAGCCAACGAGTTTCACTATCAGGAGCAGGTAAAAATCCAAATATTCATACGCAACTGTATTTAATGCTTTTTTGGACAAGCAGCCATTTAATAATTATTTTTTTTTTGTACCAATGAGAATGATTTCCTCTTTGTCAGATTGACCCTATAGAGTATGCTGAGGACATTTGTGAAAACATGCAGTTGTTCCCTAAAGAAGACTTCCTGACAGGAGATCAGTTGATGTTTGAGTTTGACCCAGAAGTAAGTAGTTCAGTGGTTCGGGGAGGAAACCAGTTCAGGGTTTTATTCTAAAGTCCTATATTTCCTTTTGTTTAGATGAAGATGTTAATGAAGCCGGTCACTCAAGCCAGATGTTTATGTCTGTGATGTTGATGATTTTATAGTTAATACATTAATATGCCAGAAGGATATAGGTGTTGGTGTTGTTTTTGTTTGGTGGGTATTATTTTGCATGATACGTTAGTCTAATTGTGGCTTTGCATATTTTTCTGTAATAACAGTATAATTCAGTTCTGTTCCTCATATTGTGATTGACAGCTAAAATTGTTTACATATAAACAAGTCATTTAAAACAAATGGAAAAATCAACTTTCCTCTTTTTGCTAAAAAGTTGACTTTATTTTTGTGTGTGCGTGTTTGTGTAGGTGATCAATAGAGCTTTGTCCCTCCTCACCCCTGAGAAAGCCAACCTGATGTTGTTGTCACCAGAACATGAGGGTCACTGTCCCCTCAGGGAGAAGTGGTTTGGCACACAATACAGCGTGGAGGGTGTGTTTCTGTGTTTGTTTCTGTAACAGCTCCCTCCCACAATGGCATTCAGTGAATACATTGTCTTTTCCCCTTGTGTGGCATTTATCTCTGTCTTTTAGATGGGGAACAATAAAATAGTGTTTTAACAGCATTTAAATATTTGCTTTCTTTTCCAAAAACAAATATTACATTTTTGTTGGAATAACATCTTTAGGTCACTCAATTCCAAACATGAATCTAAACTGCCAATGGCTGGCTTGGGTGCTAATAGATGTTTTCCCTTCACAGACACCCAGCAGGAATGGATGGAGCGGTGGACAGGAAACCTGGAGCTCAACAGTGAGCTCACCCTTCCTGCTGAAAACAAGTTCATTGGTGGGTAATCTCTATAAACTGATATCTGCATATGAATGCAGAATCTGTAAGAAAGGGGACAGGATTTTGGTATCGGAAGCATTCTTGTTTCCATTTATAGTGTGAGTTGTATTGACCAATCATTTGAGCGGGCTTTGGTTGCATGAAGGTAAACAGTCTGTGTCAAGAGCAAAAGAGGCGGAACGTATTGGCCGAAATGCAGTCTCAAAACCCATTGGCTATTGTCTGACAGTGATTTAGATTTGTATTAGCTAGATATAGTATGTTCTTTTGGCTTAAAGCAGCTGCAAGTATCTGGAAAACGTCCAATAAGATGATCATGAACAAGACTTGTTCTTTCAGTTGGTGCTTTTGCTCTCTATTAATCAATCCAACAAATGCAGTAATCACAGAAACTTGGAGGAACTGTGCAATTTGGTCACTGTATTCTGTTGCTGTGAACTCGCTGATCCTCCTGTAATTTAAGTCCAGTCCAGAGAAACACTTTGCATTTTTATGGTCAAGATTTTAACTTAAACAAGGCACTTCTGTTCTGATTCTGACCAAACTTTTGAGGGCTTATGCCTTTTGGCATTGTGCTCTGTTTATACATTTTGGAAGGCCACAGCAACATATTGGTAATTCTGATAAATTGTGGAGAAATAATACGTCTTAACTTATTGGCCCAGGGGTAACTGAATCATTTATTGGGGGGACGGGGAATGGACATGTCTCATAGTTTTGACAATCGTTGCATGTCTATCTCAAACTTGACATATTGATTTATTGAAACTCGCACATTATTTATGAGATTGCATCAAGTAGAATTATGTTTTATTGTTTGTGTGCATTTGTTCAGCCACTGACTTCACCCTGAAGCCGTCTGACTGCCCAGACACTGAGTTTCCAGTCCGGATTGCCGAAAGCGACAGGGGCTGCCTGTGGTACAAGAAGGACAACAAATTCAAAATCCCTAAAGGTAAAATGTGTATGTGTGAGCGTGTGTGTGTCTGTACTGTGTGCCTCATTTAGCATGCAAGATGTTTCCACAAAGACTCTTGCTCTCATTAAAAAGGTGTTGACACTCGTTTGTCCTTTTTCCTGCTACAGCCTACATCAGATTCCACCTAATCACTCCTGTAATCCAGCAATCTGCTAAGAAGTAAGTTCAGGCTCAAATATGGCCTTGTAAATAATTGTGTTTTTTTTTTTGCTGTGACACTAATTAACATCTATCTTTTCTGCCATCCCCTGTTCCCTCTTTCTCTCGCTCTCTTGCTTTCTCGCTCTCTCTCTCTGCTCCTACAATTACATTCCCTTGTCCTTTTCATCACTTCAATCCTCCTTTATTTTTTTTATTTTTTTTACTTCTGTCTCCCCTCGGTCCTTCCCTACTTCTTTTTCTTCTATTTTTTCTTTCTCTTCATCCCCCTCTTTCCCCTGCATCTCGTCTTTCTCACCTACTTCCCTCTACCTTTCCCTCTGGCTTTTTATTTCACTTCCATCCTTTCTTGTCTTTTCACCCTTCTCCTTCCTCCTTATTCCCTCTCTCTCTCTCCATCCTTACCCTTGTCCTCCCTCCCCTCCAGTGTGGTCTTGTTTGACCTGCTGGTCAACATCTTATGCCACAACCTTGCCGAGCCGGCCTACGAGGCTGAGGTGGCCCAGCTGGAGTATAAACTGGTGGCTGGTGAACATGGCCTGGTCATTAAGGTTAAAGGATTCAACCACAAGCTGCCTGTAAGTCAATGCATCTGGAGAAAAAAAAATTATATAGATGGGATTACATGCATAAAACCCGGGAGTAGTGTAAAGCCCAGTTGTACATTATGCAATAAATATACTATTTCACAGTAGTACATATCTTTGTGTACTAGATTACGCCATGTACTTTAAGATGAATCATTATTTTTCCATATGCTCCATAGCCAATAAAGTCTAGACTTTTCTTATTTTAGACTATAATGAATATTTGATACTTATACTCAATACTTTCTAATAAAGCATAATTTACCTTAGTCTATAAGTGGTAAATTACATCTTTATCAACGGTAATTAATTACTAATTTAAGCTTTAAAAGTCAGCACAATAGACATAGACAATCATAACGTGTCCTTAATAAAAAAAGACTGGGCATTTCAGGTGGATATTCTCCCTCTGATATTTGTCACACCTTGCTACCAAATACTTGGTCTTAATATTGGCTTTATAGTGATCATATTACCATTAAAGAAATGGTTACACATTTTTAGATATACGCTTATTGGCTTTCTTGCTGAGAGTTAAATTAGAAGATTGATACCACTCTCATTTCTGATCAATCTTGTCATTTAAATCTTGGCAAGAAAGCCAATAAGTGTATTTCCAAAAGTGTTGAATTATTCCTTTAAAGAAATGATTTGTACACAACTGCTCTTGCCACTTAATTGTGAAACTGCATTTAAACATGGTCAGCATGCCCACACAGATGTGCTTGTGTTGTTTCTATGCATGTTAATCATGATGGCAATTCTTCATCTTGCCTGTCTGTCTTTCTGTCCATATCTCTTCAGCTGCTTTTCCACCTGATCATTGACTACCTGGCTGATTTCTCTGCCCACCCTGATGTATTCAGCATGTTTACAGAGCAGCTCAAGAAAACCTACTTCAACATCCTCATTAAACCTGAGAAGCTCGGCAAGTGAGTTTTTTGCCTTCTGTCTCCTGACATTTCCAGATTACTTTCTGGCTTATCTTCAAGTCTATGATGCCTTCTAGTGGTGGAAATGTGTGACGGCTGTGAATGGAAAAACAACTCCTGCTCTTGTTTTCCTCTCGCTCTCTCTCTCGTCTTTGTCAGGGATGTGCGTTTGCTGATCTTGGAGCACTCTCGCTGGTCCATGGTGGAGAAGTATCAGGCTCTGACAGCCGGTCTGACCAGCAATGAGCTGATGGATTTCAGCCGCAATTTAAAGGCCGAGCTGTACGCAGAGGGACTGGTGCAGGGCAACTTCAACAGCACTGTGAGTGGATACAGGCAGAACACAGACAAGTACATTGATTAACAATAAAATTAGCTGATTAGCTAATGAATCAGGTAATGTTCATGCCTGCACTTACATCAATTGATTCTGAGTGTACTTGACATTTATCTCATGTTTTGCTGATTTCCTCTCCTCACTCTCTTATCTCTACCCGTTGATTATCCTCTATTGTATGTTCTCCGCAGGAGTCCAAGCAGTTTCTGCAGTATGTCACAGAGTAAGTCAGCTATTTCACTGAATGCACTCTCTAATGACAACACCACTACTATACAATCAAATGGATTTGTTTCCGCCATACACAGTAATTGCCATTAGCTTCAGTTGTTCACTCTATGATTCCCCTTTCACCTTCTCTTCTCACTTGTGTTTTTTCCATTGTTCCATTTTTACGTTATTATTATTATTCCTCTTCTTCTCACCTCTTTACCTATTTTGTCCTCTCTGTCACATTTCCTTCATCCTTACTTCCTCCTGTTTTGTCTGGCAGAAAGTTGCAGTTTTCCAAGCTGCAAGCAGAGGTGCCGGTGATTTTCAGAGTGGTGGAGCTCCCTCAAAAGCACCACATCTGTAAGGTCAAGTCACTCAATAAGGGAGACGCCAACTCTGAGGTCACAGTTTACTACCAGGTACAAGCAAATCTGCATTGTCCAATCGTTCATATCTTTCACATTTTGAATTAAACGTATTCCAAGATAGCGTAGCTAATTTTATACACTTTTTTTCTCTCTTTATTTAGTCTGGCCTCAAGCTCTTGAGGGAACACACACTGATGGAACTGTTGGTGGTGCGTTTATTTTTTTTTACACCCATTTGCCCATTCATTGTGTCATTCCTCCATGTTTCACTGATGGTAGTTGTTGTTGTCTTTCAGATGCACATGGAGGAACCCTGCTTTGATTTCCTCCGGACCAAAGAGACTCTTGGGTGAGTGTAGTTGTGTTTTCAATAAAATGTTTGCTTTAAAAAAAAAAGGAAATGTATGAGATTTAGGCAAAATAAAAAATGAATCCATGTTTAAGCCTGTACTTAACTGCTTCAGTTACATTGGGACAATGTTTTTAACATTTTTTTTAAAACTTTCTCTTCTTCTGTTAATTACTACATTTAAATTCCGATTTCCTATTTTCCAGACTTATTATTATAGTGTGATAAATGGAGAAAGTCAGGCCAAGTGGGACACACTTTCTCATCAAGTTATATCGATCTGTCTCTGTTTATGTGCTTGTCAAAATCTCTCATCCTAGCTGTGTTTTTTCATGTCCCCTTCTGCAGGTACCATGTCTACCCCACCTGCAGAAACACTTCAGGCGTTTCTGGGTTTCTCTGTCACTGTAGAAACACAGGCTACAAAGTTCAAGTGAGTCTGAGATACGATTTACCTTAACCGCTTTCCCCAAAACCAAAGGTATCATTTATCTTACTGTTCACCCAAACCCAAGCTACAATTTATCTATTCAGCCCTGGAAAGAGAGAAGCGGGTGGAACTGATAAATGACTAGAGGAATCAAATGCACCCTATAGCCTGAAATATATCTCTTACCTCTCATGACCTTTTTTTCTCACAGTACTGAGCTGGTGGAGTTAAAGATTGAAGAGTTTTTGGCTTCATTCGGGGAGACACTCAATTCGCTCACTAAAGAGGCCTTTAATACTCAGGTCTGTGTATGTATTATTTTGTGTATCTGTGAGTTTTCTGCATTGTTATACAGAAGGAGAAAAGTTACAGAAAATAACACAATGTTTTACAAATGTCAAAAAAATATTTTCAAGTTACTTTGGTGGATTACTAACACTTTTCCTAACCATGTAAGACCCAGCTGGAGAGTCAGATCTGCTGTTGAACTTGTGTGTGTGTGTGTGTGTGTGTTACAGGTGACTGCTTTAGTGAAGTTGAAGGAGTGTGAGGACACACACCTTGGGGAGGAGGTAGATAGGAACTGGGCCGAGGTGCTTACACAGCAGTTTGTATTTGACAGGCTCAACAGAGAGGTGAGGACAACACACGCACATCTTCAGACAAATAAATGCAAATGCTTTTGGGGATCATGTATTAACTTATATAATTTCCTCACTTCCAATCCTAACCTTAATCTTTACCGCTGACCCCTATCACATTTCAGTGAACAAAAACTGCATCTCTAGCAACTTAATCCATTATTACTTGGTGATATCTGCCTTGCTCTTTACAACTCGCCCCAACCTTTGTCATATTGTTTAGTACGCTGGTGTCTTTTATGCACCGGATGTCCCTCCCTATTCTGCCATGTCTGCCATCTGTAAGGCCACAGTAGCTGCATTCTGGGCTTTGCGCTGTCCAGGATGGTTGTGATTGATTTAAAGAAATACAAACAAGCCAGGATGTTTTTTCCTCTATCCCAGAATAGATAAGCGGTGTAGCCAGACCGCACTCCACTGCTGACACAGCACTGTGGAGGTAAATTTGGCAATGCAAGACTATATATCAACACACAAAACAAACCTGAATCACACTTCAAATTCCTGTAAAAATTGGTTGTACATACCACCTTCCTGACAACATTTTATGCCAAATTGTACTCTTAATATTGTCAGATTGCTAACTCACCATTAATTCAATTTTTTTCCACTAGGAGGCAAAAGAACGCATACACAACATTACAACATTGTCATGTTTTCAATATGTACTGGCAATGTGGTGGTTAACAACTGCTAATTTACACACACATGCGGTAAGCACAAAGCAACATTGCAATCCCACCTTATGAATGTAAATCCAATATTTACTCTCCCTCTAACTGTGGTTTGGTCTCCACCAACTCCTGAGGGAAATATGTGGCTCTTTATCTGCTAGATGCTCGATTTTCTCCACCAGCTACAAATTGTGTCCGTCTAACATTTACGGCTGCACAGTGGGTTTATCTGAGATTGTTTTCGCTGAAAGATGCTGTCTGGTTTGATAAAAGTAGTGGGATTGGACATCCATTAAATAAGCTATTAAACCGAAAAAATAATCTAAAAGAGGCAAAACTTTCACTAAAGGCCACGTGTCAGTCAGGCCTCCCAGTATTCTTACCATCGGTGCTTTTCTGTGTTTAGATCGAGGCTCTGAAGCAGATGACCAGGGCTGAGCTGGTCTCCTGGTTCAAAGAACATCGAGGACAGAACAGCCGCAAACTCAGCGTGCATGTAAGCAAGCCCTTTATGTTTGTACGAGTGCATGTTTGACAGAAAAATAGTTTTTTTTTTCTTTTACCTTCACTGTTGTGTGCATGAAGCAACACATTAAATGTATGCCTGTCTCTTCCAGGTGGTGGGATTTGGTGCTGAAGAGAATGATGATGAGGAGGGTGGTGATAAGAAACGAGAAGAAGCAGAGGGCAAAGCCGAGGATGTAAGTGGCTCTACCTATGGCGAGGTGTCTAAGCTCACCTTCCTTCCCGCCTCACCCAAGATGGCGGGTGCCGTAGCCATAATGGACATCCCTGCTTTCATTGAAGGCCTGCCCCTGTTCCCTTACCACAAGATACTCGAATAAACCCAGACTGCGAGACAGACAGATGGCAGTGCTTTTCCTCTGTCTCATTTGAGATGCAACTTAATATGTGGAGGTGAAGGAAGGTTGAAACTGCTTTGGCACCTCTCTGGACCTGGATTCTGCCTTTTTTGGCCCAGCTGTAGTTTTTACCCCCACTGTATGCAAAAGAAAAAACGCCTGGAAGTGATGATAGAGTTCTTTTAACTAAGTGATAATCTAGTCTGCTTTCTCACACACAATTATTTTATACCCTTAGACATTGGGAGTGTGGAGGCGCTCTATCTAGTTTTTCTAAATCAGACTGATTGAAGATCTGCTGAATCCAATTTGAATTTATTTGCTTCTCTGAGCTCTGCTGCTATTACAGTTCCAAACTAAGTTTAATAGCATTTTAAAAAAGAGAAAGAAAAAAAATCTATCTATCTATCTATCAACTGTGAAAACTGCCAAAATGCTTAGTCAGTTGAACTCCAGATGTGTGTATTTGACTGAGTGTGTGCTGGATTTCAACCTCTGTGCACTACTCTTATTAGCTGACCTGGATCATACCATGACTTCAAAGAGAATAAATCAATGATTGACGAGTGTGCTGACTACAGAAAACCCACTTAAAATCTATTCAGGAGAAAAAGTAGACTCAAACGTGTGAAATGTTCTCCATTTTTCTCATACTAAAGGTGGTAGAAATTTACATTTACGCTATTTTGACGTTTTATACATTTGTCTTCTCAAATCTTCTGCTTACAAGACACCTGAAATTTTCATACAAATACAATTCACATTAATCACAACAAAAAGCACAGATGATGAGTCTATCTAGAACGGTGTCACAGACAGTAAGCGCATCATTTTAAAGTCAGAAGTGTTTGGGTGATGGTGACTCAGTATGGCGTCAGCTGTTTAATTTACACAGGTTTAATCTATGTGTAAATCGTACTCTACTCGCATACTCTTAACCTTATCCATGAGGGAAAGGTTGTTGCAAGCAATATTGTGTTGGGCTTGTGGATGGTGACACTGCTCTGTTAAATGTAATTAAAAACCAATCTAGAGCCCGGCACAGCAGAGCGTGTTAACAGAATTGATATATACCCACAGGGAGCCTCATACTGTAACAAAGTCTTCACCTCATATATAATGATATCTGTGCTACCTGCTACCAACAAGTAGAAACCATTCATCTATTAGACCTGTACAAATGTCCTCACAAGTCTGTGCACAGTGGGATTAAATCATGGATGTATTTTAAGAATTAAGATTAAATGAGGAAAAAAGAGAGTAACATTTTAAACACACTTGGCTAAAGTTTTGTCAGAAGCATCAATATTTCCTTTAAACCAGCAACAGTTTTTGGCCACTTTGGAGTAGTAGAAACAAGTTGTAAACCACATACAGCAAAGAGGTTTTTAAGATATTAGTAACTTATTAGCTTTTTATGATGTTTAACTTGTTAGCAACCAGTTGCCTAATACGTCCCAGAAGATGCTGAGCAACATAAACAAAACAGCATTGAAAATCTGCTTAGAAATGTTGGAAATATTGGATAGGATAGAACACAATGTAATTCTGCTGAATAAAAGTCATCAAATTCATTATTAATTTCACTTGTTTTCTTTCTGTTTATTGAATTCATTCAATTCACATTCAAGTTCTGGGTATATGGTAGCAATGTGCCGTACTGTACAGTCCCACAGAGCTTTGGTGGTGATGACGAACCGATTGAATGAGCTTTCAGTTTATGTAATGTGAGCTCTGCCTTCCTGGTCCATCAGCTGCCTTAATGTCCTCTGTGGAGAACAGTTTATAGTAAAGATAGGACACTGGGCCTAGAGTACACCGAACCATAGTTAGGTAAAGGTACTGCAGCTTTGATAGACAACAATAGATCAAATGGATTCTGCTAATATGAAGGAAAAAAGACCCATTTTAGCTTAAGGGAAAGCTTCAGTCCTTGCAGTGCTTGTACACTGGTATGTGTGTGTAAGATAATACTAAAAACATCCTTAAGGATGAAAAGTTCTTGCTGTTCTGCGGTTCGGCTCTCCAGGATTTACCATAAAGGTTTAGTGATGTTTCAATCTGGTGAGCTCAGAGGCCATAGAAGGCACTCAGCTGTTTTGGTTTTGAAGAATTTTTGAAGACTATTTGGCTGTTTGAAAGAGTTGTGACTGTTAGATACTTTTAAACCTGGCACTACTTGGCACTCAGATCTTCAATTTAGCCATGGGATATTTCCATTAGTTTAGCCCTCCTTCTGGACAGGTGCTGTATATAAGAAAGGGTTTATTGAGAAATAAATCGCTTGTGTTTTTACTAGTAAAACAAGATTTACTGTAGCTATATTCTTTGTTACCGTACCTCCCTGGATTGCAGCAGACAATTTTGGCTGTCACTGGCGATAAAAGATTTCATAGTTCATAGTAGCTTGCAGTGAGACATTTTGACCACCTTTTTTAGAAAAATACTTCCCATTCAGCTTTTTAGTAAGTAGATTTCCTTTATAAAACTGGAGCCACAAATAATGTATTATTTGCATATTCTATTTTATTGTAATTTCTGCGTTTACAAGTTGGCCATGCTAGCAGCTCTGTGAGGCTGTACTCAGGTACACCATGTCATTTAAACAAATGGCTCCAGTCAGTATGCCAACATGCTCACAATCACATGTAAAAACATGCTGACGTTTATTATTGTTAGCTAGTC
This sequence comes from Etheostoma perlongum, assembly GCA_026937815.1. Classification (NCBI taxonomy): domain Eukaryota; kingdom Metazoa; phylum Chordata; class Actinopteri; order Perciformes; family Percidae; genus Etheostoma; species Etheostoma perlongum. The sequence continues at coordinate 21,968,802 of CM049390.1, forward strand.
TTATTACTACTAAATAATTGATCATTAGTTTTGCAAGTGTTAGGTCAAAAACGTAAAAGTGTTGGACAAATGGAAATTTTGAACTGATGACAAAAGGTTAGGGGATAACTGAGCCATTTCACTTAAACCACACACCTGAACTTATGGTGCCTTAAGAGGAAGTCATCATCAACATCCGTAGGATTCATCTTCTTGGGATCATGGATATCTGTACAAAATTCCATTGCAATCCATTCAATACTTGATGAGATATTTCACTCTGCATCATCAAAACATCCCTTCATCTCGGTATATTATAGGAAATGAGAATAAAAGTAAAAAAAAAAAAGAAATAGTAAAAACAATGCACAGTTAAAAGAAAGCGCAGACAGCTAATCTATACATCCTCTGCTGTTATCTGTGCTTTTGAGGAAAATGAGAATTTGCCTTCCCATATGATCTGCCTGTGCACCCATAGAGCAGCTGTGTCTCAGCACTTCTTTGGATCAGGAAGTCATAATTCAGCCTTTTGGAGTATGTAACTGTGTCACAAGTAGTATTGCCTGTAAATGAGCTCAGCCTGTGCTGTCAACACTAACTGGTGGTCCTGCTAAGAAAGGCTTTGTGACTTTGTCCCAGAGAGTTGTGCTCATGCTGTGTTCTACTGTCAGAAGCCTTTCTTTCTCATTCGCTCTCTGTCTCCACCTCTTAGACTGAGTACATACGCAAGAGAAATTGTATCAAGAATGCATGCAGACATGCTCCCCCATGAATCAGAGAAGATTAGATTTGTTTGGCTCACACACACACACACACACACACACACACACACACACACACACCACAACTTCACCCTGTGTAAACTTTCCACTGCTACTCTCTGTCATTCCTGTTGTCATTCTAAGTTCACCTGAGGTGTGTGTGTGTGGATGTGGGTGTGTGTGTGGGGAGAGGAAAGGTAAATGGAGGTAAAGATGGATGTTAAAGAAAGGAGCTGGCCTGGTTTACCCATGTTGTTTGTGTGTGTTCTGTGTGTGTGTGTGTGTGTGTGTGTGTGTGTGTGTGTGTGTGTGTGTGTGCGTGCGCCATGTATAACGTTATGCTGGTTTTAAATTAACCAGTGCAGCGTTGTGTATCATCTAAGCCGCTGTAATGTGTCGACTCCTTTATTCAATTTGAGCAGTAATCTTAGAACTCCCCACTGGCCTGTCTTCATCAGCCCCCTGCTACAAAGCTAGCTTAACTTAGCCAGAGACACACAGAGGCACAGAATTGCTAAACAGATGAGCCATTTACTTTCATTTTTTCTGGCTCAAGATTATACTTAAAAAATGCAACCAGGCTAAACCTCCTCATTATGTGGGTATTATTGTCAAGATGGATCTTGTTTGCAGGAGCAGTTTGACATGGTTGGCTCCAGCTGCTTTAGGGAATTAGAAAGAGGAAGGTTGATAAAGATAATCCTTTAGTTCCATGTATCTGAGGTCAAGTGATGGCGGCCCTTGTGTTTGCCCGTTTGTCATAGTGGTCTACAGCACCATAGACAACTGCCTGCACTCACTCAAACTGTTTTCCTTTGAGACTTTACTGTCAAGACCTTTCACCTAAATCAGTTGATTTTCTTCAAAGTACCACTTTCTCTTAACTTACCCATAAAGCGTTGTCATAAAATGTAATTAACGGCTTAATAAAGTCTTAATAACTAATTACTTATGCTTTAAAGATCCATTATCCACCTTTTAATGAGATACATTTTTTAGTTGCCAGGTGTCTGTCATTAATACACCATTAATAATAATAAAGTGCTTTTACATTAATTCAAGTCTGCAGTCGTAAATGTTAATGCAAATATCCCGCAGCTCTTTTCCTGGAAGGTCAAATGTTGCATTGGAGCAGTACAAAGACAAAAAACATCTGCAAGAGAGCTTTTTTCAAAGGTTTCTTTGAAGTATGGCTGAGAATCAGAATCAGCTTTATTTGCCAGGTATGAGGACACATACGAGGAATTTTTCTTTGGAGCATCGTTACTCACACTGTGCTTACACATACAAAACAACCAAAACAAAGATATACACACTAATATATACACAATATATACATACTCTAAACAGAAACAATATAGAGGCATGAGTGCAATGAAGAGTCATCAATACAATTATTTAAATGTGGAGCATAGTGCAAAGGATACTGGGATAAGTAGTATTATGTTATTATATTACAATATGAACAGTATGAACAGTTATGTATTAGGAAATGAGAACAATGAATAAATAAAAAATAAGTGAGATGTGAGAATGGGAATGATGAATAATACTAAATAAGTGGAATAATAAGTGGAACCAGTAAACAGGTGATGTAGAGACAGTGTTACTGGGTTATTGATCAGAATGGAGCCTGACACTGTGGGTCAGAAGTCAGCTGTTCATCAGAGAGATGGCTTGTGGGTAGAAACTGTTCCTGAGTCTGTTGTTAGAGGGGAGAAGCTGGAACAGGTTGTGTCCGGGGTGAGATGGGTCTGTAGTGATGGTTCCTGCCCGTTTTCTGACTCTGGAGGAGTATAAGTCATGGATGGAGGGCAGGTTGGCACCGATAATCTTTTCTGCAGTCCTAACTGTCCGTTGTAGTCTGCTCCTGTCCTTTTTGGTGGCAGATCCAAACCAGACAGTGATGGACGTGCAGAGGACAGACTGGACGATGGCTGTGTAGAAGTGGATCAGCAGCTCCTTAGGCAGGTTGAGCTTCCTGAGATGGCGCAGGAAGTACATCCTCTGCTGGGCCTTTTTGATGATGGTGTCTGTGTTGGGCTCCCACTTCAGGTCCTGGGATATAGTGGATCCCAGAAACCTGAAGGATTCCACAGCAGACACAGGGCTGTTGAGTATGGTGATGGGGGGAAGAGTGGGGGGTCTCTTCCTGAAGTCCACGATCATCTCCACAGTTGTTCTGACTGCACCAGAGAGCCAGCTGATCCACCTCCCGTCTGTAGGCCGACTCATCACAGTCCCGGATGAGGCCGAAGACCGTTGTGTCGTCAGCGAACTTTAGGAGTTTAACAGATTGGTCTCCTGAGGTGCAGTCATTGGTGTAGAGGGAGAAAAGCAGTGGGGAGAGCACACACCCCTGGGGGGCGCCAGTGCTGATCGTCCTGATGTCTCTATAATGAATCAGCAAACAATTTATTAACCAGTAATAAAGCTATACATTAGCTTAAACCGTTATAAAGGGTATTATACATTAATGCTTATACTAAAGTATGTTGTATATATGCATTTCTCCTCAACGTTAAACATAACTAAGTACACCTTACTGCAGCAGCAGAGGCGATTCTAGGATCAGACCTTTAGGGGGGCTCAGCCCCTAATGACAATGTGACACGGATACAATGCCATCCAAAAAACTGCTAAATCAGTCATTTCATTAGCCGATAATCTCTGAGCTAGCTGAACGTCAGCTGATGTTTTTTGACACTAACACTATGATGGAACTAAACCTGACACTTCACAAGTCACTGTAATAACAACAAATTTGACACAATGTTCTAACATTCAGCATTTTTAGTTGCTTACGTTTTAATTTGGGTTCTTATCTACGCCATGAAATGACCAACATCTTCTCTGGGGACTACCAACGATAACCTTCACAGCCGTCTCCTGCTGTCCCTCTGACAGGTTAGAGAGAGACTCAACCAAAGGAGGGAGTCTGACATAACCACTTCCGATTGGCCAAAACTAAGTTTCTGTTGACCCTTTCCCTGACGGAGTTATAGGTGCAGCACTCGTGACAGCCACATGATATTAAACCTGTTTCAAGCCCTTTGAATCTGTAATTGTGTTTCCTCTGTCACTAACAGACAAGTTCACAAAATTCTAACTTGACGCACTAAATTTAAATTATTTTATTATTACAATTTTTAGGGGGGCTGAGATGAGTGCTTGAGCCCCACTAAAAAGGGTCTGAAATCACCAATCTTTTGTGAAGCCTATGCCACTTGGTGTATTATGTGGCCAGTGTATTATGTGGCCAGTAACTGGACCCCCCCCCATAGCCTACACATTGGGGTTATTTATCTAAAAAATAACTTATTTGAAAAAAAAGCAAGTTTTACTTTTACTGAGTTTTTAAAGTAACCTCTATTCCCCACTACTGAATAGTTTTTTTTCCTTTCCTAGGAGGTATTTTTTTGTCAAGATATCTCAAAAACGCATGAAATTATTTCCATGCAATTTGGAGGGAAGCTTGTGAGATTTGCCACAGTTCTGTCTGCCTTAGGAAACTTGCTGACACAGGTGCCTTGTTGCAAGTTACACATAAGGATTGCAGAAATATTTTACTTTGTAGAGAGATCAAGGCTTTGGATGTAAAATTGGAAATTGACATCCAACAAAAGCAACGTGAACCTCCACCAGTGACTGTGCGTTATTCCACCTGGTGTACGCTTTCATCTCAGGATGGTGACGACCCCCTGTCCACACCACGAGCACCCCCTCCCATATTCAAAGGTAAAGTGATATCACACGGTGTAAAGCTGACACTGTTGCTCCCACCGCTGCTCCTCCTACCCCGCCCCACCGGGACCGGTGGCAGCGGGTGCCAAACCGCCCCTTGGGAGCCGCGCTGAGGACGCAGCCATGCCCAGCGCTGACACTCAGCAGCCGGACTGCCGCCTCGTCCCATCCCTCTCCAACGCTGCAAAGAATACGAGGATGCCATGAGATTTCCCACAGGCCCTCAATGGCACCTGGCTGTAAGTGAACCGATCGGAAGGAGGCGATAACGGACGGCGGATAATGACGTGATGGTTCCGGTTGTAGAACGAGCGCAAGGGGGCTCCGAGCGTCTTTATTGACCGGTACCGGAGAGGATATCACCCGACTTTAATGTGTGTGGAACCGTTTACGTTACTGGACCGGCCGCACTTGTAAAAATAAAAAATAAATAAATAAATAAGAAACGCTCTCTCAAACAGGTTGCTGAGATTTCCTTCAATCTGAAAGGTAAGGCTTTACAATCATCCGTGCGCCACTTAACGGCTCTGCGTATCAATGTATCCGTTTAATTAAGTATAAATTAGGCTTCTCGGTGATGTAACAACTGATAAATTGACCTCTAGTAGCCTTTTCAGTTAAAATGTGTCTATGTCTATATCAGTAAAGTATTCATTCACGTCGTTTTCTTGCTAAGAGGTTACATAAACATTACTCACAATGATCCTGGACCTGGACAGGTGAGTAAATCGATTTAAAGTGCATTTATCTACCATCTTTTTCCTGTTTATGACAACTCAATACACAGTAGGCTGTTTGCATGATGCTAAAAGAGAAACAGAAAGAAAATGTATCATATGCAACATTCATTTCTAGAGTGTTCTTGGCATTAATGACCATAAAATATATACTTTATCCTGTGATTATGGCCACTTTAATACAGATTTGATGTAACATTATATGTGTGTGTGTTACAGTTAATACAACATATATGGTGTACTTAACTACAACATGTAATAACCTCTGAGCACTGACTGAAAGTGAATTTGGAATGTGACACTGAGGCGGTGGATAATTAATATGAGAGAGATATAATGAATTCATTTATTACGTTGAATGAAGACAGAGCCATCCGACCCCCTTGCAACAAACACAAAGGCTCAGTTGCTGTAGCTGCAGTGCTGACCACATCACTGCTTGGGCCCGAGAGGCGTCTCCTGGCATCACTTATAACTGATGCCATGTCTTTTTTTTGCTTTCCCAGGGGGCTTTGCAGCACAGTCGAGGATGCCAGATCCCCTAGATGGGGACTTCTACAGGTAAGGCTTGTATTTGCCTTTTCGCATTATTACATACGCTGTTTGCCAGGCTGTTTGTGTGGTGTCTCTGATCTGTGCTCTGCAGCTCAGGGATCTTGATTATTGCGAACTGTGTAGCTGAAAGTGTTCACTTGTGTTTCAGCTCTTCATATCTTCAACTGGGATCTCTACAGCTCATTTACATTGCAGTGGTTTCTCTTTTGGCTTTATCTGTACTGAATTTAACCCTCCACAAATCGAGTTTCTAATGTTTTTACCATAAATGGACCAAAATAAAGCAGCCACACACTAAAACACAAACGGAGACCCGAGTGAGCATGTGTGATGTCAGTCATATGGAGAGTAAAAAAAAAAAATTGAATTCCGTTTAGACTATTTGAAAAATAAAATAATCCACTTTACCTCCACCCTTTTTTTCTCCCACTCCTTGCTGCCTTTGTTCCCTCCTGCTCTAGCAGTGGGTGTCTCTGTCCTAGATGTGGATGTGTGCCTCTCCTCACACGCTGGGATGAGTGCTTTCAGAGGAAGACAAGGCAGAAAAGTCCCGTTTTTACTACCTGGCTAAATTGCCCTGTGATGGAAAAATATTGTTAAAGGAATGATAGTTGAATAATTAAAGCCCCAGGGCTTTAAAATTGCAGGGACTCGCTGTGATTTCCAGCGCAAAGTTAGAGGCCACCTCAACGAAATATTCACATCATTATTTAAGAATGGATATGTCAAGGAACAGCGCAGGTACTGCCACCCTCTCGCTCCATCTCGCTCTCCCTCACTCTGTGTGGGCTCTCTATTTCCCATCTGTAAACTCATCTCCCAGCTTCTGTTTCTTCCTTTTGAAATGGATTAAAACGCATTCACATAATGACTCTTTGTCTCTGGCTAACGTCTTCTAGGAGCTTAAAATGAGTTTCAGTTTTCAAAATGACTTTTTAAATACTTCTAATATACTGCGGCTCTCACACTGTTATTTGTTTTCTATTTATCTGCACTTAAAACATTTAAAAAATGTATTGATTATGGTGCTAAGCCAGAAGGATTTCCAGGAGATGCTCTAAAGGATATATAGATTAAAATAGAATGTAATGGGAATAAAAACCGGCTGCAAGGATTACTTGTTTAGCTGATTGGCAGAAAATGAATCAATTCAATGTCTTTATTAATCAAATATACCATACATTTGTTGGTTCCAGGTTATCAAAGTATGAGGATTTGTTGATCTTCAAACTGTTGGTTGGACAAAACAATGCAGAATGTGGATTGGGGAAACATCAATCAAACTATCATAAAAATAACTGACGTCCTTTGAGACACTTATTAGACAGTGTGCCATTGGTTAGACTAACCTAAGGTTGCTGACCCCTGCTCCAGGAGGTCAATGTTCCTGGCTAAGAAATAGTTTATAACCTAACCCCACATGAAACAACAATGTGTCCTTTTTACTTTTCTTTTTGCGTGACATCTAACGTGAGCTTTAGAGGTGCAGTAAGTGGTGATCTACTGTTGGACAGAGCCAGGCTAGCTCTTTCCCCTTACTTCCAGTCTTTATGCTGAGCTAAGCTAAGCTAACCATGTGCTGATTCCAGCTTTACATTAAACGGATAGAGTGGTGTCTATCTTCTCATCAACCTAGCAAGAAGAAAGCAAATAATGCCAAACTATTCCTTTAACTTGTAGATAAAGTTTTTTTGTAACAACATTTTCCTTTCAAAGCGTCTGTATTTTTCCTGGTTCACTCAGGCATCACATGGGAGGAAAAAGCTCTTAATTTCAAAACACAAAATCATCACCATATCATCCCACGTGGATCTTCAGAGGGACGCTTTTTTTCCTCTCCAACGTTCGATTAGGGATATGTTCGGTGATGGATGAGTGTGTGCTGAATGTAAATGTATGAGCTGGTTGTTCACCCACGCATGCGTGTGTGTTTCTGTGCGTTTTGCATTTAGCTGATTGCTAGGATCATTTCCCACAGAGAAAACAAATTAAAATATGACACCTCTCTCAGCTGCCTCTCATCTGCTGCTTTTCACTGTCAAGAGACGACAGAACTGCTAAGTATAGTTCTGCAAGTGGAGTGTGAAACCTCTCCACCTCTCTCAGCATCAATTCCAACATTATGAAGGTCGAAACTAGATGATGTTGTAGTAGTTTGAACAAAGGTATAATCATCCCCAATCAACTGATTCTGAGCAATTTCTGTGTATGTAAGAGAGAGGGGAAGGAACAGATCTTCTTGATCTGTATGGTATGTTTGGGTTACAAAGTTAGAATCAAAATCCCAATATATATATTAGAATATTTTCTATTTGTGATAAAAAAATCACAAGAAGCTGTCGCAAATAAAGGTTCAGTGCAATGAGCTGTGTTTCAATGCTGTTATCACATGTGAAACAAAACCTGTCACTGTCACTCTTTTTGTTAAATGAGTTGTAAAACAACTGGTTTAGAAGTCCTTTTTTTATCACTTTGCAGTATATTCTCATTTCAAAGGTTGTTTTTTTTCCAATGGTATCCTTAATGTTCCTCAAGATGGATACACAAGAGTCTCCTGCATAATACTGCAGGTTTATGTTATGGCCCCGGATTTTAATTATTTCCAAGAAGACCAATTTTGTCCGTCAGTTTGGCATGGCAAATAGCTCTAAATACTCTGATTAAGGGCCGCAACTATTGATGTATGTGTTTATTATTCAGACACATTCAGATTGCTTCTCCTAAACAGTAAAAACCTTAATTTACAACTATCCTTCACAACAAAGAACGGCATCAAAGACTCACATTTGAGAAGCTGGAACTAAAGAATATTCAGCATTTTGAACAAAAACACAGTGATTAATATGAAACAATGAATTGATTATCAAAATATTTTCTAATGGATTTTTTGTTGCTCATTCGACTAATTGACTAATCGTTTCAGCTCTACTGTGATACTAATTAGCTTCAGCTAGCATTGCTATGGAGAAGACTGATAACATCTCATGTGTATTCCTGGGAAGTGCTCCAACTGCAGGTCACCTAACACTGGCAGGAATTTTACTTCTGGAACAGTGGATGCCAACTAACCACCCACTGAGCCACACACACACACACACACACATATACACACACATACACAACATTGCTTTTGTGCTTCAGTAAATATCCATGCAGATCTCAGGGATACACATTTAGCCTTTCTCTTGTACGGTGAAGAACTGGATCCTTTACTCACTGCCATTTAAGCTCATTTGACAGACACACACTGTCTAACAGGAGTCTACTGGTCACCAGGGAGTTGTACTGTACACACAAAGCAAATGCCTGTTGGGTCTTCTGAGACTTGTCTCATCCTCCTTCATCCCTGTCACTTTTTCAATTCTGCAGCTGACGGGGATTTATGGATGATCCTCGAACTCCTTTCAGGCCACAGGGTTGTTTTGTGATCCGAGGGGTTGCGTTAATGTGTGGGTTTGCTCGGATTTGTGTTTGCATGCGTTTCCCAGTTGAATCTGACAGCTGTGAACCCTCTGAGAGTTGTATGTGATCTGCGCTAGTACACTGTTCTCCCAACCTCTGTCACTTGGCGTCAATGTATCTCCAGTCTGTTGGAAACTCTCCAATCCGAGGCTTTGCCTTTCTAGCATAATTTGGTTACATGTAAGTCAAAATCACGTATTTTTAGTCCTAGAAAGATTCATTTCCTTTGTTCGTGTTAAAATACATCATTGTTTCTGCATAAATGTGCTATGGTAGCATCAGCAGTCTTGTCATGCCATGAAAAGCCAAGGGAATTGAAAGCGTAGGCCAGGAGGGGAATGGTGTACAGGGGGGTGAGAGATGAGGATATGGCTAAAAGAGTGAATAGAAGATTAGGAGAGTAAAGCAGAGACGAGATGAAAAAAGAGAACTGAAGAGACATAAGGTAGTGAGCAAGAGGGGAAGGAGCAAGAGAGACTTCGCATCGCTTTTAACGACATTATCGTGGTCCGTGGTGTATATAATTTAGTACGATGACGCAATGGAAGATACTGCACAGAGTGAGCTGTCTTTCATATGCTCATTTCAACACACACACACACACACACACACACACACACACACACACACATTACCGTCTGTGACTGTGTTGTATTTGTCAGAGATTCATGTGCATTCAGTGTTAAATGTTAAGTTTTATGAACCTAACCCTATCTAATTACAATTTTAAGAGGCACACCCCACTAACCTTGCATTTTCAGACAGTTTAAAAGCAAAAGCGGCACACAGAGAAGAAACCTCTGGCTGGATTTGACTTTAATCAACATGGGGAACATGTGGCTTCACAGTCAGGCAGCAGACCAAACCACTCAATCCTAAACTTAAAAAAAGCATTTGTTTGAACCTTCTGGCTGACATTTTCCAGTTACGTCAATACAGCAAGTGCCAGAATGTTTAAACGATTTGATTAGGCAATAAGACTAAAATTCACTGCAGATTACAGCCTTGGGAGCCTCGTGGCTTTTAGAAAATTACATTGATACACCAGTAATGAGAAAGAAGCTCCTCGTTTTTTTAATCAATTTAATTGGGATAATTAAATGTTGTTCTTTTGCTGAGAAATATGTGGATGTTTTCATTAATCAGCTTGAACAGTAGATAAACAAAGTCATCTGGTGTTGTAATTACTATAATGGGAGTTTTTAAAATGAACAATTCTGCCTGAAGTCATCCATATAAATTGGTCTATATGAATATCAAACATGCATTTTATTTGATTTAATAATCCTATCTTAGTGCATTTATATTTGGATTGTGTGCTTATTTGGTGGTATTCTCATCTGAATGCCAGTAAAAACAAATCAAGGCATTCACACATATATATTCAATCACACAGCTGATGCCCTAACCCTCATGACCTTGGCCCTGGGTGCCTCTCCCCCTACCCTAGCCAGGGGAGGGTTTGGGGAGAGTTGTGGCCTGGCCAGGCTCCTCTCTTTACACTGTCTCTCCTGGTTATGCTGTAATAGTGGTTTTAGACAGCTGGGACTTCCTGTGACACACCTAGTTCCTCTCTCCTCTATTTTTCTATCTTTCCAATTATGTGCATCCATGTCCCATAATGCTTGTTACTAACCTAGCTCTGGGGAGTCATTCCCCTGAGTCCTTATGTTCTTTTCCCCAGCATGTTTCCTCGGATCAGGCTCCAGAATCGAGGTTGCAGCTGTTGGTCCCGCTATTTGCGATGCCATGTTCCTCCTGCACACTCTGCTATGCCGACTACAAAGGACTACTAACAACTACTATTTTTTTGGGATTGTAACTGCCACTTTTCATTCTAACCCCAACCGGCCCGTCAGACACCGCCTACCAAGAGCCTGGGTCTGACCGAGGTTTCTGCCTAAAAGGAAGTTTTTCCTCGCCACTGTCGCACTGTTGCTTGCTCTGGAGGACACTGTTGGGTCCTTGTGAATTCTGGAGTGTGGTCTAGACCTACTCTATCTGTAAAGTGTCTTGAGATAACTCTTGTTGTGAATTGATACTATAAATAAATTGAAATTGAAATTGAAATTGAAATGTATTGCTTTCTGTCAGATATACCTGTTCATAAGGTCTATTTGAGGCCAGACTGTACTTTTTTATTTGCTGTGTGCAGTGGAGATAATTATGTGTACATTCTCCTGATTTCTCGGCTCCTGTGTGATGTTGCCAATCAGAGCTATTTGTTTAAGAGTTTCTACCTGCAATGCAGAACACTGAACGCTGAAAGAATTTTGAAATTCCAACAATTTTCTGTAATTGGACAGGACAGTGTGTTCTTTTGCATGCATCCATATCTTTTCTTGACTTTGAGTATCTAACCTCAGATAGATAACCTAATGTCAGATATCTCATGCCTCTTATGCTACTAGTTCTCATCAAAACATTAAATTGCATGTATGTGGTGAGTGTTGTAGTACATACATATTTGCTGTGTTGTTTAAGTGCAGTATATCAGAGATGCACATATGAGTCAGATTTAGTATGCTGAAACAGTACCTGCACGTATGCATAAAATACTGGCCATATGGTGAGTATGCACAGTAGGTGCTGCTGCATTCAGCATGCTAATCGTCTGGTGTCTGTTTGCCATCCAAAGCAGTCTGTTGGAATTCATCCACACTTTTGCAATTGTTGCTTTTAAGATTTTTGTCTGACAATGTATAATTGATGTCTATAGTCATTAATCATCATAGATCACCTTATTGCGAGCCCAGATTCCATGCATTATGAAACAGTGGATGTGATAGATTCTCTAGTGCTTAAACAACTACTAATTAATCTGACATGTGTGATAATAAGTTAAAAGCAGGGTTGTAAAGCTAGCAAGATTTGAAAGTAGCATCTCCTCGGGGCTCTGTCTAACCCCTCCTCCCTACCCTCAGCGCTTTTTCAGAGCATGTAAATGATTTAGTTTAAATTGGGAATAGTTACCAACCCTGTCTTTAATAGGCTAATTCCAGCTTCTTCAATGTGAAGGTTAACTGTTTTTTCCATCTCATATCATTGTAAATTGAATATTTCTGGGTTTTTGGACGATATATCAAACTACATAAGCAGTTTAAAATACATCAGGTATTCGGTAACTTGTTACAGTATCCACAGTATGTCTTTTTTTGGGCATTTTATGGGTTAAACAATTAACTGTTTTTATATGGTGAAATGAAAAGAAAAGTAAGACCAAACAAAATAAAATACAGTATCTTTATTTGACAGAATCCTCTTTCTCTTCCCACAGGAGTTCCAGTGAGAGGAGGTTTTGAGAGTAACACTCCATAGGCCGGTCATGGTTTCCTACCTTTACACACTCCTCCACCTCTGCATCTCTCGCTGTCTTCTAATGTAAGTGTCCATCTCTTCTATTAAAGCTCCAATGTTACTGCTTTGTCAATGGGTACAATTACTTTTCCACTTAGCTAATAACAATGGAAAACAACATATTCTTATCCACAGGAGGGTGACAAACAGTTCAGTATTTTAGGAAATGTACCCGGTTGTTGATCAGCAAAAATGGCCGATTAACAGCCCATTTAAAAAGTAGTGGGCATTAGAGGTGTGGGTAGACATATTTTTTGAGCTAGGCTGGCTGTTTTCCTCACCTTTTAGTCTTTCTGCAAAGCTATTCCTATTGTCTCTTGGCTCAAGCTCTGCAATTATGCTGCATTCATTCATTCCTTTATTCTTGAGCAAAACGGCTCTTTCCGTCATTTAACTTGTTGGGATAACATGGTCAATATTATCCTGCAGGTTTTTCTATGTCCATTATCTAATAATGAATCATATCCTTTTATACTACCATCATAAAAACCCCAAATTAAAGATGAGTGGTGCAGAGTTTTACAGACTTGAAGAATCTATGTCAATGAGTACTAAAGCCGTTCTGCATGTTCATGGTGTGGTTTTTTCCCTTTCATTTACCGTCCATCTGTATCTGTGAGACCTGAAACATCCCAAGCGATCTGATAACAGCTGCATGATAGCCAACTACTTACAACATGTTTCATCAGTTACATCGGTTACATCATGGTGTCACATGAATATACTAAATCAGCCTACATTGCTTATCTTTGCAGGAATTATAGAAACCTTTGTTGGACATAAGTGTTTTTAGTTAGTTTAATCTCTACCGGCGATAGCGGATTCCAGATGTCTAATAAGCTCATTTACATTCTCTTTTTTCCCTCACTCTTCTTCGCTGTCTTCAAACTTTCATCTCTTTCTTTTGCTTTCATCTCCCTTTATCTCCCTCTGAAGGGTTTGATGGAGAGCTGGTCGAATGTCAGCAGGAACTATTGTTATATCCGGAGGAATTCTCGCCGGAGTGATACTGCTGTGCATTGTAGCAGTGCTCTGTTACTGTAGACTCCAGGTATCACTGTGTCACTGTGTGTGCATGAATGGGAATGTGCTGTCATTTGAAAGACATGAGGGGAAAAAAAAGTTTTCAATATAAAGTATTATCTAGCTCAGTTGTTCTAAACCTGGGGGTCACGACTCAAAAAACGTTGAGAACTACTGATCTAAATGACCTATAAAAAAAAACTGAGCCCAGCGATATGTGAATATCCTGAGAGATTTGTTGTAGTTAGGAAGCAGAGTTGGAATTTCTGGCACAACTTCACCTACTTCCTTGTTTACCTTCTGCAGTATTACTGCTGTAAGAAGAATGATTCTGAGGTGGACATGGGCTCCGTGGTGGGAGCGGACCCTCTCTCTCACTTTCCCTGCAATGCCTGCAACGCCCTCGCCATGGACGGCGCGGCTATCACACCTGTCTCTCTGGATCAGCTGGACACGGGTTGTCACCACAACCACTGCCCCACCTGTTCACCGTACTCCCTCCGCTCTGGACTCACAGATGACATGCGCAACGGAGGGGGGAGCGGCTGGGCTTCCACACTTACTATGAGAACCCGTCTGTCTCTCTCCCGCTGTCTGCCCACCCGCAGGGCTCCTCCCCTCTGAGTTACTGCAATCCCACGGACATATTTCCTCCCCCACCACGCCCCTACAGCACCCAGGTCTGAACTCTGCTGCACCATAAAGACACACACTCACACATGTAGAAAACCTTTCAGACATACTATCACACACCTGACAACCAACACATGCCCTGTTGTTTGGGATTACATTCAGGTGATGGATATTGATACTGCACAATTAAACACATGCCCACATTACTGTACAAGCTCACTTCTGCCACACATTCCAGAATCATTCATCATGGGGGGTGAGCCATAAACTGAGCCCACTGACAGGGCCTCTGTGTGGGCAACACGTCCTTGGGCTAAACCATGGAGGGCTATTATAACTCTAGTATAACCTCATTTTGTTTAACATGAGGCCAAGTCACATGCACATGCATGAAATGTGACCAATTTTAGGTGTGAACACACCTCGATTGATGCATCATTCAAGCCACTTTTGCAGGTTGTCAGGTACACGTGACCATGCATGTAATACAGTGTGAACATAAAAGTGTCTCCAGGCACACTTATTTTGTTGTGTAAGTGACAAGGATGCAAATTATAAGCAATTCCAAGAAGACACATTAATGACTTATGATTATCCATGAACCATTAAAATCTTATTAAATACATATTGCATATCCCCCCCCCCCCCCCAAAAAGCTACATTTAAAAAGCCATTGTGCACTTTTTTGCACCATGTGGTTGGAGCCATGAATTATATAAATAACTTCCTAAATAATTTCCTCTGACCTTTTCTGGATGTGACTATGTAATTGTGTCCTAATCACAAGAAATATAGTAATTTCATTGAAAACCAGGCCAGGTTATGATTAATTGACTATTAATTTATTATTGGTAACTTTATTTTCCATTATGTTGTATGTTGAATTGTATGTTTCCTGTTTACATTTTTGCATGTTCAACTGATCTGCTACAAAAACCTCTAGGTTACGCTAGTAAGTTATTAGATTAATTTAATTAGTGTAAAAAGTGTAAGTAAATAGTCACTGTTTTTCCTAATATCAGCACCAAATGACATGGCTCATTATTATGGGCCCTTATTATTATTGCTCCTGCTCCAAATGCTGTTATTCACTAATGATACTAACAACATTATAAAGTTACAGAACCTCAATTAGATTAGTTGTTGTAGTACCAGTGTGTAGGATTTAGTGGCATCTAGCGGTGAAGTTGCAGATTGCAACCAACTGAACATCTCTCCCCCCTCCCCCTTCCCCCCTCCTTTTACAAGCATGTAGTAGAATATCTACGGTGGCCTTCAGGTAATGTAAACCTGGAAAGGCTCTCTCTAGAACAAGTGTTTGGTTTGTCCATTCTGGGCTACTGTAGAAACACGTCAGTGAAATCCGGCGGGCTCCGCCAAAGAAGACCCCCTCTACAGCATGTAGATTTGAAAGGATCATTCTAACAAAAACACAATGATTCTTAATTTCAAGTAATTATACTCTCATAAAAACATAATAAGGAATAATATATTCAATTTCTGCCAAATAGATCTCCCTAAATCCTACACCTTGGTCCTTTTAAAAATAATAATAATCAAGTAAAAACATATTATAGTCTAACCTTTTGTCCTGACCACAAACTGACGTTTCAATCATTGATTGATTATAGACAAACGTCCCACTGATGGATAATTTGTCTTTGTAAAACACCTTAGATAAAAAAATAAAATAACAATTAAGTCCATAGCCAAGGTGGCTTAGTTGGAATAGCAGCGGAAATCCTCTTCTCTGCCTGTATGGCCGGGGACATATCTGTTTTTGTGTTTAGCTCCAGCCATAGTTTTAACATAAATGAACGCTCGGAGGTGATGTGGAGAATTATTGTGATGGCAGGTGTTCGCTGCAGTGTGTTGTAGGTTAGTCGTTCCGGTCTGACTATATGTGGTTACATGATCTCTGAGTATGAAAACGACCACTTCCTCGGCCTTTTGCACTGCAGTTTCTGTTATTCTCTCCTGCAATCCCCCCCCCATGAAAAAGTCAATGCTAGCCTGAGAAACCCCCTCCCCCCAGCCCCACCCTCCAGCTCACTATACATGAGGGCTAACGGTTTTTCTATTAGGTGTTGTTGTTTGCCATCTACAGAAACTCCTAATAGAGCGTAAGTGTTTTTCTCCAGAGGAAAATCCCATGAAGAGTGAATGAGAAGCTACAAGTTTAAGTGTTTCTGTGCATCTTGCAATTAATTGAAGAATTGAATACAAAAGTATGCTAGAAAAGTATGAATTTAGTTTGCTTGTGTTTTCACTTCTAGTTAATTGTAATGAAACTAGACCATGGCAGTTGATTCTGAAGTGTCTTCCATATAAGTCGATGTATATAACTTTTTCATGTATGGATGAAAAGAAAAAACCATGCTCATGTTTTAGAGGTGTTGTGGGCAGAAAGGAGAGCCTAGGATCATGTACCATACTTGAAGTTGATCTTGAAGCTTAAGCTTTGTGTCTTTTAAGCCATTATATCTGCTATACAGTACAGTCACAAGATGCAGTGCTATTTCACAGTATGCCTGAATCTATATATTTTTAATGGGTGTTGTAGTTTTTGTGTGCAATGTCAGGGTTTAAGCGTGTTTTGGTGAGTTTGTAACAAATGTGAGTTTTTCATACTCTTCAGTTATTCTTCCATCTTGATTTTTCTCTGTATTTCTGCCAGTTATAGTACAGCAGAGGAACAGAACGAGAATAGAAATGTACATTTGGAACAGAAAATTCATTTAAAAATTGTCCTTAAATCTAGCTAAGAGTAACAGAAAGTAAAAGAGACAGTGATATTTAACATAACCGATTTAATATTAATTAAAAGACATAGTATATATGTATTTTCTCACACCACATTGTTTCCACTGAGCTTTATTATCACATCTCGTAAATGTTCTCAACTCACATCCCCTTGTTATTCAGAAGTACAGTATGTTCTAAATATTATACCTAAAATTACTTTTTTGTCCATTTAGAAGTCCACTCTTCATTGGTGTTCACTGATACATGGCCATTATACTCATACATCAAATGTGGTCCCCATAGTTTGGTGAAAGGGGTTTAGTTTTTGTGATGACCAGTTTGTTAAACCACAAAGAGCCCCATTGTGGTATCAGAACTGAGCTGTTATTTTTAGGTTCCTTTTTTCTTTTTCTGACTGTTGAAAATTGTTTTTTTCAGATTTTTCTGTATGACGCTAGAACACGTTTTGGTATACCCTGATACAGTGCGAAAAATCCACCACGTTTCACAAAATGTTCCTTTTTTTGAGGAGAAATAAATGTTTGTATCTGCCTGGACTTTTTTTTGGGGTCTGTCACAGTGACTCAGACAGTAGATGCACAGGATGTTGTAATCACTGTTTTGGGTTTTGGAAATAAAAAGAGGAAGGGACACGTAAAAAATTCAAAGACAGAAGTGAAAAATAGAAAAAGGGGAAGTGTAACTGATCTGTCATCAGGTTAGTTAAGATTAAAAAAATTAAGGGAGAAATGAAGAGAAACTGCACCTGAGTTTAGGAAGCAAGACTGAGACTGGCTGAGGGGGGGAGGGTTCTGAAGCCTCCTTGTTATTCTGCATTCATGCTTCCATCACTTTACTTGCTAAACCCGTTTGCTCTCCTGTCAAGTTGCTCAGCCCATGACAATAACAGGCCGTCAAGCTTGTGTGACGCCAACACCCTGGGGTGAAATATCACAAATACCACACCAATTACTCCGTCCTGGTACATCAGCAGTGTTTAGCCGGCAGTCTGGCAGCTTTACACAGCATCTGTGCCAACTAGTATAAAAGTGTGAACAACAGGAACAGAGGGAAAAATGGATGTTAATTAAAGTGTATGACAAATGTAATGTGAGAGCTCATTGCCACCAAATAAATCGGAATGATGCAGGTGACATGATTTATTTGAGAGGTGGGCATCATATGCTGGTGCTGTTTGTGTGTGTGTGTGTGAGAGAAGACAGGTGAGCACTGTTAGTGGGTGTGTCTAAAGCTGTTGTTCTTTCTCTCTCTCTCACACACACACACACACACACACACACACACACACACTCACACTCTCAGGTCTTAAATAAACCCTGGTAAACCTGTTACTGCACATAACCTGTAACACACTGCTTCACCTGACACTGTGTAAGTGGCTCTGGCTGCTACACATTAGTTGTTAGTGCAGCTACACTTTACCTGTGGGAGTATCTCTATCTGTGTTATTCACCTTTGGACCGTAAAAGTTTATTTGCGTTGGGACGTCTTGGACTTTATCCTGATTATTTCCTGTTCATGCTCGTGCAATAGATTGACTTCTTGCCTGCATCATTTCAAGGAAAAACAAGACTGCTTTATCTTTTTGAACATCTTTACATCTCGGATTAATTCAGGAGAGACGATCATTCCGGCCTGACAAAGTGTACAACGCTCCTGGTGGATTTTCTTGATTTTTTTTTTTCTTCTCTAAATTGGAATTGGAAGAATTACCTACAAAGTTTGGATTTGTTTATGTGAGTGTTAGCAGTTCCTGGGGCGGCTGCATATTAGGGAAAGATGATGGAAGATGTGTCCATGATGATGGCGTATGATGCCCATGTTATGGACCAGATGAGCGAAGAAGAGATCCTGGCCTGTCTGGTGGAAGAAATAGGACCTACATTTACAGTAAGACTCACTTTTAGATCACCACAACTAATATCAACAACTGAACCACAATAATAGACTAACCATTACATGGCTCTAGTAGTACTGTCGTAAAGTTACTGTTTTCTAAGATTCAATTGTGGATTTGCTTGAATACACAAAAAATAACAAATTTTGTCTTTTGCATTAATGCAATTCACCTACAAACTTGCAGATTCAAAAAACATATTTGCATGTTAACTTATAAGTATTAAGTATTGCTAAAGTTACTATGAGAGTTAGACTGATCCAAAACAAATGCAACTTTAGTGTCCTCTGTGTTTAATTCTTTCTACAGATACCATCCAGACCACACATTGTAACACAAAACACATTCCTCTGCATGACAGATATGTGATTCCAGATAGCAGTAATTTTATTCCGATCCTTTTAGATATTTGCGATTTGGAAATTGTCAATTCAGGCATCAAATAAATCCTCCCCTTCACTATTATTCCTTTATGCTTCCTAAAATATCTGTTAAATTATCCCCCATGCGCTCAGCTCTGTCTTATCTACTTATCCCTATCTTGATCTCTATTCTGGGGCCTGTTCTTGATTTGTTGCGCTCATGAAGCATCCGACACCAGATCTGTTTGGAGGAGATAGCTTTCTTCAGCTCAGTCAAATATGACATTACTGTATCACATCATCCTTGACTCTCTCTCTGTCTCCTCAGGTCACAACAAACAAATCTGAATTGAGTGAAAGCCGGCTTCAAATAATGGATGAAGAAGAGTCTCTGAACAAATACCTGGTCAGAAAACTTTCACCTTTTTTCAGAAACCGATACATTTAAATCATTCCACTGATTAGCAAGTCTGTCTTTGAAGCTCTAACTTTATCCCTGATAGATATGTCTGTGTTTTTGCAGAATGAGAACCGTCGGCTGCAGCAGGCCAGCCTCCGTCTGGAGCAGGAGAACGACAGCCTTGCCCACAGACTGATCACCAGCAAGGTGGCCCTGAGGAACGCTCTGGACAAGGTATGGTTAGCTACTGACCTTCAGAAAAGGGGTAAAAGGATTTATTTCAAAAATGCACAATCACCTCCCAAAGGTTATCACTTAGCCTCTTGGGAGACGGCCAAACTCTAACCTTAATAAAAACCTTTATTAGCATTAGAGTATAGCAACTCCGTTCTGAAGTTGTACATGAGCTCAAAATGTCAACTATAAACCACACACTATGATGTAAGTTATTTTTCATAAAATGGCTCGACAAAGCCCTGAAATAGTTTGGTGTAAAGATGATCAAATGGTAGTGGTTATTTCATTTTCATGTGTTTAAGTTTTCTAACTTTGTCACAAAAGCCTGGAGAGAAAAAAGGCAAGATAGACCAAAACAAATTCAATATGTATTCATTTCACACAATGATGTTAATTTCAACTGAGAGTATTTGCTGCTGACCAGAATAATGTGCGTTTGCAGGTGGAGGACAGAGTGGACGAACTCACCAAAGACCTTTTTCAGACCAGACATCGACTGCAGGCTACAGAAGAGGAAAAGAGAGGGAAAGAGGAGGAAGCTGCAGTGGTACGATTCTTTAGCTCACGGCCATTATAGTTTGGATGTAATGGTTGACATGCATGAGTAAAGATTTCTTCTCTTCTTACAGTCAAAGGAAGTGTTTCGGAGAGAGCTGGAGAAGGCCGAGCAGGAAGTTAGAAGATCGTCGGGTATCATTCTGGACTACAAACGGGTAGAGAGAATGATGATGATGAATGATTGGACTCATTAAAATGAGACTGTTTGGAATAAGGAAATACTGTCTACTACATTAGAGGATATATTAATAAAGAATGCAACATGCTGCCTCATGATGTTGATGCTCTTTCTTCTGGTCAGATCTGCTCTCAGCTGACAAACCGTCTGGATAGGCAGCAGGCCGCCCACAGAGAAGAGTTAGATTCACTCAAGGTGAGAATAGCTCTTATCTTGTGGAGCTCTAGTGTCATCCTGCATACTTTTATCTCTCTTTAAATCGTTTAACAACCCTTTCTAAACATCTGCTTTACTTTCTCATTTGGGTTCATTTTAAAGTAGATGTCAGTGGTCGTTCAAAGCTGGATGTCATATTTTCTCTTCACAATCTTCCTATTATTCTCATTCTCCACCTTTGCAGAGTGCAGTGAAGGCTTGCTCATGCGGTCGACATGTCGTAGAATCAGATATACCATCCGCCACAGCTGAGAAATCTCCAACAGCCGCAGAGATAGAAGGCCACGGGAAGAGTGAAGCAAGCTGGGAAGAGGACAACGAAGGTCCAAAACAGGCAGAGCAGAAGACAGACAACCAGGAGAAGGCGTCCTTCAAGGCCCAGATCAGGGAGCTGGAACAGGAGTTGGCCAAGACCAAACTCCAGATGGTGGAGGCCAAGTGCAAGATCCAGGTCAGAGCAGGCTATCATAAACCATCACACAGCACATTTGATTATAAAAAAAATAATTTTGTCAATACAAGCATGCAGCATCCATGTCACATAGTCGAAGCTCATCAGGCGTCATCCCTGCGTCATACATCATAATATGTACAAGAATATAAATTAAACTTACACCTACAAAGAGAACAAATTGTTTGTAGTTTCTGGGAATATATCCATTGCCTAACCCCTAAACATAAAACCTAATTATTCAAACTACCTTCCCAACTTCCCAACTCAATAAGGACATACAGTATGTTAACATAACAACTTCAACTGCATACACATTTGTATTAAGGTTAGTGACAGCAAAAGACGTCAATCAATGTGAAGCATCCTAATTACATGTAGGCCCATATGGAGATAGGAAATAGGACAGGTTTCCCCCAGCGTCTATGGTAGAAGCTGGTGGGGGTGGAGTAAAGCCTGCAGGTAGATGATGGAAACCCACAGTTAGATCTTTCATCCTGCACTCCCACGCTCAGCTAAAAATGAATACATAATAGACCTACTTCAATTGATAACCTATTATTCATAAGTACAATTGGTTCTTTTTAAATAAATAGTTTCAAAAAGGGAATTTTCTTAAAGGTGCAGTATGTAAGTTAGTGTTTAATATGTAAGTTACTGCAGTACAAATTCAAAATACTGGAAAGAGTAGTCTCCCCCGCACCCTTTTCCCCAGACTCGAAGTTCACAGAGGTTGCCAGGCTGAGACCACAGCATCCATAGTCTCACTTTGCCAGACCCTCCTCCAAAGCGTGCTGAAGGAGCATCCACAATGATGTTACTAGACGCTTGTCTCACACAGCCAGAGAAGAGTAGCTAACGTTGGATACTGGCTATATTGACAGTCATAGAAGCCAGTACTCACACGGAGCTCTGTACCCAACTGAAAGACGCTCTTTTCGGCTAAGAATTACGGTAGGAACCTCTAAAAACACAACAACCTCACAGTCCTCGCCACCCGACAGGCAGAGACACTTACTCGGCTTAGAATTACAGTAGGCATTGTCAAAAATAACACAACCTTGTCGTTCTTTCCCCTCGGCTGAACACACTTTATTGGCTTAGAATTGTGGCAACAATTGCTAAACACACTGCAAACTCGCAGTCCTCTTTTTTTCAGATTTACAGCCCCCCTCTCTTGGCTTAAAATAACTCACTGTTGTCAGACAGACTACACGTTGTAAAAACCCGTGTCCACTTGCCTGATCCTTCTTAACGTTAGCAAGGTTAGCATGGCAGCGTTAGCAAGGACCAGTAGGGCTCACTTTAATGGCTGTGTCTCAATTTGCTTTTGCAAGTAACCAACTTGGGTACTCTAGCTATATAATTCAATGTTATTGCTCAAATGTTGAAATTACTTTAAATGCCCGTCCCTTGTAGCCAACTTGGTGTCCTTTTAGGGCTCTAAGCTGTCTCCATCTTTCAATAACATCTTTTGTTAAGTCTCTGGTCACGCAACTGTTAGAAACATGCCGTTTTTTAGGTCGGGTAGAATCTATCTCCGTTGATCCTGTCCGTTTGTTTGCTGCTTTCATGGCTGTACTCATGTTACAGCTGTAGCACGCTGGCTTTACGTGTTTACAGGTGTATCTGGCAACCCGGCCTCAATGTCAAACTAGGCAGTTGATAACAACACACAGGCCCAAACACAGACAGAAATTCTGTCACGGAACAGAAATTACAAATGGAGAAAATACTGGCATTAACATTGTCAGAAAATATAGTATTTCAACTTAGTATGTTTCTTAATATGTGATGACGTATTGGGGTCATTTTTTGATTTATTACATTATATTACATAGTGGACATTTAATACTGTTAGTAGGTAGACTATTATTTTTCTATAAGGAATCCATTTGTGTTAAACTTTAAAAATAAAAAAATAAATACAATTTTACAAGGATGTTTTTAGAAAACAATACAAGAACATAAACAGTATCCTTGCACATATAACATATTGAAAGTATCTTGTGACATTTGCTGCATTTCTCACATAGCCTACGCCTGTTTCATCCTCGTAGGAGCTGCAGCACCAGAAGGGAATCCTGGCCAATGAGCTCCAGGAGGCAAAGAACAGCTGGATCAGCAAGGCCTTCACCTCTCTGCGGACCTCCAGCGGAGAAGGACTTCACAGTATTAGCATACCCAGAGATGGATCTCCCACAGTGGGCTGGAACCTCCACAGCGGCTCTCTCTCTGGATGGAGCGCAAAGAAGCTGTTGCGGCCTATCAGAGACAATCGATAAACTGTCTGATAGCTCGGACTGTGAATGTGCGGATCACTTAAAAGTACATCTGAAGGATCAGACCTTAGAGTATTAATTGACAATGTCATTATGTAGTCAATACTGCTGCTATTTATTGTTTTGGGTACTAGAGGACAGTCTAGAGTGCAAAACGATCAGAAGAGAGTACCTGAGAGCATACAGCTGGGCAGGTACTCTGATCACCACTTTCCAGCTAGTGTATGCACTGATAAGGGTATTTATATATTTGTAAACCAAATCCATGCGTCATGTGAGTTTTTTTCTACTACACTTTGTTATACTATATTATTTGTACTTGTGCTGTACCTTGTGTCGTTTGTAAACAATTTGAATACAATATTAAAGCAAGTATGAAACAAGTTTTTGTAAATGACTTAAAGAAACCTGACTCATCAACAGAAACAAAGGAGTTATTTTTGAAAGTTTTCTGTAATACACCACATTTGCAGTTCCTCTTTCATTTTGAGCACATACGGCGGCTTTTAAAGTGCTGAACAGCTGCTGCTCAAACGCACAAAAAAGAGTCATCAACAGGCTGGTGAACACAGATCATCTCTGAACCTTGGCAGACCGAAACCGAGTGAAGAACAAAGGAACGGTAGACAGCAATAGAAAGTAGTCAGAATCTGAGGGTTCACTTACAGTATTCACAAAGCTATTTAGACAAACTAAATCAGGTAATAAGTCTTCCTGCTTGAAGAGCTGATGCCTGCGATGGTTGACAGTGTGTGGGTCACTGCGACTCTCCTCATGTGTGTTCTTGGAGGACAAGCATTGGACCAGCTGAGAGTGACTGCATCATCAAGGAGTAAGTACCAATCGGAGGGAAAATATCATTCTGAAAAGTGCTCTTTAATCAAATCATAATAGTTCTATTGAAAAGCAATACCTTTTCAAAAATGATGATAATCTGTCTGCGATGATGCTATTACGCACTGAAAATCACACCTCTGTTTAGATGTTTTTATGCCTGCCCTTAGTGCTTACAGAGTCATTTTTAAGCCTTATGGCCATGTATGTTATAGATATTTAAACTTATATTTATTTGATTTTATTTCATATTAAATTGATTTTACCGTTAAAGTGACAAATAAGGATATGCAATTAAAACACAACCTTAACATAGAGGAAAAATGCATAATTTTTTAAAGGTATTTTCATGCTCTGCTTATGTTGCACACGGTATGTGACTAAGTGTAATTTCTTCCATCAGATCCTCCCCCCACTCCCACAGTGCATTGCTGGTGTGCGAGCTACCCGAACTTGACCCTTTGCTCCTGGCCTGAACCCTCTCTGTCCCCACCGACACACTACGTGGCCACCTACAGGTAAATCTGACTAAGGAAACAGCTGTCCTCCTCCAGTGCTGACCCAAACCACTGACACCTTTTAGCAAAACAGACTCCAGTTGTCAAGTGTCGTCCAGGAGCTCATTTATCTGTGTGTTAATGTGTTTGTCAGCGAAAGACAAAGACCGAAGATCACCCATCAGTGCTATCTCATCCAACCCGGCTCTCCATCCTCTGATCTGATTCCAGCATCATCAACGTCATCTGAACGGGTACCAGCCTGACTTATCAATACAGCAGATAGACTGCATATTTAGCAGAAGAGTATGGAAGACGGAAGCTGCCAAAATTAAAAAAAACAATAACAAATTACTCGTTAAATAAATGAATATGCCATTAAATGTACCAAAACTAATATTACAGATAGATGTAGGCATGAATTAATAAAATGAAATAAAACATTATATACAAAATAATGAAATACATAAGTACGTACATAAAATCAATACAAACTAATAAATAAATAAATTAATGGAAAGGAAAAACAAATATGAAAATAAATAAATAAAGCAAATTAAAAGAGAAATATCAATTTATGTCACATTTCATCATAATTAATTAATTAATTCCTACATTTATTTGTTATATTATTTTTGGTACAGTTAATGGCATACTCACTTATTTTATATATTATTATTATTATATTATATATATTCCGTCCCATAATAGAGGCGAGTTTCAAAACACACTAAGTCTGATTTTAGCCCAAATGAAAACAAGCACACATCAATAAGTACAGTGAAGGTTATGATGTTGTTGTTTTTATAATTTCCCCGTGGGGATTATTAAAAGTATCTCTTCAAAAGATTTTTGGAAAACCCCTTTTCTTGTTTCTTGCTCTGCAGGAGCTGTAACAGAAACACAGACAACTTTCAAGTTTGTCTTGTGTGTCTGAGGTGAAAAGTACTTCAGTAAGATGAGAGAACTTAACAGGGGTGTGCTTGGTTGCTAGCAATTATACATTTATTGTGGTTGGAATTCTCCTCAGCATCCATCGTCTTTATCTAAGATCTACATCAATATTTCATTGTGTCTTTTAAATAATATATATTAGCTAGCATCCCATATAATCCAGCATCTCTTTTTCTTTAGCTCTGGCACTGCCACCTGCCCAACCTGAAGCTTCTCACTGGGTACATCATCAATGTCACAGCCGTTTATTCTGGTGGAAGCATCTCCCATCTATCAAGTTTCATGTTGGAGGATATAGGTGAAAATTCAAATGATGAATAATCTAAAAGAGAATAGAGAATTTGATGTGTGCATAGTGTGATTGATAGTAATATGTTGTGCATATTGTAAAGCCATTTTTGTTTTTATTTAAAATTCTTGTCTTTGTCTCCTTCTCTCTGAAGTGAAACCAGATCCTCCCATAGACATCCGGGTTTCCCCTCATGATATCAGAAACTTGTTGGTGGAATGGTCTCCTCCCCAAAGTTGGACTAACCTGGACATCTTCCCCCTAAAATACCAGATACTGTACCAGCGCAAAAGCAGAGGGGGGCCCCAAAGTCTCTCAATGTAAGAATAACTTTCGTCATCAGCCGTAACAACAGCAATGTGTTCTAAAAACGACATAATTACAAATACACAGATATCACATGATGAAGTAAAAATGACCTAAACTTCAGAAAGCCCCTTCATAGGGAAATTTCTTTTTTTTTTCAATTAAATTGAATTGTCATTTTTTTTATCATCTAAAGGTCTTTGTAAAAACAAAAAGGATTTATTTTTTTAATAACAGTTACTTTAAAATGACAAATGTTGATTGGAACACAGTTCATTTAAATGATAGACTATGCTCCAGTGTTAAAGGTTAGTTTAGACCATAGACTGTATATTATTATATCCAGGATATAATACTAATATACAGTCTATGGTATAGACATTAGACCTTGTTGGAAATACACTACAAATGAAATACACACAAATACATCTGTGTGTTAGTTAGTGAGCTTCAGCTTCAAAAAAGGCTGATGAGCAATTTGTTTAACCTTAAAACAGAGCCAGGCTACATGTTTTTACATGTTTCCAGTCTTTGTGCTAGGTTAAGCTAGCCCACTCTCCAAGCTGTAACATCATATAAAAAAATAAAGTGGAATCAATCTTTCATTCAAAAAAAGTGAACAACTGCATTTCTCAAAATGTCAAATCATTCCTTTTAACTAATGTTTTCAAATAGAGTCTATGTGTATCGTGTATTTTGAAACGCCAGATGTGAAATCATATGTATGATTAAAAAACATGTTGTTCTCTTCTCCAGCTGGGTCCGTATGAGAGCACTAAGGTTGAACTGAGGGGGCTGACCAAAGGATATAACTACGTGTTCCAGGTGTGTGCTAAGGAGCTGCTAGGTCTGGGCGAGTGCAGCGACTGGAGCTCACCTGTACAAATCACCATACCAAGAACAAAATCGTAAAGACTCCCCCTCACTTCCTGTTTTATTTAACCCTCTCATTTCAAGCTAGCTTTATGTAAAACTGAAAAACTGCTGAGGTGGCATCTTTTAACTGCACAAGCAATGCAAGCAACAGTTATTGATATTTATAAAGGAGTAAATGGATAGTATATGTACAGTGTAGAATCATTTCCATTGAAAGTAGTATTATATTTTTTGTAATGCTGTTGGTTTGTGTCCGTTGAGTGGCGTGTCTTTGGAGTAGCTGATAATATAGAAACCATACTGTAAGACATTGTGAATATTGGTCAATGTGTCTGATTGTCTGATCCGTTTGTTTTAATCAACTATTTATGACCCCACTTTGACTTCTCTAAAGACACAATTTACCAGATGTGTATTTTGTACTATTCATTGTGTGACAGCTCCACATTTGTGTGAAAAATTGAATAAAAACAAGTCATTTATATTGAATTTGCAAAACTGTCAGTCAACAACATCCACCACGAGTGGGGTGACAAACTCTGAGTGTCTGACACCCAGAGTGAAGGCTGGGGGTTTGGGAGATGCCCATAAAACTTCTCCGGGCTGTACATGCCGGGGCCGGGGATAGCAGAGGAATAACTGGGCCTCTTAGTCCGTCTCTGCATGGAGAAGGAGGGCTGGCGTTGGTGGTAAATGTCCGGGTTGGTGGTGTCGTATTTTGCTGGTCCAGGGCTCATGGAGAGGTCATTAGAGGGAGCTCCGATCTTCCTCCGGCCTAAGAAGCTGTAGCTGGCACTGGAGGGTTTATTGGGAACCTGGCAGCCTAGCAGATTAGGAAGACTGTAGCTGGAGGGGGGAAAAAACACATGTATTAAAGCTGAGCCTTGGAGATTTTTCATTTTGGCAGCAGTGTCTCTGACTTAAATGATAAGGCTGGCAATATTCTGTTTCTCAATATCTTCTAAAAGCCTTAGCTAAACGCATTAATTCCGACTTATCTTTAAATATAACAAATATCACAAATACTTTCATTATTAAAGTGCTAAATTTGATCCTAAAAAAGAAACGCTAGGCACTGTTAGCAGATGTTGCTCAAAAAGGAGTTAATAGAGCATTTGTTAGGAACTAATACACAAATAAGTGCTTTGTTTAAAAGGACATTATATGTGGTATTGACTCAAAATAAACTACAGTACCCATGCATGTTCGTCCTAATGAGGGAACATGTCATCTCGTAGAGCTCTATCCTTTAATGTAATGTAATGTTCTGCTGTCTTCACCTGTTGGGTGCTGGTACAGCATCCACAGAGCGGTATCTGGTGCGAGAGCCCATGGTGTAGGATGGGGGTCTGTGGTGACCACTGAGAGGGAGACCCTTCTCTGGACTGTAGGCCCCGGGCCCTGGAGTCTGGAACAGCATGTCTATGCACATGAATAGAAATAGGTTTTTTAAGTTTTCTTTTCTTTGTCTACCTTTATTCATTTAAAGAAAGAAATCTCTGCACGCTTGCATGTGTGAACAGGTGTGTCAGAAAGAATCACCTTGAAAGTATTCTCTAATCCTCTACTAATCTTTTGAACTAAAGTTAAAAAAAATCCCTTCTACACCTAAATTACCTGGGTGTGTTTCAAGATGTTTCATTCACCAATTGATCTAATTTCTGAGGTCCCCTAATTGGATCATTTACCCAGCATCTACATACATATACCTGTGTGTATATACTGTATATGGAGCTGTTCTGAAGCTTGCCAGTATACCAGATACAGGTAGAGTAGACTGAAACAGCATAAATAATGTGCAGGAGTATTGTTTTTAATCACCTTTGTTATTCCCTGTGCGCCTTCCTCTGCCCAAAATGGAGTAGGAGGGGGTTTCCATCCGGCCAAACCGAGTGACTTTGGCGTCAATGTGGTACCTTGGTCCTGGGCTGGAGTCCACAGAGACCACTACGGAAAACAGGATGCACATTTGATCATCCAAAGACACCTTAAGACCTTAAGATGTCAGCATTAAAAAAGAGATATTCAGAATCTATGTGAGTAAAAACAGAGGCACTGTAGACAAATATATCAGAAAAACATGTGTGACAGATTGTACACTACAGGCGTTGCATCGTGATGCAGACCTGGACGATTCTGCCTTGATGCAGTGACAGACCGATGATATGATCGATTATAGCCTACTGATGTTAGTTGTTGATTTTCCACTTGCTGCTTTTTTGTTTCTGCCTTTTGTCTTTTGTCAGACTTGGCTACATTACGCGCAAATACAATATACATATATGTCTGACTGCTTGAATTTGTTGATGAAAACCATGTGTAGCAATATACAATAATATTGAGGAAGTGACGGATTGTGATGCATCATAATATCGAATCGATTGGAATCGTTGACACGATAACCGTAATGGAATTGAATTGTGAGACCAGCGATTCACCTTGTACACATTAATTCTTAACAACTCACTTGCACTGCTCATGCGGCTGTGAAAGGAGTATGCAGGGCTGTTGGACTTGGTGAAGTCATGGTTGATGTATCCAACTGTGGAGGGCAGAGTGTAGCGTCCAGGGCCCGGGCCTGGCGACGGGAGAGTAAGAGGAGGACAGTGATGAAAATGATGCAACAGATTCAGCTCCGTGCAGCATTATGGAACACCCACCACTTTTTGGCTCAGGCTGTATTATCTCTGATGGTTTCCATATGGAGCTCTTTCTCTTATTTTCTATGGTTATGCATTTTAACGTTCTTCCTATGCATGTTTGGCAATAGATTTTGGAGCAGCGGCTGAATAATGCTGCGAGAGATTTCTAAGCAAAAAACAGCTTAGCTATAATAAAGTCCATGTGGATCCGCACACACACACACACACACACACACACACACACACACGCACACGCACACACACACACACATACACACAGGCCATAACCATCTTAAACTGACCTCTTTCTCTGGCAGAGATTATCGGCCGTTTCTTCGCCACCTCCTGCATACTCTGCCGGCCTTTCTTCCTTCTTCTTCTTTGTTTCCTTCTCTTCCTCTGTCACCTCAGACACATCCTTTTTGTGTGTGGCCTGGGCTGAATTATCCATGACTGTGAGGTGAAAGAAACCCTATCTTGACCGAGGTCTTGGTTACGCCCCAACCTGCTCTCCACCTCCTTTTCCCCAAGGTCCCCTCAGGACAAAAGGTTTTTACCACCAGGGCCAAAACATTGACTTTCTCAAGGCTAAAAAGAAGAGAAACAGTGATTGTCTAAGCCACATCTTTCAAAGTTAAGACCATATAAATTCAGAGTTAAAGTGCTTTATTTAGTCTTAAAGCACAGCAACAATAACAGCAACATGTAATGAAGTTAATTTGTCATCCTATTCCGAGGCATTAGGTTACTTACACTGGCCTCTCACCTGCACTATGTATGCTGTAACTAATAGCATCTCAGTGCACATGCTATTAAAATTAAAAAGGGCCTGCACTGATCTTCTGTTTCAGGTGGATATTTGACAAGCTCAACATTGCTGTAATGAAAACCATGGACCGGTGAGTATTAAGGTCTGGACAGCCTTTTGTTACTCAGTAAATATATTTTAGATCTGTTATGATTTGTTGCCTGCCAACTGGTAATTTTAGTAAAGTGATGTAACAGCGTGCCAAATGACTTCTTCCAGGAAGGAATATAAACAGAAAACACGTTTTTAAAATACTGAAAAATCTCCAGGGATGTTTGTGCCTTTTCTTTTTTGGCTGGTAAATCAGTCACAGTTTAAAGCCAAAATATATCTGCACTCAATATTGGGAAGAAACTACTGTGAGTACTGTCGTTAAGTACAATTTCCAGGCACTTTCTCTTTAACACTACTTTATACTTTCAATCCACTACATTCAGGGGTAAAATCCAGAGGTGGTCCCTCAAGACACATATGGAGACACATTCTACTGCCAGGTGAGAACACACATACTTAGAGCTGTCCCCTTGTGATTGGATCTCTCATTACAGATGTTAAAACCAGACAAAAACAGTCTCAAAGAGAAATTTACCCAGATGTTTTCATGTAAACAATTATATTATATTATAAACTGATCATATAAGGGACTGTACAAAAATGACTGGGGTGGGGATAAGGGGAGAATTTTATATTTAATTCTATAAAAAGCAATATCCTCCCCGCCATCACCAGTATTTTCTTTGGTTCCTCCCTTTTTCTTCTATAATAACTTATATTTAGTCCAGGAAAAGCTTCATGCATGTCCTTGAAAACAGAATAAAAAAAAACTCACATCTTCCAACTACAAAACGTCAATTCAAAAACCTAAATTTCTAGGATTGTGAGGATTTGGGGGTCTAAAAAGAATTTGCAACCACAAAAGAAAAAAAGGTTGAGGAATCATCAATACATCCCATAGTAGGTTACTTTGACTGAACAGCATAGCACCCATGCAGGCAGCATCTGAAACTGTCAACTGTCAGTAAAAAAAGCCCTGAGGAGAATCAACTTCTGGCAAATACAGAAATGTTTTCTTTCCAGGTAGACATTTGCCCTCTTGCTCTCCCATTCCACTAATTCTATCACTGCACAGAGATGTAACTAAGGACTTTAGAGCAGAGCCATGACCAAGTTAAACCCCACACTGGTTAAATATTAACACCAGTGACTCTGAGTGGCCACAGGCTCAGTAATAAGACTCCGCTGTGTCACCAGCAGGAGAGGAAACAACCACTGTCTTAGGTTTCCCTGAGAAACACTGAGACAATGTCGCAAGCATGGTTGCTGTGGGACTGGGTTGGCGATGCAGCCTGCACTCATTAGGGGAGGTATTTGTGAAAGATGCCAGTTTTTTTATTGTCCTCTCCAAAGGGGTCATTCCTGCTTGCCTGTTGCTCCTGTAGTTAGCAGGAAAGCAATCACAGAGGTGAATGAAGATTGTTGGGAAGTTGCTTATGCACCAAGGCAGAACTAATTAGATTTAGAAAAGCAGATAGTGCCACCAAATGGTCAGTCATACATCTGCGCTCCTAAAAGCTAAATTATGAACACCCATTTCGACCACTGAGAATGTTTTGCAAGACAAGAAATTTCAACAACAAACCCTGTTCCATTTTTCTGTGGTTGCTAAAATATTGTAAGCTTTGCAATGATTCTTAAACACGTTTGGTAACAGTAACCACATTTAGCATGTGCAGGATGAATGCAATTTGATGAAAATGTTATAGACCTTTTTTACGGCAGACATGTTGACATGTCATAGTAGGAAAAGCACAGGTGTATTTTTAAAAAAAATGATGGCTGCGTTCCACTTAGGAGAGGTCCTGGTATTGTTGTGCATGCTACTCACTGAAATAGCTTACCTGAACAATTGAAGGAATTGAGCCATGGTTATCAATTTCAGCTGTGCTTTTCCTACTATGACAAGTCCAAATGTCTGCTGTGAAAAAGGTCCATTAATCTGGCTTACTTGAAAAGTTGCACAATATATCCTATATAAAATGGAGTTTGGAATTTAAGATAAGTAAGCCAGGATTGAAGCCTACAAGCTGAAACATATTGGTATCACAAGGATGTTGTTCTTTACTTTACAAGTGTTGGTGGTGTTTTGAAATATGCTAGAGAATATTTCATGTTTACCTGTCACTATACAGTATGTGCACTTTTAAGCAGATCTGGATACAGCCACAGCCAAACTTCTAAGCATTTTTGAATATTAAACCACAAATTTAGGAGTGCCCCTGGGACTTGAAATGCTGACCGTGACAAACGGCGTCCACGGATGTAGAATCTCATATTAACACTAGATAAAGAATTAATAAAACATAGGGAAGGCATAAATGACATTCCATCTTTTCTTCTTTGAGGAGCAGCTGATAGTATCGTTCAAAGTCACACAATGTATAGCATGCATTCAGCTTATTTTGGTGGCAATATGATAAGAAAACCTAATTCTGTATTGATATTATGACATGTGTTATTTTTGTCCACAAAAATCCCTTCTTGGAAATATTTCAGTTCAGACAATCTGACCGAAATCCCTGCAGCAGGAAATGTGTTGACATACTCTACGGAGCAGTGGGAACATATGAATATTAAAGATATCCATGACAGGGAGAGCAGAGGTGTGTTTATCATTGTGTCTGCTTTACTGTGCACACAATTCATTCCCAAACCCTGTGTTTCTGACATTTTTTTATAGAACAGCATTAGAGATTGATAACAACTTCAGTCATTGATATTTCTTTACTAACTAAACATAACTTAAGACATAAAACATAACTTTATACAGTTTTAAATATGCTGGTACAATTCAGTACAAAAATAAAGGCAGTAAAACGTCTCCATACACAAACACCATCAGTCACATACTGTCGCACAGACACACATGGATGCTGGGTGAACCAGTTTGGCACTTATATAATAAAGCATGACTTAAAAATACTGAATGACAAATTGTTGCTTTTTCTTTTTACATCAGGACCACATTGAAAGATTTGATGTGGAGTATCCATGGACGCTGAACAACCACTAGATGGTGCTTTGGATCCACAGGAGAAACTCAAAAAAAAGGTCACAGAATACTTTTAGATGCTCGGCAACATTTCTAGTTTTGTTTGAATCGGTTTTGATCACCTTTGTGAGCCGGTACACGGCAAACATCTTTACTGATGCCCGAGTTATTCATGCTACAACGTCCTTTGAGAAAGCAGAGTAGTCCACATGATCTCTTGCTAGTCATGACTCCAGAATGTCCGTGGAAAGTCCACCTTTATCAGTTGCAACTTTTCAGATGAAAAAAGTGCTCACGCCAGCTGGAAAAGCTGCAGTAAAGAAGACAATCCCACAGTTTCTCGTTGGATGTCCTCTCACGGCCACGGCTGGTGTTCACACAAAATGTCCGGAGCACATTGTCTTATAATTCCCATATACGAACACAATGTCTCTTTCTCACACACACACACACACACACACACACACACACACACACACAGATGCAAACACACTCACTCAGTTCTTTTCTTGACTTGTTTTTTGCGTGTAAACACAGTGTGTGCTAGGATTTATCCCCTTGGAGAACCTAAATTAGAAGACAAAATCTGTTAGCTTTTATAAAAGAAAACTTACTTTGAGTATCCGTTTGTGCAGCATGTGTCTGCATGTCTGCATGTGTGTCTGTGACCAGATTTGAATACAACTGTGTGTCCCCTGCATTAGTGATGCTTACCTACCTGGTTGCGAGTTTTGTGGGATTTCTGCATCAACACTCTCCACTGGTCGTATAGCTTCATGGACATGCTGCTGCACCCGTAGGCGTGTTTCCGCACCCACCCGAAGAACTGCTTCAGCTCCCTGCGCAGGGTGGAGTTGGAGTCCCCGCTAGACTTTGAGTCACAGGAGCCTGACATCAGGCGCTCTGCATCACGGGAAGAAAAGGAAGGGAAGAGGCAAAGAATGAGATGGGAGTTAGACTGGCTTTGGCATTCTGTAATGAAACCTCTCACGCAGCAGCAGTAGTGGGATTTTGGTTAGTTATTGTAGGGTTAAAAGTACTTAGTTACCTTCTACCACTGCAGAGCAGAGTTACAGGAAAGGTAAAAAGACAGATAGGAGCGGCTGAGCAGTATTAAAGGGAAGAAAGCCAATAACAAGAAGTGAGCTATCGCTCAAGATGTGTAGTGTACTGCTTGTGTGTGCCAATGTAACACACACTAAGAGCCGTGGAAAGTTCAGGGAATGAATGTACACAGTAACTGAGAGGACCGTTCTTTCATTCTGGTACTTTTGCCAAAATTCATAGGAAGTTTGAAAAGCCCTTAAAGGAAAATGTTTGTCTTGAACAATCCATGTTTGGTTTTATAGTCATGGCCATCAGTTACAATTAGATGTTACTCAGCAATTTCATTGTTAAATCTGTGAAGGCAACAACCACGGCTTGCTATTGACAGCGTTCAATTGTGGTGAGTGTTCCTTTTTTTATGTTTTAAACGCCTCATTTGAAAAAGGATTTGTGTTGCAACTAAAACTTTACGTAATAGAAGTCTGGTTTGGCTTCGTAACATCTGGTTTGAAAAATAATGTGATTTCGTTAAGGCTATGATTTTTGATTTGATATGATTTGATTTGACCGATGCATCTGTCATAAATAAAACTGCCAATACAATACAAAACAGGCTGATAGGAGTGTAAAACAGCACCATTGTCTTTGTCTTTGAGGCTGCCAGTTTCCATTAGTGGGAGAGAGCTATTGGACGTGCAGTGCACAGTGGTATAAGTCAATTTTAGTGGCCCAAATTGCCTCAAAAATTAGCCGAAAGGCTCTCAAAAACAGATCAAGAGCAGTCCTGTGTGGGTATGTGTGTGTGTGTGTGTGTGTGTGTGTGTGTGTGTGTGTGTGTGTGTAGGTGTGT
Organism: Etheostoma perlongum; assembly: GCA_026937815.1. Classification (NCBI taxonomy): domain Eukaryota; kingdom Metazoa; phylum Chordata; class Actinopteri; order Perciformes; family Percidae; genus Etheostoma; species Etheostoma perlongum. The sequence goes on from CM049390.1 coordinate 22,004,552, forward strand.
TTGAGCGTGTGCTCACCACTGTGGGGTGTGGATGCAGCAGTTGGATGGCTCCACTCGCTCCAGATCCCAGCTTTGCGAGAGCCGTAGATGCCCACAGGGTTACAGCGAACCTGGAGAAGATACAACATTATGAACAAGGACCAAATCTGGAGTACACTAACACACACTCCAACACGTATACACACAGACACACAGACACACATACACACATACACACACACACAGACCATTCTGTACCTGGACGAAATACACTGTTCCAGGCCTCAGTCCAGCCAATCTACAAGATGTCTGATTCCCAAAATCATCCATCACCTATATGAAAAACAAGACCCAAACACAGAAGAGTTGGAGGTCTGACCGCAGTATTAAATACCAATGTGCATAAACTAAAACATAGGGCAGAGTCGCTATGTAGAAAACACAACCACAAACCACGTACAGACCTAAGCATGCATGCACACCACATTGTTTAGTGACTCCTGATCAGCATGTTTATGAAAATGTTTTGATGTGATGTGTGCCTGCTGGGTAAAAATCTGCTCTCTGTTATGTATTGCAGAGCTGGATATGCTGAGAAACACACACAGGAGCCAGCACAGGTCCTATAACATATACAGTACAATACAAGATGTAGCAAAAATAATGACATGAACATAGATCCAGTAGAGAGTAAGAAATGTCTACATACTTTATTATTTAGTTTAGTTATTCAACTTTCTAATTGTCCTCACTTTCTCTCTGGCATTCAGTCTGTAAACACTTGCTAACAACGACTTCAACAGAAAGCAGAACATGGAAATTACAGGCATCAGAGGGCTAATGATGTGACGTGGGGAAGCCAAATCGGCAGACGTTACCGCTGTGCGTCTTTACAGCCATATTGAAGGCATTAACAGCTGAGATGTATCCCTCCATTCCTTAGCATGACCTCATGATTAGGGCCGGTTCAGAGGGAAAACTGTTTTGTTTTCACCACCAAACCCTTAAAGCCACTTGGATTTAAATCTCCGCTCTCCTCCTTCGAACCGGTCTCATCTCTCCGGCGCGTCTCTCCACACCCCTGCTTTTCTTTTTCCACTTTGCGAGCAAAGACTTGCTTATATTACATCGGTGTAATTCCCCCTTAATTACTGGAGAATCTTCCCTCGTACCCAGAGGACTCATATGAATCCTGGGAAGCACCATCTGCACGGCTGAAGGTTTTACACCATATTTTTCATTCATTAAAAGTTTGAACAGAGGTATACACAGTGGCTCTGGCCTGTGTTTTTATCCTGATCAAAACCTGCCTTCTAGATTTATGGTTGATGAAAGTTTCTCAACTGTTAACCCATCTGGCAGAGGGGGCCTCAATCAGACTAGATTAGGGATGATTACAGCACTAGGATGAGAAACAGCTGGGACGATGCTGCAGAGATATTGTGTGTAAAAGAGAAAAGATTTATGTCTTTATAACTGTGTGTCCTTGTCCTATACCTTCCAGTCTTGGCTGTCCTCCAGTCTGTAGCGGATCTGGTATTTGGCCTGAAACAGGAAGTCTTTGAGAGCGGGCGGGGCCTCCCAGCGAACACTCAGCTGATCCTCTAACTGCCCAACACGACTGACAGTCACACCTGATGGAGGGTCCGTGGTCACTGGAGGAAGAGCAGATGGAGGAGGTTATTAAGTAGGAAGATCTAATCAATAGCTGAAATTATTTATTTTTTAAATCAACTTTACCAGTTTTCTTAGTCTTCTATGATAGAAAACTTAATATCTTTGGGTTTTTTTACTGTTAGTCTGACAAAACAAATGTTTGAATACATCATCTTAAGCTCTAGGAAAATGTGGGTATTAGTTTTTTAGGTAACACTTTACAATAAAGTTCACAAAAAAGGGTAGTTACTGTTTTTGAAAGAGTAACCAATGATTAGTTACCCTTTTCAGAAGGGTAGTAACCCTTTTTCAGAAGGGTAGTTACTCTTTTTCAGAAGGGTAACTAATCATTCATTACGCATTCAAAAAAAGTAACTAGCCTTTTGTACGTTATTGTAAAATGTTACAGTTTTTAATATTTTCAACAAAATTGATTAATACAATATTTACAATAATATTTCAGGCCAAAGGATAAATCAATCTGGACATCCAGAGTGTCATTTCCTGCTGCTATCTTTGTATACCTTTTAAGGAATACATTGAAACCATGTGTACCATCTACCTTATTCCAAAATGGCATATTTTTGCATGCAGAAAGGAAAGAGTGATCTTTAAAGAAGTATAACTTGCTTTTTGGCCACTTGGGGGCAGCATAACAAGTTGAAAACAGAGGGAAACAACGTTTGTAGTCAAGATCACCTAAACCCGGACCGAGTCATCAACTAAGACCATAGTGTATCGAGACCGAGACATGACCAATACTTTGAGGGGTTGAGACCAATCCAGACCAAGACCAGACCAAGACCAGACCAAGACCAGACCAAAACCAGACCAAGACCAGACCAAGACCAGGCCAAAACTAGACCAAAACCAGACCAGTGCCAGACAGTTAGAGCTTCCTCTCCTATCTCCTGCATTCACTTTCTTGGGAGTTAAGGGGTTGGGGACAGAGGGTTAACAGTAACAAATTTATAATTTGAAATTAGTCAAGTTATTGGTTGCATTTGAAGCAGGAAGTGTTTTTGTGCTGAGCAAGAGTGTACAGATTTTCATCAGAGTTTTTTTCACTAAAACAGCTGCCCGCTGCTGGAACATTAGTTGATGAGAGCAGTGAGAGCGGACCAAAATGAGCTGAAAAACTAAGAGAATGAGCTGAACTAGGCTAACGTTCGCTAGAGCTGAGAGGAAGTGTTGAGTTGGGTTATACTTCTGTTGGTTCGTCAATACATGTGACTCCGTTCACATTACATTTAGTCAATCGATCCATGGTAAATACAGAAACATTGATAAGAGCAGCTTTAAGGATTTAAGTAATGTCTTTAAAAAGATGTGGAAAAATATTGAAAAACTGTGACATGTGTCATGATCACTGCAAAATCTCAATAAGAGGCACAAAAACTGGGATACGTTTTAATTTATTACATCCATTAACATGTATATTTCTATACTAACAACTTAATGATTAACTTCTGGTGGACAGATGGCCCAGATTATCATTTTTAGCCAAAAAAACAGAGTTTAGGGGCTTATTTCTACGTTTTTGTTTGCAGGGTCAAGAAATCCACTCAATTCTAATTTAAAGTACGAGTGATGTCTTTATGTGCAACAGCTCATTGAAGGATTGTTCAGCGTTGGCGGAGGTTTGTGGTCTCTGAGTGCCTTATAGTTTCCGAAGTGTTGACTTGTGTGAGCTGGAAGAGACTTTTTCATCTGACAACGATTATCTTCTCGACAAACAAATGTGCTGACAGACCATTATTTTAACTTTCCTCGCGTTTTGTTTTGGGCTTTAGATCAAATTTTTATCAACTTTTGTTCCTTTTCATAATGTCATCCCTTACCAATAAACAAACAAGCTGAACCCATGGGAAAAGAAGAAGATGGGAAAGATTCAGTGGAGGCGAAAAAAGTGGGAGTTGTCACAAGAGTTTTTAGAGGATTTGTTTCCCCAGTGTTCAAAGAAACCGGAGACTCTCTGGACTCAAATGTGTAACTTCAGACGTGCCATTTCATTCTCATGGGTGACTTGTAGTTAAGTGTAAACCCAATGGTGGTACACACAATCATCCATCTTTATATTTTTAACATAGAAGCAGAGAGGTAAACTAAAGTTTTAAAGCTTTGCTTCAGTGTATGCCCAAATCAAGGACATGTACAGGGGGAAACAGAGTGAAGAGTAACCCCAATTAATTGAAATAATGGATGCATGTGAATTCACTTTTCTTAGAGATTAACAATGTTAATATAGGGCTGAATATAGTTTTATATTGATGTAACTGGTGAACTAAATTATTTAAAGTAGGTTTAGGATTAAGTATAATGTTTTTATTATCTTGTGATGACAGATTTGTTTTGTCATAATAACTGGTTAATTATAACCAAGGGCATAATTTCCACTCTTCAGATTTTTTGTCCCTCCTACCTTTTCACTGTAGTTTGATTTACACACTAACATGTCTTTAAACAGTTTTTTTTTTGTTTCTTTCTACAGCCAACCCTCTGATTGGTGGATGTTTGGACGAAGCCTAAGAACAGGATTGCCGGAAAAACTCAGGTTTGAAAAAATAAAAAAAACTTTATACTACTGGACTTTTTTCAGCGTAAAAAATAAATCACTGAATTAGCGGTGTTCAAAGTTGAGACAGTAAATGACGGTGCTCATTGTAATAAAGATCTAATATACATTATTTCACATAAAGTATGAGCTCTCATAGCAAACATAGCGTTTCTAGTCTTTCTATTTGACTACCATTAAAATGTAAAGACTGATAGCAGGTTTCATAATAATGTTTTGTTTGCTCGATTGATGTAAATATGAATGCCATTCGGATATTTATTTTGAGATAACATAATATTCCACACTGCATTCTTTTTTTTTTTTTTTTTTTTAATTCCGTTATCCCAAGAAAAACCACAATATCTGAAGATAACATAGTTAACTTGTGTAAAAATGATTGCAACCTCAGCCATTCTGGTTATTTGTCCATGGATAAGAGGAAATACGTTGCTCCTATACGTCTTGTTCACTTGATAATAGAGCTCAATGCGACAAGGCAAATTACAGATGAATAAATGTTAACATATGCTATGTCATCCCTCAACATATCCTCATCTTAGAGTCAGACACCAATACAAGTTGCCTCTAGTCTCTGAGTTCAGAGGGCATCCCGTGACTTAGGAATGCAGAGAAAACTGGAGGTGTTTCTGCCTCGCCTTCATAACATGACCGTAGATGAGAGTGATTCACCGCAGCTCCACGCGGGTGTGGTTGCTGTGTTTTATGACGTGCTACTTACTGTTGTGGATACTGCTTGCATGAAAAGAATTTTTTAAGGGCAACCTGAGCGAAACAAAACCCACACACACAGACACAGACACAGACACACACACACACAGTCCAGAAACCGCCTACACTCTGCTGTTCTCTGTTTCTATACTGTTACTAGGCCCTGCCCTGTCCTCGGGGTGTGTAAACAGGTGTGCGTGCGTGCATACATTAGGGAACGAAAAAAGGGATTACAATTTGATGGACGCTTGTTTCCTCACCGGTGATGTGTTCACCTCTGAAACTCTATATGGTTTTCCTCTCGGTACGTTTTCCCCGACACCGTTAGGAGCGTGTTGAACCAGGTGAAGAGCTCCGAGCTAATCAGGTTGTATTATTTCAGGTTCAAGTCTTAAAGTCGCCAAGCCCAAACTCATCAGGCCTCGGGGATCTGCAGCCGGCTCGGAGACGGGATTAGGTTTGAGGATCAGTCTGGATTATTCCAACACTACATAAAAGAGGGTTAATGAGTGTTTTCTGTGCCTGTTTCTGTATGTGTGTCCAGTGAGCATGAGTAAAGCGAAAATGAGCTCATCAAAAGAGAGGGCGTTTCCATTTGTCACACACCTACGCCTGTCTGTGTGTGTGTGTGTGTATGTGCGTGTTTTGGGGATAATGAGACAAGATAAGAATTTTCATCTTATGGTCCATTTGCTTAAACTGCACTAAGCTAAGCAACGGACCACATAACAAAGCTGTAAAAGGGAATACCACTCGGTTCCTATCAGTGTAAAGCCAGATGAGTACTTTCTTCAAAAGCCAGAAAGCCACAGAACTCAAGCCAATGTCCTGTCCTGAATTTATAAAGTGATACTTAACATTTCAAGGGCGCCAATTTGAAGCTAATGCGTAAGTTAGTAATGGGCAATATAAACGATATGCAATATAAACAATACAAAATTGGCCTAGGATAGAGATTTTAGTTGTTCGCGATAATGCATGTTGATGCAATCTACCCGCAAGACTTAGAGCCATGAGCTGCAGCCGACTCCAACGCAACATCGGCATCTTGAGTAAACTTGGCAGAAAGCGAAACGGAAGAGCTGGTGAAAAGGCCGGTGCAACATCCATTATTTCAACTTTTACTTTTCGAATGGAGCCTTTCACCAGCCTGACAATTCACTATATAACGGACAATTGGGTCTTGGCAATGTGTGTGTGTGTGTGTGTGTGTGTGTGTGTGTGTGTGTGTGTGCATGTGTGCGTGTGTGCATGTGTGCGTGCGTGCGCGCATGCTCAAATGCGTTACACTAGGCTGCAGGTAAGAAACTTTGTTTGAAATATGTTTTTATTTAAAGTATCTGTGCATCTTTGAAAGTGTAGCAGGTTTTAGAATGGTTTACACTAAAGGAAAGAAACCCAGTGCTTTAAGCTTTTTCTTTGTTAAAGTCTCTGCAATTAGTGTACATGAATTTTATTTATCTGCAACATTATGTTGTATAATTAAAGTTTTGCACAATAAATGTTCTCAAAACTACATTTCTTTCTCTTTTAAAAAAAATAAATACATTCAGCAGTTTGGCTTTCCTTAGGGTCTATGTAACCTGGTCTGAAATGGTTCTATTATAATTTTTATATCGTGATATATATCATTATCGCAAGAGGCTGCAATGTATATCGCTATATGGATTTTTGGCCATATTGCCCATCCCAAGCGTGACCTGTCGGTCACAAGAGAAATATGAGGGTTCATGAATGGATAAATAGGGAATGAACCACTTAATTTACAGTTGTCCACGTTATTTCTCCTTCATGTAGTAAAATTGTTAATAAATTATTTTATTCTACGCATCCTTGGAAGCTTTGGGATCCCTACTAGAATAAACTAACTAACTAACTAAATGAAAGCTCTATAGGTGTAGCTGTGCAGACTTGAAGTCACTTACTGTACCAGCCAAGAAAATGTCTGGCACATAACTCCCTGTACAACCACAAATTATTGTTACTACAACAAAATGATGGGACTAAATAAGCAAGATACAACGTGTTGATTAATAAGCTTTAGAGATGCTGGAAGGTATTCTGTATATTATTTTTGTACCCTGCTTACAGTCTCAATGCTAAGCTAAGCTAATCGCCCCCCTACTCTACATGACATCCCAGCAAATCCGGCAAAGACGCAAGTCCTTCCATTTATTTTATATAAATTCGCGAGATCTCATGGGTCCTCATGACTTCAGTTGTCAATCATGGCCGCAGCCGTTCCGCAACAAATCCGGAACCTGGTGGGTATTGACGGATGGCGGAGTACGGAGCCGACACGCAGCGGAGCCGATGCGCAGACGTTCTGCAACCAGTGGAAATTGGGGTTCAGAGTCCCGTACAGGAAACATCACTGCCTCTATAGCTGCCATAGGAACATTTTTTTTAAACTATGGATGGTAAAAAAGACAACACTTAACTTCCCAGGCGGTGATTCACCAGATTGCTAACACAGAGGGTGGCAGTAGTATCAATCCTCTCATCTAACTCTGGGCAAAAAATAAACTTTAAACTTTAAATCAACTAATACTATGAACAAACCAGTCCTTCAACTGAGTGCAAAGCGTCAAGTTGAGTTAACATATTCATTAAGCTGGCTACTCCAGAATTTTTTTGTTGAAGATTATTTTTTGGGCATTTAGACCTTTAATTAGACAGGACAGCTGAAGATAGGAAAGGGCAGACAGACAGGGTATGACAAGCAGCAAAGGGCAGCAGGTTAGAATCGCCCCTAACACAGACTTTTAAATCAATGTTTCAATCACTGTAAGTTTGACTGTTTTTTTCAACTGAAAAAAATCACCTCAGCTATTTGCTGCTATTCATGTTTGCTTCGTATTTCCATTTCCTGTCCAGATTTTGTTTACTTTTATTATATTACCACTATGAGGGCGGGTAGAGGGGAAAATCCCAATTGAACTGCTAACAACTTGTACACATGTGTAACATGTGATGAGGGGTCGCTGGTAGAAATACATAGCTTTGTCTTTTTTAAACATCACAAGCCTAAAAGCCTGGTATCCACTCTTGTTCATTATAGCCTGAGGGCTCATTGACACTGGGATCTAAAAGTTCTAAAACACAGTTAAAGAAAGAAGGTCGAAGTTCATGTTATCTGACACTCACCCACGTCTAGGATGTCGAGGGTGATGACATCGGAGGTAGCCCGGCCCAGCTGGTTAGAGGCCTCCACCCAGATCTCATAGGGCGTGAAGAGGTGCAGGTCCCGAGTGATGCTGCAGGAGTAAGGTTGCGTATGAGTGTAATCCTCACACTCCTTCTCCTTACCATACCACCTAGAAAGAAAACAGAACAAAACTCAAATAACTCGTGACTGCTTCAATATCCATTACTAATGCATTTGATATAGAATTATTTATACTGTTTTTCTTTTGGTACTTTTTAAATAGTTGATTTAACTTTTTTTTAAATGTGAATAGAGCTTACAGCTCATCTGCAACTCATTTTCCTTGCCAGATGAAAACCTGTTTCTCTAATTCTCATGAAATATTTTACAGGCAAAGGGCGTATTTTTCTCAAAAATAAGTTCTGCCAAAGAGATATGGTATTTTGTCCTGTTTCCAACTCCACTTTAGCTTGTTTCTGTGGCTTTTGGAAGTTTTTTTGCATTCTGAAATATAATTTGGACTGGGAACATTTGCAATTGGCTCATCAAGTTGGATGTTTAACCCATTATAACCCAACACTGGTTTTGCATGGTTCTCACCCCCTTCATTTACAGCCATATATCGTAATCACTTATTAGAAAGAGAATGTTGTCCTATTTAAAGCGTGTATAAGTGTATGATGTTTGTGTGCTGTGATTTGATAGAATAAGATAGTAAAAAGTGTTTATATACCTGAGTTTGTATTTGAGCATATACTGTGTGCTAATGTTTGTCTCTCCTTTTCCTCCTGGAGCCCAGCTGCAAGTCAGGTCTTTGGTGTTCCTGGACCAGCAGGTCAGATTGACCGGCTTCTCTGGTGGCACTGGGACAAAAAGAGGGAAAGATGGGGAGAAAGGTGGAAGAAAATAGAGTGAGAGATATGGGTGAAGACAAAGGAGAGTAAAGCAGAGAGAAAGAAAGTGGAGATGTAAGGTCATTGAGGGTACAAAGTTACTTCCAGCCATTACTCCAGCCCCATCCTCCTGAGTGTAATTGACTTACTAGTGATGTTCTCTAGAAATTGGTGTTTCTTTTCTTATTTGGTATGTGTGTGTGTGTGTGTGTTTGTGTGTGTGTGTGTGTGTGTGTGTGTGTGTGTGTGTGTGTGCATGCATGCGTGCATGCAAGATGTTGTCAGACTCTGGATCCCTGCCAACATTCCGCGTCTCTCAGGACACTGGGTGCTCAACACCAGTGTCACACAGAGATTAGGATCCCAACTGCATCTGTGTGTATGTGTGTGTGCGCGCGCACGTGTGTGTGTTTGTGTGTTGGTGTGTCGTTGTGTCAGTGTATGTGTTGTGTGTGTGTGTGTGTGTGTGTGTGTGTGTGTGTGTGTGTGTGCTTGCGTGCGCACTTGTTGCTTCATTAATACGTTTGTGCCATTTTTCATCTCATCACCTTTCAAAGTCTTAGAAATGCCATGTACTTTTTTGTATATGGGAACTGCCAGAAAATGAGTGTGTGTTGTGTGTGTGCTCATGTACTTCTATCTTTGAGAGCACCATTTTTAGAGTGAGGGTACTCCTTGCTTCTTCAAAGGGCTGTTTGAGAGTTGAAGGATGTGTCCAGTTTATTACAACTATTTAGCCATTGATAATAACCAGTCAGCCAGAAAGTGAATAAGCAATAAAATATGGTGGTTTTAAGTTTATTAACAGGAACCATATTAACAAGATCACACAAAAAAGTCACTGTAAGAAATAAAAATAAAACATTAAGAGGCTAGGCATTATGTAAATGCTGATCCACTTACGTATAGAAATACAAACATGTGTCTGTGTAAAATTGCCTATGCCCTGTGAGTGATTGTGCGAGTAATGGACCACACAGGTGGTCAAAGCGTCACACAGTGACACAGTCTTGGAGGCCTCTCACTGGCCTGAAGGCAGGAAACTTAACATGAAATACAGCCACAGAGACACTTTAAAACTCTACCCACTACTTCCTTCTACATTCCCATTTCCTTTTCATTCCTCTCACTCCTTTTCTACCCTTTCTTTACCCCTTCTCCTAACATTAAACAGTGAAGCAGAGATACATGCAGTCGCAAATTCTTTGGAGAAATGTTGGCCAAATGAATATACTAATTAAATTACAAAACAAAAAACTATGGACCTCTACATAAATAAAACCAAGCTGAAAAATTATATAACCACTAACACACTTCAACTTACTCCCAACGTAGAGGCAGGAGCCAGCCAAGATGTGTCCCTTGTGGTTGTGACAGACCAGGTTGTCGCCGGACGTCTGTCTGGAGGCGTTGAGTCCGGCCAGCGTCACGCTAAGGTTGGTAGGGCTCAGCACTCTGTATAAGGAGCTGGGCAGCTGTTGACCGTTGAGCGTCCAAAACAGAGAGCTGGCGTGGACACCGAGGTCGGGGTGGACCCAGCAGCTGGCAGTCAGGGTGGACCCCATGCGAAGGACGGGGTCCTGGGGGTAGACCACTGCTACATCTGGAAAAGGGAAGGAAGACATGGACGTTAGAGAAAGACAGTTGATAAGCACTCCAGTCATTTTACACGTAAAGGTCAGTTTACTCATCTCTTCTACGCAGCATGTGGGAAGCAGCTGCACCACGTCTAGATGGTTATGGGTGGACCTTTCTAAAGTCTAATCATAACCCTGATGTTGTCATAGTGATCAGAATCAGAATCAGAATCAGCTTTATTTGCCAGGTATGAGGACACATAGGAAGTTTTCTTTGGAGCATCGTTACTCACACTGTGCTTACACATACAAAACAACCAAAACAAAAATATACACACTAATATATACACAATATATACATACTCTAAACAGAAACAATATAGAGGCATGAGTGCAATGAAGAGATCAATAAAATTATTTAAATGTAGAGCATAGTGCAAAGGATACTTGGATAAATAGTATTATGTTATTATATTACAATATGAACAGTTTTAACATATGAACAGTTATGTATTAGGAAATGAGAATGATGAATAAATAAAAAATAATAAGTGAGATGTGAGAATGGGAATGATGAATAATACTAAATAAGTGGAATAATAAGTGGAACCAGTAAACAGGTGATGTAGAGACAGTGTTACTGGGTTATTGATCAGAATTGAGCCTGACACTGTGGGTCAGAAGTCAGCTGTTCATCAGAGAGATGGCTTGTGGGTAGAAACTGTTCCTGAGTCTGTTGTTAGAGGGGAGAAGCTGGAACAGGTTGTGTCCGGGGTGAGATGGGTCTGTAGTGATGGTTCCTGCCCGTTTTCTGACTCTGGAGGAGTATAAGTCATGGACGGAGGGCAGGTTGGCACCGATGATCTTTTCTGCAGTCCTAACTGTCCGTTGTAGTCTGCTCCTGTCCTTTTTGGTGGCAGATCCAAACCAGACAGTGATGGACGTGCAGAGGACAGACTGGACGATGGCTGTGTAGAAGTGGATCAGCAGCTCCTTAGGCAGCTTGAGCTTCCTGAGATGGCGCAGGAAGTACATCCTCTGCTGGGCCTTTTTGATGATGGTGTCTGTGTTGGGTTCCCACTTCAGGTCCTGGGATATAGTGGATCCCAGAAACCTGAAGGATTCCACAGCAGACACACGGCTGTTGAGTATGGTGATGGGGGGGAAGAGTGGGGGGTCTCTTCCTGAAGTCCACGATCATCTCCACAGTTGTTCTGACTGCACCAGAGAGCCAGCTGATCCACCTCCCGTCTGTAGGCCGACTCATCAACGTCCCGGATGAGGCCGAAGACCGTTGTGTCGTCAGCGAACTTTAGGAGTTTAACAGATTGGTCTCCTGAGGTGCAGTCATTGGTGTAAAGGGAGAAAAGCAGTGGGGAGAGCACACACCCCTGGGGGGGGGGCAGTGCTGATAGTCCGTGTGCTGGATGTGATGTTCCCCAGCCTCACCTGCTGACTCCTGTCAGTCAGGAAGTTTGTGATCCACTGACAGGTGGAGGCTGGCACAGTGAGCTGGGAGAGTTTGGTACTGAGGATGTCTGGGATGATGGTGTGGAACGCCAAGCAGAAGTCCACGAACAAGATCCTTGCATATGCCCCTGGGGAGTCGAGGTGTTGCAGGATGTAATGCAGTCCCAAGTTGACTGCATCATCCACCGACCTTTTAGCCCTGTAGGCAAACTGCAGGGGGTCCAGCAAGGGGACTGTGATGTTCTTCAGGTGGGCCAACACCAGTCTTTCAAAGGACTTCATGACTACAGATGTCAGGGCAACAGGCCTGTAGTCATTTAGTCCAGAGATGGAGGGTTTTTTGGGACTGGGATGATTGTGGAGCGTTTGAAGCAGGAGGGAACTTCAGATAGCTCCAGAGATCTGTTGAAGATCTGAGTGAAGATGGGGTTCAGCTGGTCTGCACAGATTTTCAGGCAGGATGGTGACACACCATCTGGGCCAGGAGCCTTTCTGGTCTTCTGCCTCTGGAAGAGCGGGCGCACATCCACTTCACAGATTGTGAGTGCAGGTGAGGGGTCAGAAGGGGGGAGGTGACAGCGTACAGGTGGGGGAAGGTGACTGACTGAAGTGTGAGTTGGTGAGTTGGTCTTTTCAAACCTACAGTAAAAGCTGTTCAGCTCGTCAGCTCGTCAGCCAGTCGTTGAGGACCAGCAGTGTTGGGGGATGGTCTCCTGTAGTTTGTAAGTCATTAGGGTTATGAGTTAGGGTTGAAACTTATAATGTCTGTCCAAAATACTGGACAGACAGCCTTCCTTACAAACTGGCGTGGAGGTTTGAAGGATGCAGGAGTTTACACTACAAACATATAGAGGCTCTAACAAAATATGCTGTACAGTTGCATTGTGGGATATGTTGGATCCAGTGTTTTGGAACTTGCCGCTACTAAAGACTAAATCGATATCTCGGCCTCTGCTGCTTTGAGTGTGATCATTATTTTGGTCACTTTATGGTGGTGTCATACTCAATTACTGTAGTATGCCTTTCAAAGTATTTAGACTTTGGAAAAGCCAAATTGAGGAGGGCGGATTAACTGTCAGTTAGCATCCCAATAATTGCATTAATGAGCTAAAATATGTTGGAATGTCTAATTTGGAAGACAAACAATGACAGCAAAGTTAGCATGGATGTCATGAAAAGGATAATATGATTGTAGTGGTTTGTTGTGTTACAGTAAAGATGACTGGCGCCTCACTTTGAAATCAATGATAGTTTGACAAAACTATGGAAAGAAATAAAGGTGAAGAAATATTCACTGTAATACATTACCTATTTGAAGCAAGTGTTATGTTTCAGCAAGTTGATTTTCACTTTGTACTAGAGTAAATGTGTTTAAAGGTTCCATGACATGGTGCTCTTTGGATGCTTTTATATAGACCTTAGTGGTCCCCTAATACCATATCTGAAGTCTCTTTCCCAAAATTCAGCCTTGGTGTAGAATTACAGCCACTAGAGCCAGTCCCACAATGAGCTTTTCTTAGGATGTGCCATTTCTGAGTCTGTAGCTTTTGAGGAGGAGGAGGGGGGGTGGCCTTAACCAACTGCCACTCTGCTCGTTTGAAAGCCATGATGTCTCTTTCTCATGGATGGGCAAAGCAAAGAAAAGGGAGGTAACCTTGCCCCTTATGACCTCATAAGATTCCAGCTCGACCCACCTGAGCTTTTATTTTCTCAAAGGCAGAGCAGCATACCCAGGGCTCGGTTTATACCTATCATCGTTTCTAGCCACTGGAGGACCATAGGCAGGCTGGGGAAACTTATATTAATGTTAAAAAACCTCAAGTGACATTTTCATGCCATGGGACCTGTACAAGTGGAAAATACACTACAGGTCAAAAGTTTGGGATCACTTAGAAATTTCCATTGCATTCCATTATAGACAGAATACCAGCTCAGATCAGTTGCATTGTTTTCTTAACCAGGGCAGCAGTTTTCAGATTACATTATGTGCTTACATAATTGCAAAAGGGTTCTTTAATGTTTCCTCAGTTAGTTTTAAAAATGAAATCAGATTAGTAAAAAGAATGTGCCTAATGGTCAATGTAGATATTGCATTAAAGTTCAGCCACCCACTCAGATCAGCTGGTATTCTGTCTATAATGGAGTGGTATGAAAATTTGTAAGTGACCTCAAACATTTGACCGGTAGCGTACATATAAAAAGGTAAGACGTGCATGAGAAAATGGTTGTCAATAATGTAAACCAAGAACTATTTTGGGGAAAATACATGCGGAAACCTTATTTATTTTTAAACACAAGCTGTTTAAAGGCTGTTTTCAGTGTGTTACTTTTGTAATTTTGTTTTGACTGGTTTAATAGTTTGATAATTTTTGCCAATGAGGTTATGGTTTTGGTTCAGTTTGTTGGATTGTTTGTTCGTCAGCAGGATTACAGAAAAACCACTGGCCCGATTTTCATGAAACTTGGTGGAAGGGTGTAGCATGGGCCAAGTACAAAACCCATTACATTAGGCAGCAGATCCAAATCATGAGGCGCATACATGAATTCTTCTTTTATTAACATTGCGAGATAGGGCATGGCCTTGGCAGAGGTCTGCGCTCTCTGGGTGTTCTTTATGCTGTTTTCACCAGCACTTGCCTGAGTTTGTTTCGCTCACTTGGCTTAAGGTACTTGGATACAGCTGTTTGCTTATTGTCTGTGGTGTTGGATTTTTAATCCTGTAAAACAGTTGGTAAACTCTACATAAATACTATTGCTGTAGCTTTTTTATCATTTGTTATCATATTTTACAGCTGAATGTTAAAATACAAATAAAGTGGCAAATTGCAAAGAACATACAAGTTAGAGAAACTCTTTAACACTCTATAGTACTGAGAGATATTTATATATTGCTTAATAATGTTTGTGATTTATTTGGTGATGCAATTTGTTCTCAGGTCTCTCTTGTACCAGCAGCACACAAGAGAAGACAATATATTAGTTTATTTCTTCATATTGTGAAAAAAAAGAAAAAGTTGCCCACTTAAGTAAACAGGACTATAAAACTAATGTTTTCTATGCAGAAATGACTGAGCAGTGAGTGAGAGTGTCAACACTTTGTTCAGACCATTACAAATCTGCGCCCGGGGGCCACATCTACTCAGCTGCCAGCCTTCTTACGCTGACAGACAATGTGTGGTCTTTTATGGAGGAGCCGCCTTTGAAGGAGTTCATTCAACTGTAACTCCACAGCAATATTAATATCACGAACCCAACTCAACACTTCCACACATTTATGCAAACACATGAATACAAACAAACGCATGATCAGAGGGTGGTATTCTTTGTCACCGGATACAGCGGATGTAAAGGGGGCCGTGATTAGCCAACAATATGCTGATCCAGCTGAATAACAATCAGTGTTTACGTATTGCAGGCGCTGAGGAAGGGACATTGCCCCGGAGCGCGGTGTGAAGCCCTGTTACAGCCCTTTCTTCACAGTCAAAACACTACAACAATAGACACAATTACTACAGTTTATTGTCTCTGCTTGACACACTAAATGGAGAAATTGGCTTAAGATAGTATTTGTCTGGGGAGGCTGAGGGTGCTTGAAGCACAGGTCTGATCAGGGCAACAGGATGAGTTTAACCCTGCGACTGCGGCGGTTAGATGGAGTCATTGGGCATAGGAAGCCTTCAAGGACATTTATGGCCGCTCTTAAGTCTTTAGTGGACTGAAAACACTTTTTCTTTATGCTGTCAGTCTTCAAAGGGACACAAAATCCTCTCCTCTTTCTAAAGAACTGTTTACGCTCCACTTATCCATGCAACACTTCAAAGAAGGCATTTACTGTCTGCTGTACAATAGACATACATGTGAAACATTTGAGGGGCCAGTGTAGACAAGCCAAGTGGAAGAAGTCACGAAACATTTAGTGACAATGAGCCGTGCAACACCACCTGAAAATAGACGGAGAAGACAGCAGCGGATGTTTTTTTGTTTTTTTTACACTGCTTGCATGTCAGGTATTTCAAGTAATTAAGGTCATATCTGGAGAGAGGAGAGATTATCTTGCCAAACATCAAATCAACTTAGGCCAAATACAGGCAGAAGAAATGGGACATGTAGGATATGAGAAGTTCAATCCAGGTTAAAAAAAGGGGATTTAGTGTGTTTCAGAGTCAAATATTTGGTATTAAATAATCATATCCAGCATAAATACTTCTGTATATGCTTACAAGACCTATAAACTCCAACTTTTTGGAATTATGAGCTGTATTAACAACTAATTATATGTTAGTAAGACAATTCCACATTTAAACTGTTTTATTTCAGTGGCATCTGTAAACCACATCACACTGAGTGAAAGGAACGCACCCTATTATTATTATAGTGAATAAAACAGTAATGACCAATTAGGCCCTATAATAAACAGCAGGGCAGCTTATGTTCAAGGCCCATTGTTTTCTATAAGCCTCTGGAACTTTACTTTCTTTTATTAGCGCCTTTCTAACAGGAGATCGTCCCTGAGGAGCAGCTCTATGCCAGTGAGCTCACCATAAAAACTAATCCAGCCACTTAACAGAGAAAGCGTATACATAACTTTGATTTACGTTACTGTGCATTAAGCTGCCGGTTAACATTCTCCAAAACCCGAACAAATGATGTCACTGTTTTGTTGCGGTTCGTAAAGCCCCCATGCTCTCCATGTGTTAAACGAATTATGGCTCGACTTGTTGAAATTCAGCCTCCTGGGAGATGCGATCTCTCTGCAAAGGTACAACTGATATACTTCAGCAGGAGCACATCAATAACAGGCGGTGTCAGGTGGACAGAGTGGCATTTGTCTTTTTTAATGTATCACAAGTGCGGATCCAAGCAAGTGAGCCCTTAATATGAAGAAGCTATTGAGTTATTTTTGCAATGGAAACATGTTTTAAATACAGTATTACCCATAGGATCACTGTGGATCTAATGTGATCGTATATAGGACAGTGTATCCTCCTATGGAAACCATACACCATTGGTTGTGGAGTTAGAGTGACCTTTTGCGGGATTTAATATCACTATAATATGTATATAGCCTAATGTAATTAGGAGGGTTTGCAGTTTGTTTTGCAATGTTTGCACTGACTTATGTCCTTTTAAAATAGTATATGAAATCACTATAGCAGTCTTATCAGGGTAGTGTTATCATTGACTATAACACCTTTTTAACAATGTATTTGTGTTATGCAATTGTCCAAATCCATTTTTATCTTTAAAAGAATGCGTATCAGAGCAGGACAATGTCACACAGAGCTGTTTACAGTAATATCGTTGCGTGACACATAATTTGTGGACCAAAAAGGGCAGCCTGTACCCAAACCAAAAACCCTTCCCCAACAAGACCGTGACTGCGCATCGATGGACGTCTGTGTGCAACAACTTACGTGTGGACAAGGACAGCACGCCGGGAGTGTGCAGCAGGAGGAACATCAAGCAGATATCCAAGACGACTTTCATTTTCCCCCAGTTGGTTTTATCTCTGTCTTGATTCCTCGTCCTCGTGTTGTTGTGATGTCGCCTTTTCTCTCTCGAGCCTGGATAGAAATTACGCACAGTGTGGAGAGAGTAAAAACAGCACGGGTTCAAAAAGCTGAATGCTCCGGATTTTATTAACAAGACAACTCTCAGACGTGAAGGAGCGCACTAGAGAAAGTGTGACCCGGACTCCGAGAAGCCATAAGCCAACACGTCCTTTAATAAAGGCTAAAGGAGTGAGTATATCGCGTCCTGTGTGCAGTCTTTTCCCTTCTTAATGCTTCCTGCAGCTGAATCATACACAAGTTCATACTTTTTAAGCCCCTCCTCTCTCTCTTCCCACACAGTCGCCAGTCATTCCCCCCCTCTTTTCGTCCTTTTCCTGCTCTTTTTTTTCTCAACCTCTCCCTCTTCAGTGATGGGTAGGAGAGTCAGAACCATTCACTTTCATTGAATCACTCTGTTACTTTCCATGCCTCAGGTCTCTGCTTCACAGGTTTCATCATAGGAGGCTGTTGAGTCACTGAAAGTTACAAGAAAGAAAATCCTAGTGTCTTGTCCTCCTTTTTTATGCCTGTTCTTTGTCCTAGAGTGTGACACAAAAACCTCTTTGTACCCACTTGATTTATGAAGTTTTCTCTTTCAATGATCAGTTTTGACTCAGACATGATATACTTATGATGTGTTAAATAACATGGGAAATTGTAGGCTACTATTATACAGTTAAGATTCCTCTATGTACAATAATTATGTGTTGGATCAAAATAACCAGGCGCTACATGTCACTTTTCTCCTCAGTTACCTGTGAGTATAGGAATGGCTTTTTAAAACAAATGAAATAATCAACAAGTGCCTACTAATATATTTTCAGACCTTTTGGATTTTTACATATCGCCAAGGTTTAAGTGGGATTTAATTCTTAGTACGATTTACAAACATTTAAAAAAGACAATGTGATGTTTCAAAGATGAAGTAACACATTCCTTTTCTTACAAATAAAAAGGTGAATGCATAGGTCATTTATATGCATTCTTGCTCTTTTCAGTACACTCTGGAGTTTTGCAGCTACAGCCTTACTTGGTCTGGTATGACCAGTAGTTCATGGTGGCTAATGTTTGTTCTGTACAGCTGTTTTGCGACCCAAGGTTCTAAGTTATTTTAATTCCCCTGAACTATTTTAAGCAACTAGAAAGCTCCATCCGACCAGGGACTTTTTGGGGGGTAAAAAATGTCCTTAGAAATAAATTAAGACCCTGGTCCATGTGTTCGAAACACGACGCGTTCCTGAGAAGGTTTCTAGTTCCAGGGGAAAGTCCCATGGTCCAACCGTGTGCTGCTAATTACTTTTTTAGCATTACTTGTAATTGTGACTTTATTTATGTCTAACCATTTACATTCATATGTTGAACAAAGCTGTTCTGGACTATCCTAAGTAGGACTAATTTGCCATAAATCCTCGGTAAATTAAGACTTTTTTAAAAACTAAAAAACATTAACCGAGCAACAGCTTTCAGCTGCTCATCTCCTCGTCCAGCAGAAAATGTTTGTCTCCCGGAAGAGCCGCTACAAGGACATTTCCTCACTGCTGTGTATTTCAAACAGGTTACTGCCCTCTCTAAAAAAACTTGTTCCTTTCTTCTCACTCGCAAAGCGCAAATTATGAGACATGTTTTCCTCTTTTTTTGTCTTTTGGTGACACCGGTCAGCCACGGTCAATGACTATTACCATGTAAACATGGCTCTTAGTTCAGCCTTGGCCAACTTTGGTAAGTCCATCTTCATTTTTGCGAAACTAACTTGCATTAGACTACTTTGAAAGCAAAATGAAGACTGGCCCTATCACTACAGATCACTCTTAAACTCCTTTGTCAAACCAACATTTGTCCACTGTTCAACAAAAAGTTGAAATTGGCTTTAGAGAAAGTTAGCTCCTTTACTGTAATATTTCCCATCAAACATGACCCTGTGGTTTATTGTAAGGGGGTGTATTTTCAGGAAATAAGAAACATTTTTCCTCTTTCTTTACATGGTTGCCTTAACGTAAACATTTATGTCAGAATTGCGTTGCTAGTGTAGAGAAAATGGCACTACTGCATGAGTCCAAACATATAACCCCAAAACACCCGCAAACTGGCTCACTTGATGATGATTTATTTCATATGTATTTACTATGGCATTTCAGTCTAGATGACCTTCATCAAATATTTAAACACAAATCCCAACAGTCCCATTTATACACAATGATGTAATGCTGGAGAGATTACCTAACCGGAGAACCACAACGTCAGATCAATAGGCCATTTTCACAGCAGACATTTTGACTTGTCATAGCAGGAAAAGCCCTGTTGTTACTAATGACATTAATGAGCACTCCGTTCTATTCTAGTGTCCCAGTAAGCCATGACTGTGGGACAGTGAGAGCCAGAATGCACAGCCAGGACACTGGATCCGAAGCAACTAAATGCAACACTGCCATTATTACTTTTTTTTAATTATACAAGTCAAAATGTCTTCCATTCAAAAAGACCTATTGGAGAATGAAATATATTGAGGAAAGTTGCAAATATTTGACCAGGTAGTTTGGACAAAAAGCCACCTTTTCCATTAATCATCTATAAAACATCGCACTTCTAAAGGTTTTGGAAGAGAAAAGTGCTGTCCAGATATATTCAATTGGAAAAAACCTTCTATGTTTTTAGATTGATTTTGGAGTGATATGATTACATGTGAAACAACCACCTTTTCCTCTGAAATATAAAAGATTAGATCATCTGTCAGCCAATCAGCATTGAGCATCCAGTACATTTTGAGATAACAAAGGCTGGTCTTTTTAAGATGAGGAGTGGCCCTCGGGCGTAAGCCAGTCAGCATCTCAGTGGGAGTGCTCTGACGCAGGAAGTCTGTCACTAGAGCGTCCTTAACAGATTCTGGAGATAGCGAAGAGCAGGGAGACAACACATCCCATCAGGTCACATTGGGATTCAGAAATCCACATTTTGGCCATTGACTGTGTCTGGAGAACAGAAACTCTCTTCATGTCCCTCACGTAAATGGGTGCTGTGACTAATATTTGACTAATGAGGGCCCAAGACATATACAGATTAGTCCCGGTTGTCCTCCTCCTGGTTGGACCTGCGGTGAGTCAGCACGAGTCCAGGCAGAGCGTGAGCCTAACACCCATGATGACCTTTGGGTCACTGGCCGACAATGTCCCCCTTTTCTCCTCACTCAGAGGGGACTCTTGTTCGAGGGGCCATTCCCGCTCGTGTCCTGCAGTTACTGTCCAGGAAATGTGAAAAGAATTTTGTGACACTGTTGTAGCTGTTGTATCACTTTCCGGTCGTTTGGTATTCACAGTGTCGTAGTTACAATAGTTGAGTTATGACGGAATGACGCCACTGTCTTTGCCCCGTCTGTGAAAATGTTGTGTCACTGTCTCTGCTTGTGTATTTTATGCTGCTATTGCCCTCAATAGACACACACACACACACACACACACACACACACACACACACACACACACACACACACACACATATCTTTCACATTAACATGTAATGTTATGTAATCTGTCACACATGCATAAAAAGACCAACACATAGACTTGCACAAATGTGTGCTATACAGTGAAATACACCACCCACACACACACACATGCACGCATGCACACACACACACGCACGCACACACACACACACACACACACAGTGCCATTTAAATACCACATCTTCCAACCAGTCAGTTCTTAATCCAAAACACCACAGACAGAGAACAGAACACAATGTGTTGAGAGGCAGTGAAACACAGTAAAGATGATGACAGGGTGAGACGGGGAAATTCAGAAAGATCAAGAGAGCCGTTACAGCGATGCTGAAGTTAGATGAGGAAGCGTGCTTTGTAATAATGCCAGTCATGTGAGGACAATAGGTTTTAAATCTCTAACTGGAACTGAAACATGAGAACGCAGGCTTGGTGAAAACCAATGGCACATGTTCGACAGGATGGAGAGCTGATGAGGCTCCATCTTTAATGCAGCTTTTTGCCAGGCTAGCAGCACAGCTCCATGGTGGACAATGTCATTCACTCAGTCGACCCACCGCTTTGGTCTACCCTGACATTTCTCAATAACTATTAGATGGATCACCCTTTTAAATTCTGTACAGACATTAATGGTTCCCAGATTATAATTTTAGAATGACTTTGCTAATCATCTGACTTTTCCTTGAGTACCACCATGAGGTTCATGACTTTAAGTGAAATGTCTCAACAGCTACTGGGTGGATTCCTGTGACATTTTGTCCACACATTCATGTTCCCCGTAGGATGAATTGTAATTATTTTGGTTATCCCTAAATTTGCAACATCAGGTCAAAATTTTCAATGTGTCCAATATTGTTGGTAAATGACCAAATACAGTACCTCTCATCAACCTCAGCTGTGCTTTATGTTTAGTGCCTTTTTTTTCTTTTAGAAAATGGTGACATACTTGCAAGCTAAACGCCCATCATTTTTTAAAAGCCATGTAGAAACTATAATTTGAATTAAAAAGAAAAGTGGCATTCAGAAAAGTAGGGATTGCTAAAGTCTTATTAATTTGACTCCACATTTAAAGAACGTGCTCTTTTTTTATACTATTATACTATAGTATAAACTAATACTATTTTAAATTACTTATTTTACTACAATGATGAATTTGTTTCCTGTAATATGTCGTACTTTGTCTTCTAATGTAATCTGTAGAATAATTCAAATTGAGACGAAAGGTCTCATAAGCATTAGAAATACATCTTATCGTCATATTTAGAGCCCATATAGTTTTTGGAATATGTGTATTGGTTAATAACAGTAAAGAATGAGATTGCTGTTAATAATATCTACTAGAAAAACAATTTGTTTTCTGCATATTTCCTCTGCCAAACGAGATGTAAAAAAGAAAAGGAAAATACAGCAAAAGATTCAAAACAAAAACCCCTTGACAATGTTGTTCCTGACAGTCAGTTCCTATGTTAATAATCATATGGGGTTTTAAAGAGCTATGTTACCCCTATCACACATGTCAATAATGCCATTTGTGAAACATATACACACATACAGTATAACTGAGTATACCAGTAGTTTCCTTAAAGTCTTGATTGAAAGGATTTGTGGAATTTCAGCCAACAAAGTGGATAAACAGCTTGTCATCAGGAGGCTGGAAAACTCTGAACAGCAAACCTTAGAATAATCAGAGGGATGGATGCAGACGAGATTGGAAAGAAAATACAGTTAGTAGACAGACAGAGATGGGAAAGAAAAGTTCGAGAATGGGTTAGAGACAACAGGAGAGCCAGAAGTCACTGAGACGGAGATATTTGGAGAGAGAGGGAGTGGGGGCAGAAGGAGGGGGATACAGAGAGAGAGAGAGAGTCAAGAGAAAGAGAGAGAGAGTGAGTAATCAAGGAGAATCAGGACGTTTCCTCTGTAATACCCACAGGCCTTGACTGAGCCCCAGCGCCACAATCCTCCCTGATTGGAGGGAAGGGTTTGTTTGAAGAGGAGGTCAAGACCATCAGTACCTTGTTAAGGAAAAGTTATGTCCAGAGGAATGAAGAAGGCTGACTCCTTCCTGAGGAATTCATAGGGGGATAGTGTGTGTGTGTATGTATGTGCGCATCTGTGTGTGTGTGTGTGTGTGTGTGTCTGTGTGTGTGTGTGTGCTGATATAGTCACTAAACATGAGAGGTGGAGAAGGAAGAAGAGGAGGAATCATATTGTGATTTAAGGAGGACCCCATCAACCCCCTCCTCACATAGTTTCTAAAGCCAGTATAGCAGCGCTGGCATTCGCTGCAATAATGCATGACAGATGTACATCAACCATGCTCTCTCTGTCTGTCTTTCTGTCTGTCTGTCTGTCTGTCTTCGTCTCTCCCTCTCTCTCTCTTTCCCTTTCTGCCTCCTCCCATCTGGACCCAATGTGTTGTTGGTGATGGGCATCACGCATCAAGGCATAAACCACTATAAAACTGAGGAAGAGATGATTACCGTCTCCTCTGAGGAGTCCTCCCGTTCTGGTGGTTGAATCGTGACCCTACAGGCAGTGAATGTTTATTAGAGTTAGCATGGTGTTGTTGTGGACTCCAACACTGTTTTCATCTTCTTGATTTAATTCTGTGGATCATGATCATTTACAGACATTGCCAACTGTACTGTATTTGACAGAGGCGAACACATTTACAACAGATTGCTGCAAAATGTAGAAAATGAATGGAACTTTATTTAGTTTTCACATATCTTGTCATATTGTAACATTTTACATGATCTATTCAGCCATATTTTTTGTACTTATATTTCCCATGAAAATGAAATCTAAGTCAAACAGAACCACTCTTTCGTTGTGCATTAAATGTTTAAAAAAACATGTAATGTAAGAAAAAGCCTCAGCATATACATATATGTATATTATTCAAGTTTTTGTAAGTCAATCAACCTTTATGCACTAGTGTCAAAAACTATAAAGGATATTCAGTCTTAATTAATTATTTAATAAATTAAAATATAGTATGCATCCTTCTGTTCTTATGGTTGAGTTATATTAATGGAATTATTTAAGTCCAAGATGTTATATTTCATTTTTGGATCATTTAAAAGGAACATTCTGCAAGTCTTTTGCATTATTGGCTAGAATTTGAAAATCTATTTCTCTATGTCTGAGCAGTGCTTGTCTTCTTGTCTGTTCCTGGTAAAAAAAAAAATATCAAGTCTCAAGTCCAAGCTGAGACACTTTTTTCAAACTTTGGAAATCTCCTTTTCAGACCCCCACAAGAAATTATACAAATATTTTCACCAACTGTGTTGGACTACCGGAGTACCCCTTGAACTACAGCTTTTTTCACATTTACATGTGTTTCTGTGTTCAAACAGCAGAGGTCAGCACATTCACAGTGCATGATGTCAGCTCTGCTCCCCTCTAATTATCACAGAAACACAAAAGGTCAATAAAATCCCTGCGGTTCTTCCACCAAATACAACCAGCCTTGATTGAAACCGAGCAGCATTTTTACATCTTTCCCTTACTAATTTAAAAAGTGTGTTCTTAAACAAGCTAGGGCTTTGTGTTGGAGTTAGACGATAAATGAGTTGTTTTATGTGGTGAAGTAAAATCTGACGCCAAGAACCATCTCTAAGCTGTGGTTCTCTCTCCTTACTGCTCTTGTGCTGTGTAAAGAGAGAAATAAGGGGATGAAGAAATGTAGCAGATGTTTGGTTGGAGCTGAGGAAAGGGAAGCACAGAGGTAGAAGTAAGGAGAGAGGAGTGATCACTCTAACAGAACAGAAATGTGGCCTGCATTGTGCTGTGTCACCGTGCTGTTATATTTCGTTTTATTACTTCCTTGTAGCAGTACAGCAAAATGCCTAGTGTATGAGGTACACACACACACATATTTGTACGTTCTGTTTCCATTTTGTACCATAGAATCACAATACTTCATCCCTACATTTATTATCATTATTTCCATTTCATGCCACTTCATAGCCTACTTGTTCTCCAGTACAGTTGAGATAGAAAATATGTGCTTTTTACTCCAGTACGAATAAAGATTTTACAGATAAAACATATACTCATTGCATTGTTAATGATTAAACTACCTAACCATATAGAACATTTGTGGAAGAGAATACAACAGTAAAATAGTACAGTACAAACATATTAACCCCTGGAAAGTATTTCTCTGTAACAACAGATATTCTTGATTAAATAAGCAAAATGGTCAGTAAAAAAAAACATCTTTCATCGGTACTGAGTCGGTGTGGCACCTATTACAATATGGGCACACACCTGTACATGTACTTACCACACCTGTAACTGCATGCTCTGTGTAACAATGAATCATCAGATGTGAATGTCCTTTAGTGATATGTTTACTGGCAACGAAAGCATCTTTATGTAAATTAGTGGTGTCTATTGTCCATAATGGAAGACATTTATATGTTTATTGCACCAGGAATAAGCTAATAAGCTGAGGTTTGTGTTAGTTGAACAAGTATTTCCAGATAAGATAACTTATAGAAGAAGGGACTTAATCATCTGACCCCCAAAAAATAAAAGATAAAAAAATAAAAATTACAAATATATCTAAAAGAGAGTCCCATGATCATCTATTACACAGTGAAATAGCAGCCTTATTAATGGTTTTACACTGATCCTCTCTAGTAACATCATGGATTTGCTGTTGTGTGTGTGTGTGTTTTTTTATGTGTAACAGAAACAATCTGCAGACATTAAACTATGCAGACGATTTTCAGTGTGTTTGTTTTTTTGTCTTGTTTAATGGGTGTGGTGTGCTTTGTGTGGATTATGATGTTGCCTTAAAAATACAGTATACACTTTCTTAATGTCACCTTAGTTGACCACTATATATGTCACAAAGATATTCACAAAATATCAGGATTTCCAGCAGTACAAAATAAAAGTTTAGTGAAGGATAAAGTGAAGTTTCCATCTGACATGCAAGTTAGATAAATACGCTTATCATTGGCGCACATCACTAGAACTTGTTGAAATTACTCTATGTGTCTGGGGTTATAATGTGCATATATAATTAACTTGAATTCTTGCTAAACAAGTCTTCATGCGTTTTGAAGAACTAGGGATAGCTTGTGATTGTTATTTCATGAGGTCCAGGACCAGGCGATTGGTTGCTGTTGCAAGTCATTCATTCCCATGATGTACAGAGCCAGAGCTGTTTGCTTGCTTCAGAATTAAGTTAAGCATTTTCAGGGTGGCCATCTGCCAAGGGTGTGACTTGTCAGCTCTACTGTTGTTTGAGATATCCATGGACAGGATGTCAAGGTATATCTAAGGTCTGGCTGTGTACCACGTGGTCAGGATGAGCATGTACATGTCTGAGATTGTGGTCCCAAACTGCAAAAGTGAGGGGTGTAGAATATATTTGGTAGAATAGTCACTCCAAGTGGAGGAGTGTATGTACTTTAGGGACAAAAAAAAAATACAGCGAGCACAATAAAATTCAAGGTTTTCTTAAGGGAATTCTGTATGTTGACTCTCTGTCTGTTAAACAAGCTCATTCACTAAATAAGACAAACAGTTAGGGGATTATGGATTTACATTTTGCTGTAGACCTTGGTAATAAACAACTAATCTTGACGTCAATGTCTCGTGAAAACTTTGTAGCTTCAAAACACAAACTTTTCATGCACTAGTTTACTCTCTTTTCAACTGTGTGGCACTTTTTTTCAGATAAAAAACAGTCTTTAAAAAAGTGTATTTATCTTTAGGAGCAGGATAATTTTCCTTAGCCTTAAAGGGACACAAGGCAAACACAGAATGTACTTTACGCACAAGTTTTAAGCCGATGTGAACAACAGGTACAAGAAGCCAAGTCAACCCGTTTTGTCATCTAGTCTGCCCCCCCAGGCCCATTCTCTTTGGGGGATTTCCAGACAGGACAGAACAGGGTGAATGGTCAATAAAATAATAAACAAGCAAATAGCCTACTGCTGGTTGTTGCGCCAAATCAAAAACTGACACTGAAAAGTAGGCTCCATTGTGACTATATTATACTCCATGCTGTTGCTGTTGTTTAATTTTCCTTCGTGGGTCTAATTTCACACCTTTAAAAAGGGATATAGTTTAAGCAGTTGATAAAATTCCCCTTTACATGATTCCCTAAATTAGATTAGATAATACTTTATTCATCCCACGATGGGGAAAATTCACTTATTACAGCAGCAGTTTTTCCACAGTAAAAAACAAACCAACAAACAAACAACATGCAAACAACAGCCAATGTGCAAAAAGTACTGAATGAATGTAAAGTGGCATTTTAGTTGCCATCTAAAAAGTATTGTAAAGTAAAGTGAGGTGGCCATATAGTACTAAAGTATTTTATTATAGGATTTACTACTTGTTGTAGGCCTATTGGCATATCACCACCAGCTAAAAGATGATTCATCAGGACGCAAATGAAATGGGCAGATCCAAAGGCTGTTTCATTTTTATTTGACTTCATGAATCATCATTCAAATAAACTGCTGTGGATTTCCTGTGTGTGTGTGTGTGTGTGTATGTGTGTGTGTGTGTGTGTGTGTGTGTGTGTGTGTACGCGCGTGCACGCGTGGGATCCTGCTGTATGTTTCAGCAGTGTAACGTTACATAATAATTCTTGCATTTCTGGCCGAGGTTCATTTTCCGTTTGAGGAATGCTGCCGCTGACTTGTTGCCATGTAGGTCTCAGTAACCTACCGCCCAGTGTACTCAGAGTTGCAAAGTCATGTTGATGCATACATTCCTCCACCGCAGCCCCTGGAAGTCTGCCCGCGGCGGCGACGCAGAGCAGCAACAACAGCAACAGCAACAGCAGTAGCAGCAGCGACACTCACAGCTCCGCTCGTTTAGCCTTTTAATGTGAAGAGTGGAACATCTCCTGCTTTCCTGACGGGACGGAAAGCTGCAGCCAGCGACCGGGGAAGACTTCCTGCTGTCGGACAAGTCGTGCGGAAACTTCCCGAAGTGATTTCTGTGTTGTTCTCATTTGATATGGCTTGTAACGGCTGCCATTGACGTGCTGCTTTAAGTGAGTAAATCTTCATGTTTCAAAGTTAAAAGTGTCGGTTTCATGTGCTGGGTGGACCCGCCCTTGGTACAAAATCATTTAAACGTTGTTGTTATTGTCGCCGCGCGCGAGTGTATGTGGGACATTTGTTGTGTTTATGCTAACCTATACTCCTTACCACGGTCGCATTAACGGTAAAGATATCCGGTAATGTATGTATGTTGTCGACCGTTCAGTTGGTTTCCTCAGTAGGTCTAGTGCGCAGACTCGTAAAGGGGAATTGAAACTTCAGCAAATTGTGTTTGTTCATTGTCTCATTCATGTAGAGTCAAATATTCAGGCTGAGACAACTCAAACTAGTGGAGCACAGAAAATGAATTGCTGACAGTTAAAATAATCGATTGAAACTTTAATAATTATGTGGCCAGTTTAGTTTAGTGCA
The DNA here is from genome assembly GCA_026937815.1 of Etheostoma perlongum. Taxonomy (NCBI): domain Eukaryota; kingdom Metazoa; phylum Chordata; class Actinopteri; order Perciformes; family Percidae; genus Etheostoma; species Etheostoma perlongum. The sequence goes on from CM049390.1 coordinate 22,033,063, forward strand.
GGCGCACATATAGAGGTTTACTCCAATTATTCATTCCGAAGGAAATTTTAGAAGTTTTCACCACAGATCAGAAAGGAATTTGGTTTGTTTAGCGACTGTATATTTAGTGTTTCTGATAGGGGGTTTGTGGTCAGGAGGCAGCATTGGGCATTTTTAATCCTTTGATTTCAAGTGGTATTTTAGGTTACACACAATGTTTAGTGTGCAGCACTTGGCTGACATTTCTGACCATCAGGTGTTTTCAGAGGAGGCTTTTTAACTCTATTTTTCCCCAGATATCAACAGCTATATTAATTAATATTCCTAAAATATGAAACAAAAAAACACATAGAGGGTTTGAGTCCAACCTGTGACAATTTCCTGCATGTCTTCCCTCTCTTTCCCCTTTTCTCATCTAGCTGTCTTGTCCATTAAAGACGGAAAAGCCCCAAAAGAAAAACTTTGATCCCAGTCAGCTGTTTGGCCAGCTGAAAGGTAACAAGGCAGAAGTGTCACTGCACCTTATGACATTGCAAAAGACGTGTGGTCATTATGGCTCAGCAGTTTCAGACAACATTTTGTGAAAGGTTAAGCAGGAGTGTCTTCACTCCTTATACAAAGTCCTGTATTTGATACGTTCAAGTCGAAACTGACTACACAGGCTACGGCATTCCCAAACGGCAGTGCTCTTCTGTCTACCATCTGCCAACAGAAAAGTCTGTAAATGGTTAACTCTCCCTCTTGCTGCCTCTCTTGTTTCTTCTTATAAATTATCCGTTAAGCCATGCCTGTGATTTATGAAAAACAAACAGTCATGCCAAAATCAATGTCGCAATGATTTTCTTCTATAATTCAGTTTTTCTGTCTAAGTATCTCAAAAGCTGAATCGAATCAGATACATTTTTTTTTAATTATTATTATTAATGAAGCCCTATTAGTCGGCATAGTCATACTCTTCTCCCTTCCAAACAGCCGTTTGAAAAATAAATTAGACAAAACCAAACAGTCCCACCACCTGCAGTGCCAACAGTCAGGACCTTGCTCAAACAAGCATTGATAGCTGAAATCAATAAACTGGCCAGAACTTGTGTCACAGTGTTTTCACAGTATTCCTGCAGGCTTGAGCAATGCTTTATATAGTAGTAGCGCTGCACACTGTGTTTACACATTCATTCAATGTTAACCCCCTTAAAGCCGGATCAGGAGAGTAGGACAGGCTGATATATCCAAGCACAATGGCCCTTTATGGAAAACTGAGCTCTACTGTAGTAATGACTGTTAGAATAATTTCATTAATCAAGAAAAGACAGGAACCACAGAAGTTATAATAAAGTTAGGTTTACTTGCAAGTTGAATCAGTTTACAGTACTCACAGTATCAGTACAGAAAGTGCTTTCTACAGCTTTTGTAATACAATGTAGAATGAGATAAATCTCTATAGTCGTAATAAAGAGTTCATTTCGTCAGTTTATCTCAATCCAAGGACGCCTGTTCTTTCCTCAGCATCACACCTTGCTCCAGACAAAGACAAGACAGTGGCCCCCAGATACCAGATGGCAACAGCAATAACAGTGTTTTATCTTGTTGTAATGCAAACCGTTTTAATACTAATCAGAGAAAAAGTATGTATCATCATTTTTCTAACAATGAGTCTTGCTACTTTTCTCTCCTTTTCTCCCTCCCTTTTAAAATCTGCCTTCAGTCAAATCTAAGACCATTTCACTCCTGCCCTCTCCCACTTTGTTTCTCCTCTCTCTTGCCCATTGTACATGATGCCCTCATAATCTCTCCCTCTGCATCACTCTCCCGCTCTTTCTAATCTTACACTTTTGGTCAGATGACCAGCAAACAGGCTAAACAAGAGGTGACGGAACAGATTTGATTGTGAAACTCTGCAAAGCTGCACTCCCTCAGGCCAAACCAGCAATAACGTCCTTGTGTTCTGCTCAGTAAAACATCTGATAGATGCTAGTACACAAAACAATGGTTATAAATGTAACACCAAACTGCTCTAAGTATAACTGTTTCTTTCTCGAAAGGTCCAAGTAGCTTTATCTGTAGTAGGATCAGGGACCTCTCTACTGCTAAAATAAAGGGTCTGCTATTATTGATTTAAATACACGGATAACAGGCTGCGTAGCAGAAGTCTTTTCTTGTTCTCCAACTCAGGAGCAGATTTGTTCTGCCTCGAGCTGTAGCAGTGAGTGACACTCTGGAATGCAGATATTTAATATTTGCTGGACACACTCTGGGTTGGCTGTGTTGTTCAAAGAGACAAGTTAATGTGTCCTACATCCTATATTTCTCGGCATGTTGTAGATCAAGCATTGCAAATGTAAATTCAGAAATAGGTGCAAGAGAATTGAGGCTTTTTGTTGATCTTGAACACTAATCAGGAACCTGTAACAAAAAACATACACTGTTTTATACTGTGTGTTTTTTCATTTACAAATGATGCTAGAAACTGCATGCTTTTAACGTACGATAGTGTTTTGGTGATTGGGAAGGATTGTGTATTTGCTGGTCTTTAAAAGGTGTGGCCACCAAGGGGCATCGATTAGAATGCAGACGAGATGTTCCTTTTAGGCGTTTTATTGGAATAAGGGATGCTTATGAATGTGTGTGTGGTTTGGTAGTTGCACGCACACAATCTAGGAACTTAGCAATAATTACAGCAACACTGTATTATTGTATCTACAGTGATGTGAAAAAGTGTTTGCCCCTTCCTCATTTCCTGTTCCTTTGTTTGTCACACTTAAGTGTTTTGGAACATCAAACCAATTTAAACAATAGTCAAGGACAACACAAGTAAACACAAAATGCAATTTGTAAATGAAGGTGTTTATTATTAAAGGTGAAAAAAAATCCAAACCATCATGGCCCTGTGTGAAAAAGTGATTGCCCCCTAAACCTAATAACTGGTTGGGCCACCCATAGCAGCAACAACAGCAACCAAGCGTTTGCGATAACATGCAATGAGGCTTTTACAGCATCCTGGAGGACTTTTGGCCCACTCATCTTTGCAGAATTGTCCTAATTCAGTTACATTAGAGGGTTTTTGAGCATGAACGGCCTTTTTAAGGTCATACCACAACATCTCAATAGGATTCAGGTCAGGACTTTGGCTAGGCCACTCCAAAGTCTTCATTTTGTTTTTATTCAGCCATTCGGTGGTGGACTTGCTGGTGTGTTTAGGATCATTGTCCTGCTGCAGAACCCAAGTTCGTTTCAGCTTGAGTACACGAACATTCTCCTTCAGGATCTCTTGGTAGACAGTAGAATTCATAGTTCCTTTTATCACGGCAAGTCTTCCAGGTCCTGAAGCAGCAAAAGAGCCCCAGACCATCACACTACCACCACCATATTTTACTGTTGGTATAATGTTCTTTTTATGAAATGCAGTGTTCCTTCTACGCCAGATATACTTTGTCACACACCTTCCAAAGAGTTCCACTTTTGTCTCATCGGTCCACAGAATGTTGTCCCAAAAGTCTTGGGGATCATCAAGATGTGTTCTGGAGAAATTGAGACGAGCTTTGATGTTCTTTTTGCTCAGCAGTGGTTTTCTCCTTGGAACTCTGCCATGCAGGCCATTTTTGCCCAGTCTTTTCCTGATGGTGGAGGCATGAACGCTGACCTTAACTGAGGCAAGTGAGGCCTGCAGTTCTTTGGACGTTGTTGTGGGGTCTTTTGTGACCTCTTGGGATGAGTCGTCGCTGCGCTCTTGGGGTAATTTTGGGCGGCCGGCCACTCCTGGGAAGGTTCACCACTGTTCCATGTCTTCGCCATTTGTGGATAATGGCTCTCACTGTGGTTCGCTTGATTCCCAAAGCTTTGGAAATGGCTTTATAACCCTTTCCAGACTGACAGATCTCAATTACTTTCTTTCTCAATGGTTCTTGAATTTCTTTTGGTCTCGGCATGATGTGTAGCTTTTAAGGATCTTCTGGTGGACCTTACTGTGTCAAGCAGCTCCTATTTAAGTGATGCCTTGATTGTGAACAGGTGTGGCAATAATCAGGCCTGGGTGTGGCTAGAGAAATTGAACTCAGGTGTGGACAACAACAGTTAAAGTATGTTTTAACAAGGGGGGCAATCACTTTTTCACACCTGGCCATGATGGTTTGGATTTTTTTTCTCCTTTAATAATAAACACCTTCATTTACAAATTGCATTTTGTGTTTACTTGTGTTGTCCTTGACTATTGTTTAAATTGGTTTGATGTTCCGAAACACTTAAGTGTGACAAACATGCAAAGGAACAGGAAATGAGGAAGGGGGCAAACACTTTTTCACATCACTGTATCTACAGTATATATATCTGCACAGTTTTTTGACGTCAGCTCTCTTCCAAACTTTACCTGAAACTGAAACTTAAGCTGTCTTCTTTGACGAGCAGCAGAGCGCAGTGCCGCTCCTGATTGGCTCATTTTTCAGCAGCCAGTTTTACCTGCCTGCAGAGGTCGTCCTTCGTCAAAGATAGTGTGTCTGACCACATTTCTAGATGCCTTTTGAGCATATGAGACATAGTGCTTAAAGATATAGTCCTCCTCAAAGCAACAGTGTGCCATTTTCTTTCAATAGTAGAGTAGGTATTGAATTGTGGCTAAATGAAGTTGCAGTACAGAATTGCCAAAGATACAGAATGTCTGTGTACTGTCTCTATTACAGAGCACTGACGAGTATGTTTGTGAACATGCTGTCACATTTATTATAACCAATTTAGTCATTACATCAATAATGTTTATCTCATGTGTTTCAGTTAAAGGAATAGTTTTTTGGGTAAAATACATCTTTGCTTTTTTGTTGAGAGTTAAGTGAGAAGATTGATAATTCTATCATGTCTGTTCATTAAATATGGAGCTACATCATGGGGAGGGTTAGCTTAGCTTAGCATAAAGAATGAAATCGGCAGGGTAATACCAAAATTCCAACTGCAGTTGTTTCGCCCCACTTCTAGTCTTTATGCTAAGCTAAGGTAACCTTTCCTGACTGGGACTTTCATTTTTATCATGTCTTCTACAAATACCTGAGTCGAAAAATCTTTCAATGTCAAAAACACATCTCAACTCAGATATACCTGTGTTTTTATTTACATCTTCTACTTTTAGGATTATCAACAATGAATATAGAAATACACCAGAGGCAGATATTAGTTATTTGCGTGTGCTTTCCTTCACACTCACTAAGTTGAGATAGACGGTCTGACAGGTTCCTGGCAGCACGGAGTTGATGATACACAGCATGCTATGACATAGGGGAGTGGTTTTGTTTCTTTACTTCAGACATTTGTAGGGACATAGAAGTGTGTGTGATTCAAGGAAACAGTGGAGCGGTGGATCAGCAACAGCTTCTGGTGTCTGGTAGGAATTCATTCATACTTTGTGTAGCTTTAAATAGCGTGAATGTGTGTTCTGGATATGGTATATCAGCCGGCTGCTGTCTGCCGAGTCTCAGTCACTTCTCTGTGACTCACACACTCTTACTGTGACTATGACAGACTATGTCTTCTGTTTGGCATAGCTCTTTGAAGAAGTGAGGGTTTGAACTGGTCCTGGTCCAAATTATCAATTGAATGTTTAAATGGCTGAACCAGCTCTTTGTAGTCCTCTGATCTAAAGCTGTAAATACAGACTCTTTATTATTCTTAATTAACCAATTTACCCTTTAGATTAATGACAATTGACCATCACGTTGTCCTAGAGCAAAAGATGACCTCATAAAATGTCTTGGTTTGTCTGACTAATGATTCCAAACCCCCAAATTATTCAATTCATAATGTGGACAAAAGGTGGAAATTCTCACATTTGAGAGCCTGCTACTAGCAAGTGTCAAAATGTATCCCCAGAGGTACTTTTTTGGAGTTCAGTCATTAGGGACAGACTTCCTATATCTTTTCTTTAGAAAGGACTTAACATGAAAATGGCAGGGCATTCATTCCAGATTTCCCATTAACAGAGTGTATATGAGAATATTATACAAAATGTTTTCCCCATTAAACCAAACTAAAAACACAAAGACCATTTCTTCGGGGGGAAGCTGTGGCAACTTTTTCAGTTGCAAGGAAGTGAAACCCTGAGTTTGTGACGCTCAGCACACCCACACATTCATTCATGCACAAGGGGAAAAAAGTCATGCACATGAGATTTGGATTTCATTAGCTTCTTTTTAAACCACTAAAAGTCTCTCATCTGTCTTAACTTAATATGTTTTTTTTGTGTGTGTCTTTTGCAGGACAAGCATCACACAGTGTTATAAAGAAATCCCTGCCAGGATACATCCAATTGCCAACCACTTCCCTTTTTTTTCTGTGGAACACTAAATTGCGGAGGATTCTGAAACTTGTCAAATCTGGACCAACAGCGATGTAATGGTCATGGCTTGACTTGTGCTTTGTCTGATCCTGATTCAAAGGCTGTCAGTCATGTTGGAGCCTGGATCTGTGGACGAGGGAGTATTATGTGGTTCACCATCAGTCTGCAAGTTTGTTTACCCGCCATATTTGTGCAGAGAAACATATGAACTGAACGTTATTTACGTGGCAACTGTCTTCATCACTGGATTGCTTGCAATGCCTGCTGGCTGTGGCCGAGATCACCAATGGATAGTACCATTACGCTGTTCACATTCCTAATTTCTTGGGAAATGTCTACTTACTGAATAGACTTGTGTGTTTGAATTTGAGACAAAATGGAAGAACTAAGGGCATCTTGTCACAGGACCCTTTGCAAAGACCAAAAGTATTTCCTCTGTTGAAAGTCTGACCCCAATGGGATAAGAACTAAAAACTCTGAACTGTGTTAGACTGAACAGGTAGTTACTTACAGAAAATCTGGACTACCTCTCTCCCAGAATGAATTGCCCTTTAAGGAAGAAACGTCCCACACGCGACTCTGATTTCTCGGCTATCGTGGTTCCCTCGATGCATGGGTCCGGGTATCTTGACTACTCGGTCGAGACTCATGCTTCCAGAACCCTGGAGGTTATGGAGGAATTCAGACGACAGGAGATGTTGTGTGACTTGGTGCTACATGTCACATACAAGGACAGGACAGTAGACTTCAAGGTAAGACCCTCAAAATGAAATGCAGTATGTGCCATTTTTTTTTTTTTTGTCCACATATTTAAAACTGTGTGCAGTGTTTCTGTATAACCAAATGCATGTTTTTTTTCAGGTGCACAAAGTGGTGCTGGCCTCCTGTAGCCCCTACTTTAGAGCCATGTTCACCAGCAGTTTCAAAGAGTGCCGCGCCTCGGAGGTAACCCTGCGTGATGTCTGCCCCCAAGTGGTGGGAAGACTTATTGACTTTGCCTACACTTCCCACATCACAGTGGGAGAGAAGTGTGTGTTGCACGTTCTTATGGCTGCTATGAGGTACACAGACAGTATTTAAACAGCAACACACAGACTTGATTTATTTATTCTGACACTTTTTATACCTTTCAGGATTTACAAATTAAATGCACCAAAATCACATTCGAACAATACTTTTAGTTGGAGAATATACAAGATTTAATTCCTTTTTTCCTCCTTTTTCTGTTCTCTTCTACAAGGTACCAGATGGATGACGTGGCCAAGGCCTGCTGCGATTTCCTTATTAAGCACCTGGAGCCTGCTAATGTTATCGGCATCGCCCGCTTCGCCGAGGCGATCGGCTGCACAGAGTTGCACCAGCGCAGTCGAGAATATGTCAACACACACTTCAGTGAGGTGAGGTGCAAACACAGGACACGCAAACAGAAGTTATCCTTTCAAAATGTAGTCAAGCCAGATTTTTCGAATGATGGTTTTTGTTGATTTTAAAATCAGCAATAAAGCGTGATAAAGAGTGTCCCCTTTTTTTTTTTTTAGATCCCAATTTTAATCCAATTTAGGTTGATTTGGCAAAATTTGACCAAATCAGTGTCCGTCAATCAATTCCACTCGTCCTCAGCATCACACATGCATCCAATTCATGAAGTGCCCTCTGCGCTTCCCCAGAGCGGTCTGATACGGTACGAGACAGTTCACTGGACTGGTCAGCCCTCTGATGTAAAACCTTCATCCTCTCAATCACTCCATGTAGGCACTCTTTAAGTTCCCCAGACAGCTTGTGGGTAAATTTGCTGGCGGCTGTCTTACCAATTTTCTGATAGGTCAGGGAGACCCCAACTCCGATGATCAGGAGCCCCACCAACAGAATTCCAATTATCCAAATAACGTCTTCCACAGTGAGAACGTCCAGGCAGACCGCTTGCCATTTCTCCCAGGAATCACGAGCGTAGCCTGCAGGGAATGTCCCACTGGGGCAGATCAGCCCACCCGGTGAGGCATGCTTGGGTGAAAAAATTGTCAATAGCGCTGAGTGACCAGTTAATCAATTCCATATCGGATGTTCCAGGAAAACAGCAGGCAGGGAACAAAGAGAAAAGGAGAAAAAGTTCCACAAGACAAGGTAGACAACTAGAATAAGAGCCAAGCTAAGATAAGAGGGGAGAGGAGGAAAAACACGACTGCTCTCCCCAGAAGCAGGAAAAGACAGTATGCAGCAGGAGTTTGAGCTGAATATGATGTGTAAAGCTCTGTCCATTTTGGACACATAAGGTAATTGTGCATTATGCATGCTCCCTGGTTGTGACCCAGGTCGTACCTGAATTGTCATGATCAGGGATATACCCATGTTGACTGGCTTGGTTTGAATGGTTTAGTGGGAAAGAGGTTCTAGAGAATTAACAATGCATTAAATAATACACATTCTAAGAAGCGCTTACCTGTGTGGGCGTTGTAAGCATTGCCGATGTTCGTGATGACATTTGGGTAGATTATTGTAGTTTTCACTGCTTCATTCATAAGCCACAGAGAAGGCCACTTTGGTTCTATCTGTGAAAATAGGGCATGGAAAGTACATGTTCTTTGTTTATCATGTGTTCAAGTTTGCTCGCACTAGATGATTGTTGTAGATTGTTTGGTCAGGAGAAGGAGAATCGACTGCAACTTTATTATCCCGAAAGAATAAAATGTTCAACCATTCGAGTTAAAAATGACATCATGTTGCTAGCGACCCATTTTTCCTCAAGATCAGTGAATTTTTGTCGGGTAATTTCATATTATATTTACCAAGCTTTTTTTCATCTTCTCTGCCTGCTCTTTGTAGTGAAGTAACTCCTTCTTAGTCACATCCAGCTCTGCTTTAAGTTCCGCAACTATGTTCTGCCTGAACCAAAGCCCCCGACAGGCATAGGCTCAGCAGCAAAGCGGTAGCACTTTTCATTCTGTCTTTAGATCTTAAAGATGTTGATTGACTTTACTTAGACTGCAAATAGCAGGCAGTGAATCACCAAAGAAGCTCCAGAACACTTACAGTTTAAATGCATTTTTTATGCATAGCTAATTAGACATTGCCTTAGCATCAGCACATCCCATTGGTGCTTTATATCTTGCTGTGCTTATGATATGATAACTGTGGGAGCCGTACAGCTACAGTCAACAATAGTTAACTGAACCAAGGTCAGGTAATTTGGCACATTTGTTGCAAAACAGCACCAGTACTTTATACCTACTTTTTTGACAGTACATGGCTCATGTTCTCTCTCTTAGTTATCTTTCTGTCTCTTTTTTTGAAATGACGGGAACTACCCTGTAAGTGTGTGAATGCTCCCTCTGTGTCTGTGTGTCTTATTCTTATTCCTGGCTCTAACTCCTAAATAGCAGCTCACATTTATCACTAAAACAGGGGTCTTGAATGTTTTTTAAGCTAAGGACCCTTTAACTGAAAGAGAGATGGAGCAGGGACCCCCTACGATAACGTGTAGGGTGGCCCAAAGCCTCTATACATACCTGGCATAGAATACTAAGCTATTACAGTTTAATAGCCTAATAATTGTTGGCATTATTTTATAAATCCTGTTTTAATGATACACATACATGTGGCACTGTGGATGGCTATCTTAGTGACTACCTTACCTATATGCCAGTAAGCAGTGGGGATTTGTATTTGCTAACCATATATTGGATTCATGTTGAGACCTTTTTAATTTTAGAAAAAGCTTTTAAAAAAAATAACAATTATAAGGAGGATTGACTCTGAGAACCCCCTAGCGGTCCCAAACCTCCTGTTGAAGATCCCTGCAATAAATAATACTCCAAAAAACAAATTTTGAGAAAGCACTAAAATGTGCATATTGAATAGTGAGAAGCCTTTTATCTGACCATCCTTCTCTTCGTCTTAGGTGACTAAAGAAGAGGAGTTCTTCAGCCTCTCGCACTGCCAGCTGCTGGAGCTCATCAGTCAGGACAGCCTCAAGGTGCTCTGTGAGTCTGAGGTGTGTGGCTTTAAAATAACTAATAAAATAATTGACTGACAGGCATGGAAGGAACATATTGTAATTATGGTATGTTCCAACTTTCAAAAACCCTGTTTAGAACTCATATCTCATGTTTGTTCTTGTTTTGTTTTTTTTGCAACTGGTTGTTGAATTTCATTAGTAAATTGCAAGCATGATTTGGGTCAAAGTGCAAAAGTAGTACTGTATATTGTAAGATGTTTTTTAATATTATTGTGCATGCCTGTTTATTAATTTATTAGAGACACAAGTCTTGTTGTATTTACCAACCTGAAGTTTTACTACAGACATAGAAAAGGTAGAAACAAACATACAGTAATTGACATTCAGATTGTAAAATTGGTCAGTAAAGTCAAGAGTCTTGATTTAGTCAACAGTCATCTCATGCTAAAAAGGCTAGACATAACACTAATGCCATTAGTCAATGCTCTGACAAAAGTCTATCTAGATGTGCATAACAAAACCCATATTAACATGTCTAAATAAATCCATGTCAGGTGTATAAAGCCTGCACAGACTGGGTCCGCTGGGATATGGAGGGTAGAGCCCCATACCTGCATGCCCTCCTGAATGCGGTTCATATCTACGCCCTGCCTCCTAAGTTCCTAAAGAACCAGCTCCAGTCCTGCCCCATCCTCAGCAAGGTAAACTACTCCCTTGCATTACGTTTTCTTGTTGTGGAATGGAACACATAGATGAGAAAGATAGTTACATTTGCCTTACTTCAATTGTCCACACTTTCTTTTAACTCCAGGCCAATTCCTGTAAAGACTTCCTGTCTAAAATCTTCCAGGATATGACTTTAAGGAAGCTGGCTCCTGCACCCAACCGTGGAACTCAACTCATCTATGTGGCCGGCGGGTACTTATCTCACATAGTTCTCTCAACAGCAAGAATTTGTTCCGCAATGCATTACCAGTTGTGAACTTATTTCAAGACACTGTGGGACATATTCCGCTTATATTGATCATCCGAAATTGCACTTGTGCTAGTGACTTCGTTGCTCACATACGTTCTGTAAATGAGTGAGCTGCGTTACGGCATACATGTCCACATAAAAGCACCTCATGGAGGCAGAAAGTGTCTCAGTCTGCCACCCAGAGGCTGTTAGAGGCCACATCTGCTCTGTCTTCTTCACAGAGAGCCCTGCTTTCTGGGTTCAGGTATGCACCCTCCTCTTTTGTAAGCCCTTTATTTATAGTGGCATACTGCATGTTGACCTATTTTCCTCTATCATAAAGCAGGTGGGTTAGCGAACTTTAAACTAACATTACGATGTTTTCCTCAAATTTATACACTTCTTTAAGTGCAATCCTTTGACGACTGAACATTTGGATTGTGCTGCTTAAGCTATTTTGAGTTTCTAGATTGTAATGTTATTCAGTTTTGTTTTAGGTTTTTTGGGGGGTAATTTGTTATATGGCTGATATAAAAGCACATATACAAACAGGGTGTGAAAATTATTTTTGACTGGCATAGGGAAAGAGTACTTACTTTTTACATGAACCAAATTGCACCACTTTATCCAAGCCCACCAAGCATGCATACATGTATTAGCATATTAAGCCATTGGCTTTTTCTTGTGGGTCTTTCTGTACTGTTTACTTATATATACATTTTCAAAGAATGGTATCTAAAATCAAGTGAACATTTAGATTAAACTTAAAATTTCCTTGTCTCTGTTCAGATATCGGCAGCATTCCCTGGCCTCCATGGAGGCTTATGATCCCATGAGGAATGTGTGGCTAAAGCTAGCTGACATGGGCGCCGCATGCAGTGGTCTGGGGGCCTGTGCACTGTTTGGATTGCTCTACACTGTAAGTTGCACCAGTTGTGTCATACCACCAACAAAATGTCATTATACACCGAGTTTAAAATTCTAAATGACACTAAAAGACATATCTTATGATACAATATGATATAAGAGATACAAAACTGGGAGACTAAATCTAAAAACGGGTGTAGTTTTTCTGCCTTTGTACATTGAACATTTAATACTAGGCCTGCACAAGTTTTACACATAGACTGTATAAAATAGATTTTAAAGCGCTCCAGCGACTTACGCATGCAGAAACTCGAGTGAAGATTATGACCTCTTCTTAAAAGTCCATCATGTTTTTTTAATCCTCCGTGTCCTCCTTAGCTACTAGCAACTGTGTGAAGGAGGGGTGAGGGTGGTGCGCGATCACGTAAGGCTTATATTATATGGATATATGGATGCGCTGACAGTGTTGTCATTACTTAGAATTACTCATGGGGGCGCCTGAAACAACGCACTACAGCTTTAACAGATCAACATCATCTCTGTTCAGGTTGGAGGGAGGAACTTGTCGCTTCAAAACAACACAGAGTCCAACGCCCTCTGCTGCTACAACCCAATGACCAACCAGTGGAGCCAACGAGCCTCTCTCAACATCTCCAGGAACAGGGTCGGGGTGGGCGTGGTGGACGGCTGCATCTATGCTGTCGGAGGCTCCCAGGGCTCCACGCATCACAACACGGCAGAGAGGTGAGACGTGTGTGAGGATTTATTTATACAACTAGGCCCTCGAGAAGTAATTTGATTTTAATGGCATCTTATTTACTAGAATGGATTTAATGAGCCTGGATTACCTCCCCTTATGCACACATTCCTAGATTAAGTGCATTTGCCTCATTTTAAGTATGGATAATGGCATGAGAGAGGAAATGAATAGCTGCCATTCAACCTAAAGAGCAGTCAAGAAGTTTGCAGGTATTCCTCTTAGCCTAATTAGACAACAACACAGGCTCTTTCAAAACATGTTGAGACACACTTCTCAGGAATGTCGATCTGGCCAGGAATGCTTTACATCTAAGCAGGGAGGAGTTTCAATGCTGTTATAAATCAGTTTCAACCAATGCAGAACAAAAAAAAAACTAAAGACAAGCCAAATGCTGACTATTAGCTTTTCTGAAGCGTGCTTCAAACAAAACCTCAATCTCTTTGTATATTGAATTGTATAGATTTCTAAAAGATGCTGGCCTCAGGAGAATTATTTTAACTCATCAGACACAACTTGGAATTCTTTTCATGAGAAGAAGCTGTTAAATATAATAAAAGCTGATCAAACTGAATTAAAATGAAAATTCAATGTGAAATGCATCAGAGGAGATTAGAGCATTTATAGTAACAATGGTTGGCAAAAAAAAGGCTCTGCTCTCGAGGATGTCTTCCAAATGAGTCAAAGCAACATGTAAGAGATTCAACAGGGAGCCGTACCAACTTGTTTGAGTGTGCCAAATGAATGTTATGTATTGTTATTTATCATTGAAATTTGCCTTGCTGCATGTAGTAATTTCAAGGTTTAGAGCACAGGGTCAGTGTCAGCACATTGACTTGCATTTAGTGCTTTTTAAGGGTACTTGGCCAATGTTTGAGGGCAGGTGATGTAATATCAGCCATCCTCCTATCAGCACTTTCCAGCTGAAATACACCAAATGCCGAGAACTGATTTAATCATTAACCAGTGAGCATGCAGTCTGTACCTAGCACAGTCCAACTGGCCCCATCATGATTCATTGTCTTTGCTGTTGTTATACCTTGCATTGTTTGTATTCATGTTTCTAGGATTAAAGTAATGGTTTGAACAAGATTACAGGAACCATTTGGGAGACACCCTTATTTGCTTTCTTGCCAAGAGTTAGATAAGAGGATTAATAAAATTTATATCTTATATCTGTCCATTAAATATGAAGTGAGTGTTCTAATGTGACCTTTAACCCCCTTTTTCCATGACACCATGGACATGAAAACTGTTGGACTACAGATTCATGTGGACCTTTTGTCTCTGTGTGCTCTCAGTGGTGTTACAGCCTCTTTAGCTTAAAATAAAGCTTGTCAATAGTTACCAAACATGGTTGCCAGTTTAACCTAATCCACTTAAAGTTGGCTGGCTCGTGTAGATTGAGAAGGTTGCCTCACACAGCCACTGCGATCTCAGTCATTCAACGTTTTGCAGCACTAATACACTTATTTGATTATTTTAATTGACTAATGTGTAACGACATTAGGAATTGTCAACAGATTATCACACTGACTGCACGCACTGCACAACTGCTGTTTGGTTTGCAGGTGGGATCCAGAGTCTAATCGTTGGTCCTTAGTTTGCCCAATGTCGGTGGCTCGTCTGGGTGCTGGAGTGGCGGCATGTGGGGGGGCTCTGTATGTGGTTGGGGGATATGATGGGCAGAACCGCTGGAACACTGCTGAGAAATACCAGCCTGACACCAACACCTGGCACCAGCTGGCACCCATGAGCACTATACGCAGTGGACTGGGTAAGTATGTGCGTGTGTGTGCATGCGTCTCCTGTCTTAATGACAGCCAATCTGATTAAACAAATGAGATACTATGTATTGATTATAGAGCTTTAGATGTGCTGGTAGGCAGATTATATCACTTTTAGACAGAGCAAGGCTAGCTGATTCCCTAGCTGCCCCCCCCACACACACACACACACACACACCCCACCTCCAGTCTTTATGCTAACATCTCCTGATTGTAGCTGTCAATCTTCTAACTCTCAGGAGGAAAGCAAATAAGAAATGTTGCCTAAATGTCGAACCACTCCTTTTAAGTTCCCTCTCTCTCTGTCTGTCTGTGCAGGATTGGTGTGTGTGAACTCTCACCTCTATGCAATAGGGGGGTATGATGGACAGAGCCAGCTGTGTTCTGTGGAGCGTTACAATATAGCCAGGAACCAATGGGAGCCCAGGGCCCCCATGCACTACAGCCGCAGTGCACACGGAGTCACAGTCCACCAGGGCCGCATCTTTGTCCTCGGTCAGTTACATCACTAATTTATATATAGTGTTTTTTATATATATATATATATATATATATATATATATATATATGAGTTAAATAAAAAGAGGGGGTGCATGTATTGCAGAGGTAGAGGTTCTCAAAACTGTTAGAATATGAAAAAAAAGGGTGGTAGCGGCACACTAACAAAATATATAATCAATGAGCTTTTATAACACTAATAGAGTCAATGTGTTTCGCTTAATTGAGCTCATCATACTGTTTTTTAATTTTTTTTGTATATTTATATATTTTTATTATTGTTTTTGTTTTTTTATCAGATTTTTCTTTATTCAGGTAATTTAATTGTATCATGTTTCTTCATTTATTTAACTATTAAATCTTTTTTTTTTCCTATTTATTTCTTATGTGTTGCTCCCGAGTTATTTTAGTATGCCGTTTTTGACAAAGCCTGTGTTGATTACTATTGATTGCCTGAAGTTCAACCTGTTTTATAAGCCATCCCCAATAGTGCATGTTTCATGTATTTGCAGTTTGCAGACACTACCACAAACACTTTAATTCTTATGAGTTAAAAGAAGATTATTTGGTAATCAGTCTCTACTAGATAAACCTTTTAATATCTCTGGTATGTGGTTGTGGATGTGGGTGTGTGTTCCATCCAGGAGGCTTCAACCAGCTCGGCTTCCTGTCCAGTGTAGAGTGTTACTGTCCAGAGAGAAATGTATGGATGTGCGTCACTGACATGCCCGTTGGACGCAGCGGCATGGGCGTCGCTGTTACCATGGAGCCCTGTCCTGGCAGCCTGCCAGAACAAGAGGAGGATGAAGATGGAGCCACATGAGGATGAGGACCAGATTTGTTGAAGTCTAAAGTGTTGCATATGGATCTAAGTGATGCTGCTTTCCAAGAGAAGGTTAAGTGCATTCAATACAAAAAGAACATTCCAATATGAATACTCTTCACACATTCCCGCTCTTACGGATCCATTTGTATTGCCCATGCAGTACTGCAGGAATAGTTTGTATGGAAATGTTGAAGAGGAAGAATATTTCTACATCTACTAGGGGGACTGGTGATACAGAAAAACAGGTAGCATGACAGTGAGGTCACAACGAATAAGGTGCCACAGGACGGCTGTGCCTCAGTAGGTATAGCTGCTCGTCCTTTAATCGGTTTGATCCCCGGCTCCTCCTGTCCGCATGTCAAAGTGCAAGACACTGAACATCCGGTTGATCATGTTGGACAGGCCGGCGCCTTGCATTGGCAGCTCCGCCACCGTGTGTGTGTGTGTGTGTGTGTGTGTGTGTGTGTGTGTGTGTGTGTGTGTGTGTGTGTGTGTGTGTGTGTGTGTGTGTGTGTGTGTGTGTGTGTGTGTGTGTGTGTGTGTGTGTGTGTGTGTGTGTGTGTGTGTGTGTGTGTGTGTGTGTGTGTGTGTGTGTGTGTGTGTGTGTGTGTGTGTGTGTGTGTGTGTGTGTGTGTGTGTGTGTGTGTGTGTGTGTGAGAATGGCTGAATGAGAGGTAAGGTAGAAAGGCGCTATGTAAATGAATTCCATTCACCATTTTACCATTAACAGATGTAAGTTATCTCAAATGATGGTACTATTTAATTAAGTAGCATTATTCCTCAGATGAGTTTAATCTTTATGTGTTACATTGTATTTGAAAATTTATAAAGTGAAGTTCTAATTTCTCACTCTGTGTTGCATCTCTACCTCTGTCTGTGTCTAAATGAGCACCTTTCTTGCACGTTTTCTTATTTTGTGCCACTATAGTTTCACACAAAACTGCCATTTAATTTTATTGTGTGTGTGTGCACTGTCTTTTGTTTTGTGTTTCTGAAAATAAAGCAATTTAAATGTGTATTTATGCACCATACAATCATCATTGTAATATACATTTTCTCATCTATCCCCAATATGTAACAACATATGCACTACCACTAGATGGTGGGATGAGTCCAAAAACAGCTGCACACTGCAACATAAAAATGTTATTTTCTGTTTTGCCATGTAAAAGCGCCCTAAAAGAACTCCCATCTTACATATTAACAAAGCAATAGAATAAGGGCCATACATTATTCACATCTTGACAATAACACATTATTATAATTACAGAAATTTGAACACCGAGCAGTGATATCCTGATTGGATAAAGAGTACTTGTCCATGTTTTATGGCTCAGAGAGAATATTTAGAGCTTCACAGAAACCTTTATTCCAGCAGACCATGAAGAAAGACAGAGGGTAGTGGTGTCACAACAGCGTTAGTCATCAACCACAGACGTCACTTGTGTGTGTTTACTTATCTTTTTCTGAACTGCTGTACTCTATCTCCTCCATGTCTCACCTGCAAGTATTCCAGCAGGCCACCAAAATATGGCATTTCTGGACAGAGCAATTATTCAAATACAAATTGAGGAGACTGACTGAGAAGGGGAAAAAAATGTTCATGTATGTTTTATTGCTTTACTGGAATAATAGATAGGCAGGTGTTTGCGGTCACGTTTGTCTCCATTTGACTGCATCTCCAATTTCAAACGCGTGGACATACACTGCATTGTGAGCATTCATTGTTGACAGAGCAACCTGTTGGGCGATGAGCAGAGATGAAGTAGTGGCAGAGGAGGAAGCAGCAGCAGAGCTCTGGTTGTGTGTTCGGGGCCCCGGAGAGTGAGAGCGGAGACAGATGAGGGAGTAGAGGGCTCTTACTCATTACTTAAAGCCTTACACAAGAGCAAGTGACTCACATGGCAAACGCATGACGCAGGCATCTCACACACAAATACGTCCGTACACAAACACATTTTGTTCTCTATCTGTCACACACATATGTTTGTGCAAAACAAAGCTGGCTGTCTCTTATTCACAGGCTGTGGAAACAGATTTGCCTCAATGCTTTCTTTGTCTCGTGAGGGGAGAGGAATACAGAAAAAGATGAAGCACTGTACAGCAGGGAGGTTTGCCTGCCGCAGAGAATCAGCGGAGGAAAATTAGTACACATACAGATGTAGCTGTTGTACGAGTCCATCTTTTGCATACTCGCTGCACTAATGCTGAGCAATTGCACAGCCACAAGAGGAACTGTTGGAAAAGACAATCCTCTCATAGAGCAGAAGAGATGCAGGGACTGAGAAAGGCTGATGTCAATCTAAAAGAACTGTAGTAACTATTTAGGCCTAACCCCTCATGCCTATTATGTGAACAAAGTCATTACTTTGGTGCATACAGCACAGTTACGCCAGCTTGATTGACAGATAAAAAATGGGGGGAGACCTGAAAGTGCTTTATGAGCTCAGCCTCTTCTTGCATACTTTATTTCTTGGAAGCCATTTTCAAATATGTGAACACAGGAAGTGATGGAATCTAATAGATCTGATCATCAGTCGTTGCATAACGCAGCATACTGGAATGCGTGTGTAGGGATTAAGAAGTCTATAGGAGCTTAGAAATACTAGTAACGTCCAATATGTTGACACACAGTGCGGTCCGGACGTTTTTAAGTCTTCTCAGGGTGAAGGAAGCCTGAAGGGGCCGAAGCAGCCCGAGTATTACAATAAGGCTTACCCTGTTAGATACAGCTTCTTCTGCCTTATTTAGATGTGCACGGAGGCAGGCGGTAGAGTAGAGCCTCTATAGGATCTGAAGAGGTGCGTGTGTGTGTTTGTGTGTGTGTGTGTGTGTGTGTGTGTGTGTGTATACCTATAGCTGGGTTTGTGTAGGTGTGACCTTGGGAAGTGATGACCTCATCAACATCCCTGGCTGCAAAGCTAATCTGTTACATTCTGAAGGATGCTCCTACGATGGAGCCACCCATGAAGGTGACATTGGCGAGCGGTGCTGGTGGCGTGGAAACACAGCCCTCGACAACGAGGCACGCGCAAACACATTCAAATGAGGATGCATGTGAGTACTGTACATGCATGCAAATCAGAGATGGGAAGTAACAAAGTACAAATACTTCGTTACTCTACTCAAGTGGATTTTCCAGATAATTTTTACTTTACCGTTTATTTTTGTGCCGAGTTTTTACTTTTACTCCTTACATTTTTAACACGAGTATTGGTACTTTCTACTCCTTACATTTTACAAAATTGGCTTGTTACTTTAATTTAATTCAATCTTATTGGATGGGAATATATGTTGCACTTCCGCACCACTAAAGACAACCCGACATATTTGGCGGCATTCATTTGTGGCAAGTCACTACGGCTTGATGGCGGTAACGTTAGCACATTGTAGCATGGACGCCGACATTATTGAAAATGAAGAAAACGGAGATCCCAGAGATTTGGCAGACAAGCAGCAAGACATTCCCAATCAGCCTTATCTGAGAAAGATATTTGAGATAGTGGGCATCAAGAATGACTCCCGGCCAATGTGCTGCAAATTGTTCCAACCAAAGCACCAAGGACTGCTGGCTTTCAAGAATTCACCATCACATTCTGAAAATAACACATAGAGGTTACTGCATCTTTTCATGTTGTTATCAAAAGCTATATGTTGTTTGTTTCCATAATATTATTAATCTTACGTTAATAGTCAGTTACATTTGTGTGGTCCAGGTAGCTATGCATAAAAAAATGGTTGTCATTCGCAAGGCTACTTTTATACTTTAAGTACATTTCCAAACCTGTACTTTGTTACTTTTACTTGAGCAAAGAAGTTAAATCATTATTTCTACTTTTTTAACATAAGTATCTGTACTTATACTTGATTACAGGAAGTGAGTACTTTTGCCATCTCTGATGCAAATACTGTATGTACCCTTATTAGTCGTTTGACACAAAGATTCATGCACACCGTCATGATGAAGCACTGTACATGAAACTTTATGTAAAACCTCTTTTTGGTTTTCATCAGCTGATCACCAGGATGCCAGCAACAGGTGTTGTAAAGGTCAGACTGCTTTCTCTAATCTGACCCTAAATAATACCTCATTTCTGCTCTGTAGCCCATACATGAAACACATTTTCTACCTTTTTTTCCAGGAAATGTTGGACTTAACTTTTTCATTCATATACAGCTGTTTTACTCATCCATGCTGCACAGCAGCCACAGGTAAAGGTTGTAGGCCTTACTACAACCCTTGCTGCCCTGGATTAACTGTGAGTTACCAGTGGAGATGATCAGTGAAGAGCAACAGAAGACAGACGGGTGAGCAAAATGAGTGGGAAGCAAAGCATATGTGCACGTGCTCAGCCAATGCCCGATGCATGACTTTTTAGACGCAGTTGTACACACAGGGGACAAACAGTCACGTGACATTGGCTGAGTTCAGACCATTGATCCTGATTTATTCAGTTATCTGTTTTGTTCTATATTTTTACATGCTAAATAAAAAAAAAAAAAAGTTACATTTGAATATGGTACCTTGATGGTGAATGAACGCACACAGGTACACGTGCACGCGCTTACGCACTTCACACGCGTGGAACTGCTGAAGCTCATCTGGAGCATCACATTAGGAGTTGCATCTGCCTTCATAAGATCTGCAAGAGCTAAAACAGTATATGGAGTCGACAAAAAACAAACCCTGACGAATAAATGATTCATAGTTAGGATCATTTCAAATGGCATACGTTGGGGGATATTTGAGGACAGCACAAACGCAGAAACTACTTATAAAATATTTGTTTATTTGGCAAGTAACAATGTATCTGTGGCACTCTATAGTGCCACAGATACATTGTTATAGTTCATAGTGACCTTATACTTTTAAAGATTAGTAGGCCCGTCGTTGTGAAATTCCTCCATCCTTCCTAAAGGGACACATTTAGTCTGAGATCTTTGCATTGTGTTCCGTAGTGTATGGCTATAATTATATGCAGAGACTGCTGTTGTTTTTCGTTAGTGATCGGAGCCTGCCTGTTGTGAGCATGTAGTGCGGCCGACTGGTCTGTGTGTTCACTTCAACTGTGTTTCTCTCCGACTCGGAGGAAAGCATGAGTGGACCGTTTCAAGCTCCCCTTTCGCTGAATTGATTCTACTATGGGTCCTCCAGAAACACGGCGCTGAAACACGGGGGAGCTGAACTTTTAACTATTTCTTAACTGCACCCTTTTTGACACTTTAATCAAAACACGTTTAAAGAATGTAAGTGTTAAATGCGTGGATGCAATTTGTGATGGCGCTATAACGTACGCATGTGCTGGTATCACCTATTTTCCCGGAAATGCACGTTTCAAGCTCCCCTCTGTACCAAAAGATGGTATATTCCACAATTTATTCCAGGGAAAGACTGACAGTTTTTTGGGTCATGAAGCAGCTGTTCAAGTCAGTGGTTCGCCCTCCCTCCGCAAGAATAAGGAATTAGTACATTTCAAATTAGATAACGACAAGCGTTGGTGCGAGAAGAGAAAAAGTATGACATTGTGTCTGTGGCACAAAATAAAGCATTTAAATATGACCAAAAAAATATATTTTCTAATTCTAAACAAAAACCTTAAATGATCACAGTTCATTTTCAACACGTTAATATGAACAATGTTATGTGTGTATACACATTTCTGCAGTTTTGTTAGTGCAGCGGAGTAAACAAGTAGAGCAAATTCCTTTTAAAATTCTTGGGATATTAAAGATTGAGAGCTTGGATCACACACACACACACATAATAAAGGAAGACAATTCAAAGATCTGACTGGACATGGCTACTCAACCTGGTTGTTACAAATTTCATGATCAATTTACATATCAGACCACCTTTTAGATTTGTGCATAGATTAATGTAAACATATGTGTCCCTTTATGCATTCACCTTAATACTGCAGTGTGTTTATGAGGAGTGACTGAATTTGTGCATAGTGCTTCATGCGTGTACTCCTGATTGTTTTTGTGCATGCGTGTGCGCATGCAACATGGGTCAAGCCCCTTGGAAACAGCAGCAGAGGGCCTCTGCTTTTAAGTGGATTAAAACTCCAGCACAATCCCCAGGGCCAGCAGGCATTGGACAGACTGGGTGTAGTTTAGATGAGGATTTAAGACTGATTATCTCTCATGCTGCCTTTGTTTTTTGCTGCTACTGTTGCGTATATGGGTAATACTGTACAGTGTATGTACATTTCTATCCTGTACGTACAATATTAACACTTAGACAGGTATTAGTAGTCTGCAAATGAGTGTGGTTGTAGTTTTCCCATCTGTGTTGAATCTTTTGCTTAGTATATCAGCCCAGCTCCACTTTGAACATCAGATGTTACCAACTTTGTCGTGCTGCTGCAGTGCAAAGATTCCTCAGCTCTGAATGTATACCTGCAGAGTGTTTATGTTTAGTCTGCTGTCATCCAGCCGGTCTTATCTACGCTATAATATGTGAGCGCCTCTTATAGTTTCCCCAAACCCTAGTGTGTTACTCCCATACTTCTTACAATGTGTCAGCACCAATTAACCAGGTCAATATTTCTGTGCTCCAGTTGTTGCAACTCTGACTCTGACACCAATTCCACTCCTGATTTTGAAGTCTCATTTTACAAAGATCTTTTGGTACCTAACTGCATATGAACCAGTGTGCTTCTGTTTTAAAATAAACTGTTTTACTCATTTGTTTTCTGATTTAAAGTCAAAAGATCAGAGATCATAATTTAATATGTTAAATATATGGGTTAGCATACCATAATAAGGATTAAGGATCACTTTACAAAATGTAATACTGTATTTCTCACATGTAATGTTTCTGTTGAGCAATATTTCGTTGTGAATTCAGTGGTTGTTTTTCTTTTTGTGACCCCACATGATCTTTGTAACCTCACTAATCTTCTTAGGATTTATGAGGCTTGGAACCAATGAAACAAATAAAAAAATGTAAAACAAAATGTCCTTCCACACGTCGCGGCAGAGGGATAGCTGTTATATTAAGTGAGCATCACTAGGTTTTCAAAGGCGATGACAATAACAGTATATAAGTGAAGTCGCATACTCTATAGACTTTTAATGCTTTGGGTTTGGATGTGACTTCTGAAAACACATTATCTGCTCTGTTTCTCACCCTCCATCCCAGTTACTGCCCACTGTACACAACCTGATGAAGCAGGTATGCTATAAAATTAATGTTTAAGGAAGTAATGACAGTCAAACAGTGGTGTTCCCAGCCAACAATATCTCTATTTGGCACACAGAAGGTGTTGTCTCTACACTATAGTGAATTAGTTTGACTATATTCTATGTTTTAATTTGGTTCAAACATTGTTGTGCATATTAAAAAATAAATATGTATTCTATATTTGTTGCTAAATGCTAGTTTGCACAGATGTGTGTCTATCAATATTTTTTCAAGCACTGACTCAGGCTCATTCAGACAAAAATAAGCAATCGTCATTAAACGGCCCATATGTGTGACGTCCTGTTGTGTTCTTTAATATAGTTCTTTAATATAAAGCTTTATTGCAGACACAGGTCCATATTACACATCATACAGTACAAAAAGTATAAAAAGGAGATCCAAACACACAAAACAATTCCATATTCACCTGTAGGATATACAGGCTATTGCACCAATGTCGTCTTAATCTAGAAGTGTATCTATAACAGAGGTCTGACTAGGGATTCAGTTTTATGGTTCTTTGACTTGTCCAGACGACACAACCCCCAAATGTAACACAAGTAGTCTTTATATTTCACATCTACTGTGTTCCGCCAGATCGTTTTATAGATCTTGACATTTCCGACAGCACATCCAACTTCCTTTCACGGAGAAAGAGAGAAAGAAAAGAGATGAACGAGTGTCTGTACCCGATCTGTGCTGCCTGCACCATCCGTGCACTGCAGGATCTGTTCCAAGCGCGTAGTCGTAGAGGTCAGCCGTTAGCCTCCACCGGTAGTCTAACTAATTCAGCTAACCGGTAGCTGAGACAGCATTCAATAATGACTTTAAAAGACCCTCAAAATGAAACCGTTAAAGTAAACAACTGTTACGTCAGTTCTACTTTACTTGTGCTCATTTAAAATACAATCAACCAATACTTATCTTTCTAATTAAAGTCTTAATTTAGCTGTAGCCTGCTTTTGCCAGTGTTTAGTTTAAGGTAACCTTATTTTAGTCTGAATCAAGGTGTCAGCTAGCAGTTAGCCAAATTAGCCGTTAGCTTCCCCGGTGGAGGCTAACGCCAGACCACTGCAACTACAACCGGAAGCGTGGAACAGATTGTGCAGTGTCGTAAAGCCTCGTGAAACAGGATTAGCATCTGCGCCAACATCTTGCGCATGACGGATCGTGCAGGCAGCACAGGTCGGGTACAGACAGCGAGACAGATTGACTGTGCTTTGTTGTTTGGCAAACATTCAGCTGTTACACAAACTCCTGGGCAGTTCGGTGTGTGTGTTGCATGTTTAAAACTTTCTTGTGGCAGCGATAGAGGCAGGGATGTTTCCTGTTACCTGTACAGGACTCTCACGCTTCCTCAAAAAACACTGACGAGTCTGAATGACGGTTACATGATTGGCCACCACAGCGTGATGTCGGGTTGAGTTTCTCCAAAAGTCTAGTCGGTCTAAATTTTTTGCCGCTGGCCCACTGTGTTTTTATGCACGTCCCCCATGTGGCAAACCCCACCGCAGCCTAAACGCACTACCCTCATTCAAAATGAATAGAAAGACCTGCATGCGTTTTTGCTGAGACACAGATGCAGGCTGTGTGAATGCCGACGGCAGGCACTGCCAAGTGGCAACAGCCGGAGCCAATAGGAGCCGCTTACTTTGAGCTTTCTTTTGGCTCTTCAGAAACCTTTGGGTGATGTCATGTAGACCATGTCCATATTTTATGTCTATGGGAGGAACATGTACTGTCAAAATAAAACATAGATGGTGGGATGTGGTTGCATGAAGATTTTGCCAGTTAGCTTTACTAGCTGCTGCCAACTTGTACAGAAAGAAAGCACCTTAAGCATCAATTGCAACAAATGTTGGATAAGTTTAGTCAGGTTTTGGATAAGCTTTATTTTTCTCTACACATTGGGATGGGTAAGATGTTTTCCAATTGTTGTTAACCGTATTGTAGTGTAGTGTGGAATTATAATCGTTGCACAATGCAGCTTATGTACAAAATACAATTATAATTGCAGCAATCCATAAAGCCATTTCTCCCACACTTACAGTCTTATAAAGCATCACTTTATATCCACAGCAGAGTTGTTACATTGTGACGCCCCCCAAAGAAGCTGATTGGACAGACCCTAAACCTGACCTTCACCCCAAATATAACGACTAATTTATTCTTTTACACACCTCAACCATTCAAGTGCAATCAACGCCATTTACTTGTTGGACCCGTATCATTTCTCTGGTTGGATAAACAACAAATTACAGTTGTTATATTGTAACCTAAAGACAATGTGTACCGTTTATCTGAGGTGGCAACATTGTCTCAAACATGACTGCTGCTACATTTAGTCACTTTATCTGCTAGTTTATGTCTGACCACAGAATTGAATAAATAGAAATTCTCTCGATTGTTATTTCTGTGGCCACCTTTTTGTAGTCATGTGTGAATGATTTATTCCATTGTTCTAGATTTGTCTATCTTCTTCCACATTTTGGCTTGGCTCATCAAGCTTATCTTTGCAAACTTTTCAGCCTTTTCAAGAATGGTGTTGCCAGTAAAGCATCGGCCTCCTCAGACAAGCATTTTGACCAAACTCGCCTTCTTGCTAACGACACATCTGGTTTCTTAGGACACTTGTGGTTGCCTAGGAATGATGTTGGGTTTTACATGGTGATGACATCACCCTACCCCCGATCCTCAGGGCTGCCACGGCTCTAGAAAAGCAGGTTTAAGTGGCCAGAACAGGGTCAATTTAAATGTCTGACTGCAAACCAGTTTTCTGCAATGAAAATGTTAAAAATGTTCAGAAACCAGTTTCAACGCTGGTCTCTATTGGTGGAAAAGCCTCAGGGGTGAAATGGGATCAGGCCCCACAGAACCCCACTGTGTGTGTGTGTGTGTGTGTGTGTGTGTGTGTGTGTGTGTGTGTGTGTGTGTGAGTGAGTGAGTGTGATGTGCGTGTGACAGATGCATGTATATACATGTATGTATATGCATGTATATTTGCATGTACATGTCTGCATGAGCGTGTGTATGTCGGTATATGTGTGTGAGCATGACTTTTTGCGTGGGTGTGGATGAAAGTGCATGTGCAGTGTGTATGTGTGTGTGTGTGTGTGTATGTGTGTATGTGTGTCTACTCCCGCCAGCCTCTAATGGGGATCATGTGTGGAGTCAGCACCGCAGACACACAAAAACATGCTAACCCCCAGCCCCCATGCACGGTCTGCATTAACACACATGTGCATGCACGCACACTCACACACACACTTTCATCCACACCCACACACAAATTCATGCACACAGACATACACACAAATACACACACAGAGCGTGCCTCAGTCAGCGAGTTAAGAACAACTCCTAGGGGAGGTAAAGCACCAGTGTGTGTGTGTGTGTGTGTGTGTGTGTGTGTGTGTGTGTGTGTGTGTGCGTAGCAGAACACACACTCTGTTTCAGAAGGATGGGGGTTTGGGGTGAGGGAGGGGGGGTGTAAGGAAGGCGGAGGGGGAGGGGAGGGAACAAGAAGAAGGAGGGGGGTGAAGAGAGAAAGGAGAAAGATATGGGCAGTGAGCACAGGCAAAAGGATGGAAGGAGTGTGTGTGTGTGTGTGTGTGTGTGTGTGTCTGCACAGACAAGCAGGGAAAGAGAGGGAAAGCAAGAAGAGAGGGAGAGAAAGCAGAAGATCGACATGGAGGATAGAGAGAATGGCTGAGAATAAGAGAAAGAGAGAAAGAAGTTGAGGGGCCCTGCACAGGGGAGAGAGGAGGCCCTGTAGTTTTAACCGAGGGGCGAGACAGTCAACAACACATGTATCCAAATGTTCAGACAAACCTCTTCATCCAGGACAATAGGAGAGAGCTGCAGCAGTGAAGCTCACAAACCTGCTCTGCATGTTTGTAACTGCCACAGCGTTTTCCTCTGTCATTACTGTTCATTTCTGATGCTGTGAATGTGTTGCATGTTGACCCCTGGAAGAATCAGTGTTGCCCTTGTGATACCTTATGGGGATCTAAGTCAGGGGTTCGTTCAATGCACACTTTCTGAAGACAGAAAACGATAGCGCTCCAGATAAAATCAATGTTCAAAACAGTGTAGAAAAACAAAAGAACAATCTAAAGTATTGATCAAGTAGGTATGAACATTGAACTGTAAACACAGATTTATTAATCAAAAAGTCTGGAACACTTCACTTTTTTTGTTGGCTTTAACTTTACATCATCTACATCGTCAGTTTGGTGAGCTCCCTAATAATGTTGGTATGTTATATTTAGATTTTAGCCTAAAGATTTGAATTCAGTGATTTAAAAGATCACCGCATCAATTCAGCATTGCATTTCTATTGTCAGTCTTACAATGGACTGTTTCTTTTTTTTTTATATAATTATGCCAAGCATTATTCTTCCTTGTCAAAACCTACATTGCCTAAATTACCCACAGTGCAACTCCACCATCAGAATCTTTTCATTAGCTAAGTTTCTATCCACTTGTCAATCGAATTAAGTTTGGTAAAAAAAAAAAACTCATGCGAATAAAGCTGGTGAAAGTGTATCTCCATCCAATAACAACCTGTGCGTAATGACGTGACATATTGTTTTGCAATCAAATTGGCATATCGAATTGGTTTCCAATGATTTTCGCACTGAATCGCACAATATTCAAGCAAACATTTGCGAACAAAGTTTTTCTAGACAAAATGGATTGCGCCGTCCACCAACACATGATCAATATTGCACAAGTTGTAGTGCTTATGTGCCAGCTGATAGCGACATATCAAGCTATAATAAGAAAACAATGACGCTATCAACACTATGATGATGCAGATGCCACTTGGCTTTTATTGTCCCTCTGGCACCGCTGCGAGACAAGTCTTTTTTGAGACATGTCTCGCTGTTTGAGTGCCTTCCATATACTCCGGAGGACGTCCCACGGCTGGTCCTAACCTTTGTTGGCTATTTCCTTCGTGAGTTCCTGATAAATTAAATTCAAAAAGTCTCTCGTCTCCTCGTTTGTCCACTTACATCTGTCTTTGTTGACACCCGCCATGTGTGCAGCTCCCTCTGGAGCTCTGGAGCAACAAAAGAATTCATACAACTTTTTTTTCACATACCTGTAAAGAGGCTAAGCTTTACATCTAGCACTAATCTGTTTTTGTCTACAACAAGCTGATCTTCGCATACATGCATTTTATATAACGGCCTTGTAAAGCTGAAATAGTTGCCTATCTACACATCCAGCAGACATGGAGCTAAATCATTAGCATGTAGCATCTGCATGTAACAGTAATTTAGAGTAGTGTTCTTGTTCACCGGACTAATGTAAGCCCAAAATTCAATTTCATTTTAGCTCTGTTTTGGTCTCCACCAACTCTTGAGGAAAATATCATTTTTTTAGTGGCTAAATCTTCCATTATGTTCACCTGCTAGTCGCTAACTTTGTCTGCAGTTTGGCGCTGGCCAGGTAGCATAAGCCATCAGAATGGTTTATCAGAACGTTTTTGCTGAAAACAGTTGCCATGAGAATGAATCAAACTGTAAAAACAAAACAATTAGGTACAAAGCGCTTCATCTACCTAAGGGGAACTGCAGTGTCAGGTGATAAGAAACATTGAAACTTGATAACATGTCAAAGTTGGTTCACTTTCTGATTCTGGGTCCATTTTTGACGAATACTACAACTGGGTGTGGTGTGTGTTCTCAAATCCGATCAAGGACGCATTTTGAAATACCTACAATTCTGATTTGTTTCCTCTCATAGCAACAACAGCTGAGGCTCATGGGTATTGTAGTGTTGAGTTGAGTGTTGCTGTAATAAACAGGACTTCTTCAAACTGATGGCCATAACATAAATCTACTTGCAAGTCTTCCGAACATGGAGGATGTCATGTTGCAGATAGAAATGTTGCAATGAGGAAAAATACTTCCATAGCCCTTCCCAATTTGTAACTTTGTTATTGTTTATTAGGTGAGTAGATATTCTTAAGTTATGGCAACAGTACACAAGGCATTCACAAAATAGCAACAAATCCATCAACACGCTTTCACAGTAGCAGTTGCTAAAACACTAAGAGCTGTTACTGGACTGTGTCTCAGCAACATAGCCATGGTCACTTGAGAACATACCGTCTCAGAAGGTGACAGAAAAACAGCATCTGAAATTACTCCACTAGTTGAAAGAAAATAACATCTGTAGACTGTCTGCACAACCAATTATACCACCGCACAGTCATGTTTGTGTCTCTGATAAAAAAATAGAAAAAAAGGTCTTGTAACTGTTCAAACGTTTCAAAGAGGACACACAATCTGGATCCAATTTGACTTCCAAGTCAACATATGTTTCTGTCGCAAGCTTTCAGGTCAAATGTAAATAAAAGACTGTGGGCACATCATGTTGTGAATTCTTCACACAAAAGTTGTATATGTATTCAGAGAAAACACTAGCTTTGTTTTCAACTAAATTTTCATCCGCAATATAGAAATAAGCTACATTTACAAGAATATAAAAATCCCCATGTCAACATTGTTACTGTTAGAAATTCCAGTCCTTTGTTGGCATAAAGTAGCTGAACATGATCTGATTACGATAAACACTTTATTTTGGCATGTAAACATTCCAGTCCTTTCACTTTTTTTTATTTTGGTCGTTTCTGTTCCACACTGACACATTATTTCATTCGGACAGCTAAATTGAGAAGAGATTGTATTGAAATCTGAACGGTTGAAGTGAATAGGGGAAAGCCCAAAGAACACAACACAATCAGGAAAATAAAAGGCACAAACGATAGAGACTTACATGTCAAAAGCAGTTTTTCCAATTGAACTGTATAACTTTTTATTCAGCGTTAACAACATGCACCTTATATTATTCCTGGCAGTATCAGCACACCGTCACTGCGGTTGGTGATATGAGGACATATTGTGACCTGTGTCCCATTTCAAAAGTTAATCGCTTTTACATTTTGATTGAACAAGGTACAACATTTTATTTTTAGTGAGGTTATTCAAACCAGGCTAGCTGTGTCCCCCTGCTTCCACTCTTTATGTTAAGCTAAGCTAATTGCCTGCAGGCTCTAGCTCCATCCTTGACACACAGACGTGAGAGGGGTAACAATCTTTCAATCTTCTCTTCTAACACTCTTCAAGAGCGTGAATAAGCATATTTCCTGAAATGTTAAACTACTCCTTTAATTCCAGAGGAAGTAAACATAAAACAGAAGTAAATGGCCTTGGTTTTCCAAATGACTTTTAAAAAAAAAAAAAAGGCCCTAAACAAGGTGTAAGGTCATGAACTCACCTATTACTATTTCAGATGCTTACTGTTTGTGTGTGTGTGTGTGTGTGTGTGTGTCATTCCCTAAAGGCATGTCGCTGTCAACCCTGGGAACTTGTGTGTCTGACTGTAAGTCCACAGTCCTGCCCTGTCAGAAATAGGCCGTGGTAGGTTAGAACGTGTTTCATAAGCTCAGACTGACCTCTTTCCTCTCTGCCCCCCCCCCCATTCTCTTGGTGTCACTGTCTCCCCCTCACTTAAACATTAAAACAGTCAATACACAAATTGTACCCTATACTTTTACCGGAAAAGTCTACTTTTCATACTGTTTTCTCTATGCTGCACCATATCCCAACTTCTTCCACAACTCCCTCTTTCTTCATGTTTAATCTCTCAGAAAAGTCTCCGTTCTCATTAATATTTCCTGCATTCGGCTTTCAGATAGCTTTGTGTTCCAAGAGTAATATCCTCCCTGCTAAACTGACTGAGGGAGGTGACTGAAATACTTGAACGTACATGACACCACCGTGTGTATTTGTAAAAAAAATAAAAATAAATAAAATAAACTGAATGTGCACATCAGTATGTGCAGGTGTGTGCACAAAAGTGTGTGAGTCTCTGTCCATGCGTGCAGTTGCCGGTCTGCATATGCTTGCGCGTGTGTGAGCATGTAATTGCATACATGTGTCTCTATGTTTGTCTCCTTCTACCATTTGACTGCCATCTGAATCTGTGGCACGTACAGCAGGGCTACGGAACAGCAGATCGACAGACAGGAGGGAGAAAAAAAGGAACAGGAGAGGTGAGAAGGAGTGAAGAAGTATAGACGAGAACAAGTGAGGTGGTGGAGGAGGAAAAGGAGGAGGAAGCGGGAGTAGGGGGAGTGATGAGGACACAGAGCAGAGGAAGAAAGACAGGCAGAGAGAGAGAGAGAGAGAGAGACGGTGAGCATGAGAGAGTTAGACAAATAGAGATACAGAGAGAGAGACAGGCTAGGAGAAGGGAGGGGGGGGGGGGGCATCAGCATACAGAGGCAGTCTGTGGTCGTCCAAGCAGCAGCAGCAGTAAAAATAGGGGAGAAGAAAAACAACGATGGCTTGAAAGATTAAATTCCTGTTGGAATAGGAAGTGCAGAGAGAGGGGAAGAGAAGAGACTGGGGGAGGCAATGGGAGCACTGGGTTCTGCCTGGGTAAAGGTGCCGGGTTTAGAACATATTGTTTAAAGGGAAAATCCATACTAAAATGCTCAGACACCGTCAAGAAGAACAACTGGGGATGATGGACAGTAGCTTGGGTTTTGAAGCTACTATGGACCTTGGAAACAGAAAGAAAGAAATTCTGAAACAGAAACATGTTTCTCTCTATATTTGGATGACTCTAGCTATGAGTCATCCAAATGTTGTACCACCACCAATAGTTAGCTTCTGTCAGTGATCAATGTTTTGCACCAATATTCAAGACGTAAATGGAAGAAGATGCAGGAATATTTTTTTCTCCGGTGACATTGACCTCGGCAGAACATAATTACATGATTTCACAACACACGTTGGTTTTTAGTAAGTGGTATGCCTTGACTGGAAAAACTTGCTTTGTTTCTTTCATTTTAAGACTACTGCTCTCTTCACATTGCACTGACTTTGGCAAGTTCTGGCACATTATCCAAATGTATCAAGATGAAGATTTTTTTTCTTAAATCTTTACAATTGTAGAGGCCTGAAAAGAGGCGGGAGTTGCCCATAGACTGTATATAAAGCTGGACGACGCATCTCCACTTCCTCCCACTTTACAAAAATTAAGCCAAAAATAATAATGTGCTTCCATTTTGAACTGGTGACGTCATTTAGAGGCAGAGTCGGCACAGTAGTGATCAGGGCTGGAGCCGCGGTATCGAGGTCCCACCCATACACCCGCTGGACTATTCTTCAAGTCAATAACAGTCATTCATGACGCTACATATAGCATCAAAAAACTAATTAAAACCAAACTTATCTGAAAAATTAACACTTGAACATACATCAGTTTAACACGGACCTACAATGACAGAAACCATCTTTGGAATAGATGTATTTGACATGTAATTTGACCTTACACACTAACATGGAGGGGGCGGTGTTAATGCATTTGAGAATTTTTTGGTTTCACTTTTGTCATGTTGTCCATCTTTTACATACAGTATGTATAGTTTTTCTCATCTGAGGGTCAAAGGACAGAGGGTGTTGTATGCTGTGCCAGCATACAATACCCTCAAGGTAAATCAGTAAGAGGAATGTGGGGCCATATAAATAAAACTGATTTGACTTGAGTGCAGTCAGAGAAAATCAACATGAACTTGTTGGTTAAAAATATGTTTTCTCATGCTTCCTATCCTGTTAATCTTCCCACAAGCACTCAGAATTATCTTGTGACCACATTTTGACCTCCAGATTGGGAAACTCTGAAATACCCTTTCTATTGATATTCATCCAAAAATGACGTTTCTGGGTGGATTTCATACATGCCTCACTACATGGAGAATATTAATTTTAATTTACTTTGAGATGATTAGATAATGATTCCCCCAAATGTCCACCCTGTTCTTACATCTTCTCATTTTCCGTAACAATGGTTTGGAATATTGATTTACATTGATTTGAAACAAAGTAAATCTTTATTCTTTAATTTATTAGACTTTTTTTTTTCTTCAAAAGAATACAGATGGGGAGAAGGAAGGAAGTGATTGCCAAGTGCTGGAACAGGTCCCACATCTCTCTTAGAAGCCAATGAGCTCTGATAGAGAAATCCCAACAAACTGACTGATTGGCGCTGCAAAAGATGCCATTCAATTAGAAATGAACATGTGAATGGAATGCTTCTGAGAGGGATCTGGAGTGATGAAAAATACAGGTTTGGCAGGATTGAGCTCAAACCTGTTTGGGGATTGCTTATGTGTAAATGTGTGTATATACTGTGTGTGTGTGTGTGTGTATGCACACTCTCCCTGATAGGATAGGGGCTTCGTTAGGGTAATTACAGCTTTGCTATGTAAATAAGCCTGTCATAGAGGAGAGAGACACACCCACCTCTTTTTCAGACCCAATTAACCTAACTCCCCTGGAATTTACATACCTAACAATCTACAGCACACACACACACAAACACACACAAACACACACAAACACACGCACACACTATTGCATGCACACTTGTATACAGTTATATACAAATATGCTTTTCCGTGCATTCATACATGCCCCAAACTTTCTCTTTCTAAACACCAGGCAGCGCAGTGTGGATGTGTGTGAAACTTTAGTCCTTTTGTGCGTATTCAATTCAGGTTGAGATGGTCAATACACCCAGCCAGGTGATATCTGGATGCATAAGGCATCACCCCGGGCTAACTGGCTGCTGGAGCTGGGGTGAGCAGCATCTATCATCTGATGCCACTGATGAATGTCTGTCCTGAGTGGCTTTGTGGCATAGTGAGGGGAAATGAGTCATGGTGGAAGGAGAAGGGAGGAGGAGTAGGGGGGGGGACGACGCAGAGGGGCGCAAGGGAGAGGATAAGGTAAAGAGGTAGATGATGAGAGAGAAGATAAAAGAGTGGGAAAGAGCCCGAGAGAACTTAAGAATATTCAATACTGTAAGAATGGAAGGATGGAGATCCATTTGGAAGAAAAGTGAAGGTGCAGGGTGAGAGGAGGAGAAAGGTGAGAAATCAGATGAAGTCAGAAGAAGACAAAACAGGGAAGAGTGTGAGGGTGGAGAAGCATGGACATAATCAGGAGACAAGAAGAAGGAGAACAAAAATGGAAGAAGTGAAAAGGAGGAGAAAGAGACAGAGATGAAGGATGTGGGTACATGGGGAAAAACAGAGGGAGATAGTGGCAAGAAGGCAGGAAAGTGGGTCAGAGGAGAGGACGACAATGTGGAAGAGAAGGAAGAAGAGAGTGATGAGGCGAGGTGGAGAGAGAGAGAGAGATACCAGCGGGAAACATGAGAAGGATCATAATGGAAGTTTGAAGGGCAGCGTTGCCAGGTTGCCGAAAACCAAATAATGAACCAAGAAAGGCTCCAGAGTTTGCAAAGAATATGAATCTGTGCCAGAGGTATGCTCCATGGTTCAGGACTCACTATTCATGTAGGCAAATTGGTTACAGTTAAAGAATTGTATTGTAAACCATAGCTAAGAAAACAGTTTGACACTTAAACCACATGGAAGTTGTTGAGGTTGTGAGTATCTCAGCAGAAATGTGATTGCATTATTTATGGCAGATCCAGGCTCAGTTAATATAACTGTAATACATTATTGACAGAGTACAATGTACAGAATAATCAGGCTGCTTCTAAATCAGTTTTATGCAATTTCACTATTATGGTAGCTTGGAAATCCAGAACCAAATCTGAAAGATTAAGGGTCTGGCATCGAGTAATGAAAGTTGCCCATCTTGAGAGGCGGCACCAAGCGTGCATGTGAAAATCTCACTCTGGCCCGCCTACATCAGATACACCGATGTGATTGGTGCAGCTTGGCTACAAGGGTATAGTTAATAAGCAGCATTACTGGATAGTGTTGACAAACTGACCGAAGAGTCAGTGAACCAGGAAAATTGATTGCCATACGTCAAAGAACCGACTCACTTGTGTTTTTTTACCTCGTAAGTGCCTCCACAGGAGTGGTGGTGGAATTAATCAGGAAATGGGCTACCGCGAGTTGAGCAGTACCAAAAGAGTTGTTGAAGAGTTGTAGATTTTAGACCGCACACCCGGCTACTGAACGAGGCCGAATGTAACCAAGCAACCGCTCAATTCTAATGTAATCAAGCGGTGTCTTGGTCCTCGGCAAGTTTGAGTTATTAATTAAGCTTTGTTTCTAATACATTTCAGATGATTTTTTTTATGGCAGTTCACACATTATTGATGGGGAAGTACATCACATACAAATACACGTCATGTTATCTTGGTAGTTATGTTAAATTAAATGCTAGAGAAGTAATTTCATGTTATCTTGGTAGTTATGTTAAGTTAAATGTTTCTTACGTGGTAGGTAGGCTGTCATAAGGAGACCGCTGGTGCAATGGCGAGTCTATGTAATCAAACGGGTGTCTATGTTGTGGGCAAGTTTGAGTTATCAACCGATCCCAGAAGCCTTTATATGTCGTGCATTCATTGAGATAAACAGCTTGTGTCTCTTCAGTTGGGTGCCATTAAACCATTGCAGATTAAGTGTCACGTTGGCTCAGTGGTTAGCACTGTAGCCTCACAGCAAGTCTGCCTGGAACGGCGTTCTTACCAGTTTTGATCCCTGGTCTGGGTGGGTCTTTTTCTGTGTAGATTTTGCATGTTCTCCCCTTGTTCGTGTGCAAAACATGTATGTTAGAACCAACTCCAGTCTTTTAGGGTTAGGGTAACAGAACTACTCTGTTTTTGGCCGGATGCCTGTTATCTTCTGCTTCATTTGTGTTGGAATTTTAAACTCCGGTTGATTTATAAGTACTATTGTTAACTGTTCCTCAGATCTGTGCTGCGTAAATCCAGACCAATCTGAGTTTTCTGTTGGACAACTGAAATAACTTTTGAACGTACACGTTCCACCAAAACAAATTCCTTCCCAAGGCTATTTTGCAGTGGCACCGTGGCTCTGTCCAGCGCTTAGCGTCGGGCCATAAAGATTGTGATTGGTATGCCAATAAACCAGAGCATGTTTTTCTCCCATCTCAGAATGCTGTGTGGACCAGCCAGACCCTCTTCCCCAGCGCTGTGGAGGACGGTCTGGCAAACGGTGACTGGTTCCCGTGCTGCTCCCTGCTCCCTCCATGATGAATTTTGTTTCTCTGTGAATGACAATAAAGATACAGTAATCATTGGACATTTACAATTTTTTTTTATCTATCGTACATAGTAGAAAGTGTTAAGTCATCGTACAAATTAACAACAGTAATTACGTACAACTGCCAATAACATTGTTAGAAGGTGGTGTGCTTAGATGAAGGTAGGATGGAAACACGGATGGACCGGAATGAAGCACACTACAAAATACTAACAACCTTATCTGCTCATCTGCATTTGATAAAACAGAGAGCAGGAATAAGTACACAGTGATGCTGCTTGTGTTTATTCTGTGCAAAAGAGGAAGAGCTGTTCCCAAGATCATTGGGTTCTTGGATCAATACTGGTGCTATGATGAGACAGTGATAGAGTTTGTGGTCTAGAGCTTAAAAGATACCTACGCCATCACTTTCTTCCATTCTCCTTCTCTCTGGGAGTACATACACACTACACTGTTCACACTATGCGGACCTTTTTACACCCAAAAATGTAACTTCTTTGAAAGTAGTCTCCAGAGTGGGTTCATCTGAAAATGTCAGCATCATATTTTAGAGTGGATATGGGAAACAGAACTTTTGGGAAATGATGGCATATGCCTATTCTAACCCTCTAGCCCTCTCTGGGATCACTCATTTTGGCATATAAAGTACATGCTTTGACAACTTTGCCATTATTAAATTTGATCAACAGCCAGAGGCTGGTTTACAGGTGGATTTTATTAGCCGCAATCAATTACTATTTTAAGCTCATTCCGTTTTCTAAAAAAATATATGTTTCATTTGGACAAAGAAGAGGAAATTTAACAATTAATGAAAATGCTGGTGTGGACGTGTGTTGTTTTTGCATGTAAAGAGCATGTAATTCTACAAATAATTCCACATGCAATAGCTATGACTGGAACAAAGAAAATGGCGGAAGGAATAGAACATTTTAAAGTTGTTTTTTTGTCTTGCTTTGCATTTGTGTGAAATTTTGTTCAATTCAATTCAATGTTATGAACATATACCGTATCACTTGTGAAACAACATTAGTCTAACTCTTTTGTATCTTTCAGTACATATTTATTGCTATACATTATTAGTTCACCAAGGTACATTCTTGCCATTTATTATTCCTCTATTCTTTTATATCATGTTGGCTCATCATGTTTGAAAAAAAAAAAAAGCCCTACCACACACATTTAGAAATGTTTTTTTTTCTCTCTCTCTCTCTCTCTCTCTTCCTTACACACACACACATACACACACACACACAAATACATGTGCTTGTCTCCACACATACACACACTAGCGCGCATAAACACACATGAACACAGACAGTCAGCTGTGCCCTTCCCACAGCTATAGCACGAAAACAGAACACACTCCCTGTTCCTGCTTACACACACACACACACACACACACACACACACACACACACACACACACACACACACTCTGCAACTGCCCTCTACACACACTCTTAAAGGGACAGGACACAGACTTCTACATCACTACCAAGAGCCAACCGCATACCTGAACACTAAACATGTACAATAGCTGTGGCATACATCATAATGGTCTTGATTCAAATGTTGTGTGACTGTGAACATAATGCTAACAAACTATTTGAAAGGTAAACTGGAGCAAAGTGTCATTTGTTGGAATAGTTTAGGAGTGGCTGACATATTGAATTCATTTTTTCTAACACTGAGGTAAACAAAGCAAGAACTTACAATGTGATTGTATAAAAATGTAAGAGTTTACTACAAGAAACTAATAGCAACAATTTGTGCATGATGATTTCTAAGTGTTACATATTGTATGGCTTCATCATTTTTTGTAATCAAATGGTAGGTTTGGGTGCTTACAGTTTGATTGAAATGAGTATACTGATGTACTACAGAGTGACCATACACATGACCATAATGATACTGTAATGTAATTGACAATCTGAATGACATTTTCACATTTAAATAAGGCAAATGGTAGGACCTTAAAATTGAGACAATAAATGCTGCTCTAAATCTGCTTTTTGGTAAAGAAACTATAAAAACTGGATGTGGCAGCCTTAAGAGAAGTTCCAAATTATTACAAGACGGTGAGGATGAACAATATGAACAAACAGAGGTATTTTTGTATTGCATTAAAAAATGGTTTCCTATTTGCAGTAATATGATTGGGTAACTTGATTACCTCAGTCAGTGCTGTGCACAATCTGTAGGAGGGTCAGGGGTGATAGAGGCACCCTTTATGTGTGTAGAGTAGGGGAAATGTACAAATGTCCTGAGGGCTTACTCTTGGACGGGTACTTGGGTTGAACATAGGGGCACTTCAGGGGGAATTTAGGCCAACCCAGGTGGGCATTTGGGCCAATCAAGTGCCGTTCTGGTGTGACATTAGGACAAATCATGGTCTTCATACATATGGTTAAATAAAAGTTTCAAAATAGTAATAGCAATTAGTATTAGCATTTTGATATTGTACATGAACACAATGCAATGTAAAGCCTGAACTTAAAGGCCTTCAGAAGAGACCTTGAACTTGAGCGAAGTCGACAAAAACTGAGACACTGTGGCTTTAAGAAGCCCCCACCCTCTCACAACAGGGGGGGCGTGAGCTGAATCCAGGAACAGCGATTGAAAAAAAAAAAGCTCCACCAGTGGACTGTTTCAAGTCACCCCCGGCTGAAACCCTGCCTGATTTGTGGGCAATGTTGGGGATGTAGAAAAAAAAGGAAACCGGAGCAAAGAGAGCGCAAGGGAGAGATAGGGAGACAACACTAACTGGGTAGCTATGGAGATAGTAGGTTTTCCTGGTAGCTTTCTTTGACAGGTGTCGAGTGGGATAAAACAAAGTATCAGAACATCCACCAAGATGTACGGCAAGGGTAAAGGAGCTGTGGTCCCCTCCGATAGCCAAGCAAGAGAAAAGTAAGTAAATTATTGCACTGTCACAACAGAGATCCAGCCAAGAAGAGTGTGCTAGGTTGCTAAACTTGCTAACAGATGTGAGGCAGGTCGGTCACTTGAGCAGGAGCACGCATGTTCAGCAAGCTCTTTTTTATTAACATAAAAAGCTACAAAAGTGATGCTGCGATAGTTTGTTCGTTGTGTTTTCCACTTTTTGTGTCGTGGTGCCTCTTGCATCTTCCAACTACACAGGCATGGCTGCTAAGTTAGCCCAAGCAGCTAGCTACACTGCCAGTTTCACTCTTGTCTACCTTGTTTCTTTCAAATTCAAAACAAAGACTGGCTGTTTTAGCGACCAAAGTTGCACCACTTCTACGAGGAGGTGTTGCTGCACATGTTTCCAGTAATAATGCATAACGTGCACTCGGGGCTGAATTGCCTATGAGGAGCATTGATGGGGGTCCCACTTTAGTACTATCTCTTCCCTCGCCTCAGTGTGAGGAACAATGCATTTGGAATGACGCTGTGCATTGTAGCTAGCTGGCTTTTGTGTCGCCCCGCGGAAGCAGCAGGTAATAATAGAATACAGCTGTTTGGGGCTTTGTCACAAAATAGCACAGTAACGTGTTCTAGAATTGTTCCACAGTGATACTCTGTCTCCGAACGCTGGCTACATTGTATCCATGTGTGTGTTGAGTGTTATGTGTGTGTGTGTGTGTGTGTGTGTGTGTGTGTGTGTGTGCGTGCGCGCTCAGCGGAGACCCACTGCTACGATCTCCGAGCAAGGAGAGCTGCGCCTCATAACTTTTGTGGCCCGTACAGATTCGTCTTCAGTCACCCCGAGTTGTGCGAATGAGTGCTGGAGATAAACTGCTTGTGATTTGCCGCCACCGCCTGCTGTAGGAAACCCAAAACACAGGCTTTTCAGTGGCTGTTTTGTCAGGAAGCTTAGGTGGTGTTAGCTTGGGGAGCTGTAGCCCTCCAATCCCTTTGTCTGCACGCCACCGTCTCGATGTCTGTTGTTCGCTCAGGAGATGCATACCTCACGTTTACCAACAACTAAACAATCTGCAGAGGCTTCAAAATACTCTAGAATATGAATTCAACAAACGTCTATGTATCTATTCTGAAAAATAGAAGGCAGTATCTGCAGAGAAGTTTCTTTGCTTAATAGTCGCCGCTAACAAAGCCAACTAAGACCCGTACATGCTTTCATTAAACTTTGTAAGATGTAATTGTTTTAGAGCCATGTGCTGTGTTAATGGGCAATGGTAGTTCATATTACACTACAGCTGAGTAACCTAGATGTAAATAAGTGGTAGGGGCCCACAGGTGAATGCTTATGGCATTATTCTTGACACCAGATGGGTTAGACACTACAAACGCTCACTCTGACTGGCTGGACCAGTCAGCAGATAAGGGAACTCTAGTGGGACAGAGTTGTCAGACTCCTGTATGTTTGGGCGAATATCTGCCAGCAGGCATCCCATTACCTCTTTAAACTCACAACTTCTTTCGCTGTGTTGTGAACCCAAATTCTTTATTCTTTCTTTATGCTTCGCTCTTCTAATGTCTTTCTTCATCTGCCTCCCAACTCTCACTTCCCATCCTTTGCTGCTCCTCAAAGTCCTCATCCTTCGCTTCAGCGTTGAATTATTGAGACAGACTGAAGCAGCTGCTCTCAGCTTTGGGTCAGAGTTGAGAGAGACAGGAGAGAAATAAAGAGACAGAAGAGAGGGAGATATGGTGGGCAGACTCATCCATGTTTAAAGAGGGGGTTTTGTCGTGAGCCTCAGGCGGGATGTAAGGTGTGCCGATGGTCTACATCAGGGACTTTTCTCACTTTATGGGAGTAAGCGTATGTACGCGCTGATGTCCCATCTCAGACTGTAAGTGGGAATGGCGGGGAGGGAGGTCAGAAGGTCACCTCACGCAGTGTAATGGCGGAAGAAAATCTAGTATCAGCTTGAGAGAGGATGGGAAAATGCAAAAATCAAAAGCCAGTAGAATGTGATTCTAGCTTTATGGTGCGAAATGTTGGTGTCACCAGGTCATATAACCATAACAACTAGGGTGTAAGGGTTGCTGGAGCTACCATTCAGATTTTTTTTTTTACCTTGCCATTTGAATATAATTTCAAATTCTGGCTGTCAAAAACGACCACTGCTTTACTTCTATTTTCTCTCCATCCTGACTTGACTGTTCCTCTGATCCCTGTACCTCCTATTATTAAAACTATTTTTTTCCCTCTGCCTTTACTCCACTATCCTACAGCTGCTCCCTCTTCTTACCTCCCTCCCCTCCTTCTCCTCAAACTTCTCTTCCTTTTCTATGAGCTAGCTTCTGAGCTTTAATAATGCAGTAGGCCAGGTGCACGCACACGCAACCTCTTTTGCAATCCTCACAAAAACACATACGCACACACCACACATAAAAATTTCATTGAAGGCCTCTTGGGGGGGGATCTACAGTGTGATCCTCGTATCCCCAGACGTAAGACCAAGTCCTTCACTATTCCCTTCTCATCAAACCCTTTTAGAAAGCTACACGTGTTAAGCAAGCCAGTAAACCTGCAGTGAACAGGCAGATGCAAACAGTATCAATATTTGAAGCACATGCTGTGTCTTAATGCATCCTGTGAGCTTTTTCCAGGCATTTCAAAACTGTCAAAATCAGTATAGATGCAGGGAATCTACATGTGTTAAAGTGTGATTAGAATGAAAAGTGCAGAGTTAAAATATTTGTGTGTGTGTGGCTCAATACTAGACTGACTTGCAAGTGCCTTACACTCTACACCAGCGGTCACAAAGAGCACTGTGACCTACAAATTGCTAGAAGCCTCAGAAAGTGGTCAGATTCCCTTGGCTAAAGTATGTGTGTTTAGCCTCTTAAGAGCATCGGCCATTTGTACAACAACCAATCTGTCCCACTGTCTGTGTTGAATAAGTAAGGTGGTGCAGCCAGGATATTATTGCTGGTAGATATTTGTGCAGTATTGTCAATGCAATACATTGAATAATATTAACCAGTGTGAAGCACTCCGGGAAGTTTAGAATTCAAGCGCCACTTTTGCTTTGTTTGTTTGTTCATCTGGATGTCTGCCTGCTCATGTACTGTATGTTTTCTTATCTTGGTGACAATCTGCAAGAGGGGAAGCTCAGCCATTTATTACCTTCCGTGCAGGACGGCCTGCTGTACACACACACACACACAGACACACACGCAGTGCCCATTGAAACTACTATCACTTTATACAGGAGTGGTCACCAAATGCATGTTCAAACAGCAATTGAATTGTTCATAGAACAACACGTCACACTTTAATATGTGGTCAGCATCATTAGTTTTTCCGTTACTGGTGCTAAAACGATATGCTTTTAAAACGGTGCCGGTGCCTGAACCGATACTTAAAAAAAAAAAAAAAAAAAAAAAAAAGTAAAGAAGGAAGAGCACAAATTTACAGTTGGTGACATTAAAGAACGGTTCGTTCATTGCTAAAGGTCAAGTGGTCAAAATTTAATGATTTATTTAAAATGTAATTATAACGTATATCAATAACTTATTTCAGAAGTAAATTGCTGTTAAAATGACAAAACAACCACTGAATGGGAAAAGGGTATTATACAATATTTTGAATGCACCTTGAGGCTTACTAGTTTCAACAAAATACACCGTCTGTGTTGTTTTTCCGACAACAGCAGCTGCACACAGTCACGTCTAGAGATGTTCCGATACCAGTATCGGTATCGCCACCAATACTGCCTAAAACGCTGGTATCGGGAAGTACTGGAGTTTAAGCACCGATCCAATACCACATAATAAAGCCTTACAGAAAATCTACGTTAAAATAGTTTATTTTATGTTCTTTTTCTGTTATAACTGACTGTCAGACTAGATAATAAGAGAATGTTCTGTGGCATTCATTGTTTGAGAGTTTAACCTGAGGCAGACCAACAAGAGAGATTGAAATCACATCCATTAAGGGATAGTAGTATTGTGACAAAGTGGGTTTGCTCACCACTTGTCCCATACAGGTCATTAGTAAAGTAAACACACAGTCATG
Source organism: Etheostoma perlongum (assembly GCA_026937815.1). Lineage (NCBI taxonomy): Eukaryota > Metazoa > Chordata > Actinopteri > Perciformes > Percidae > Etheostoma > Etheostoma perlongum. Next base: position 22,076,210 of record CM049390.1, read on the forward strand.
TTAGTTTCAGTTCTTTTATTAGGGTACAAGTTTAAACATGGTTTAAAGTTTTCCCTGTATTGATACTTACAATTGTTTGTTCCTTTGTTCAGTTCCACCATGCAGGACAATTGTTTGGGGAGGGGCCGCCCTAAGTATTTCCTGTTTTATAAGAATAGGGTGGTCATGGATGACATCACCGGGCCAAACCAAGTAGAGGGTTTTCTTTTGTATAGGAATGTTTATTTTGGTTGTTTTTGGTTATTGTATAAAAAAGGTATGCAAAATCCTGACTTGTTTTGTAGTCAGTAGGATAGAAGGGAACTGGTAACCAAGTTCCATAGGTTAAGAGATGGCTAGGTATTAAGGTTATGGAGTAGATCAACCTGCTTTAGGATGGGATAGACTGAAGCAGTGGGGTGGTAATTGACAACCCTATATAAATGGTGGGATTTGTGCTCCTGGGAGGAGAGAGGGAGGTGAGGCTGTGCTGCCAGGAACATGGGCCTGTTATTGCTACTAGTACTAGTTTGATGGGTTAATAATCTGTGTATTGCAGACCATGGAAATAAACTAATCACCTTTGGAAATGTGAAATGTTTGAGTCTGCCTACCTACCACCATCCTAGCCACTCTGGCCAACGCCCCACATTTGGTGGCAGTGGTGGGATCCAGGCCAGTAAGAGGCAGTGAAGACAATAGGAAAAATGTCAAGCAGACAGAAGAAACTACAAGTAGCGCAAGATGTCGCTGACCAACAGGAGGATGAAGGAGGTCAATCCTCGGAACAAGAGAACATGGCTGAATTGTCGAACCTTCTGCGAGGCCTAATGCAACAGCAGGCTGACCGCGATATCAGGACGGAGCAGGAGCATAAGAGACAGGAGGAAGGGTGGAAACAAATCCAGCATCAGTTTTCTCAGCTCCAACATGAGGTACAACAGGACCGCCAGGATCGTCAGCAGCTGATGGAAGGTGCCGCAGCTACATCTGGTCACTCTGTTGAGCCTACAGCAGAGCCACCTCGCATCTTAACCAGCCAAGTCAGCCATGAGGCTAGTCCATTGCAGGCGGTTCTGGGAGAACAGCATTCCATTCTGGTGAGGTTTCCTGGATGGAAGAGCCCTATAATGCAGCCCTACAATGAAGGTGAGGACATTGAACATTATTTAATCACCTTTTAAAAGAATTGCTCATGCTTGCCAGTGGCCTCAAGTGAAGTGGGCTCTTCATCTAGCGCCACTGTTAACTGGTAAAGCCCGTTCTGTATATGTAGCTATGGATAGTGATGACACCATGGACTATGCAAAGATAAAGGATGCTGTTTTGCAGAAGTTTGAAATCAGTGCAGAGACATATTGAGCGAGGTTCCATTCCAGTGTGCCAGGAGAAGGGGAGAAACCTAGAGAGCTACAGGTAGGCCTCAAGGATATGGATGGCTCCCAATGCCAAGACCAAGGAAGAAATTGGTGACACTATCATCATGGAGCAATTTCTTAAAGTCCTGAATCCGGACCTTTGCACCTGGATTAGAGAGCGGAACCCAAAAACCAAATACAATACCAAATACCAATACAAATACCTTCCAGCCAAGCCCCGCCCACCCTCATCAGCTGGTATGCATGTTAGTGGGAATGAGTTTAGAGCTAGGAACACAAGACAAAATGTTGTCCCTTCTAATTCAGCTAAACCTGAACCTAGAAACCAAGCCCTCTTAGCATGTTATACATGTGGTCAGACAGGTCACTTCAAAGGAGAGTGCCCTAGGGTCCCGGTTAGTAAAAACTACATGTGTTTTGCTCCCCAGTTATCAGTTAGTGAGCTGGACAGGGAGGAGGTCTCAGAAGGGCAAGGCGATGAGTTTACAATGAGTGTGTTAGTTGAAGACAGACCCTGTGTAGCTCTTTTGGATTCAGGAAGTAATCGCACCCTAGTTAGACAGGATAGTCTCCCTAGAGAGGCCATTTTTTGTGGAGGGACGGTAGATGTTTGTATTCATGGTGACATGGTAGAGTACCCCATTGCTGAAGTAGATATCCAGGTTGAAGGGCAAAACTACTTGCTGTCAGTAAGAGTATTTCAACATCTGCCCTATCAGGTTGTATTAGGCAGTGATCTCCCAATCCTTGCTGAATTGATAACCAAGCAGTCAAGTGAGACTAGGGCAAGCTGTGCCAGTGCTAGTTTGCTAGCTGTCACAAGGTCTAAAAGCAGGCAGGAGCAGGAGAGTTCAGTGGGGTGGGAGCAGTTACTTTTTTACCCACATTAGCAACTTTGTTTTCTAAATGTGTGCCTACCCAAGTAGTAGGTAGAGGGAAGGAGGCATTTGTGGTCAAGGGAGACATGCTGTATCGCCGTAGCCAGAGTGGTGACCAGCTAGTTGTTTCCCAGAGTTTCAGACCCACAATCCTTAACCTGAGCCATTCTATCCCATGGGCAGGACGTTTAGGGCAGGCAAAAACATTTGCAAGGATGGTTCCCCGTTTCTATTGGCCCCAGCAGTATGCTGACACAGTAAAATATTGTCAGTCTTGTCCACAATGTCAGTTAACAGCGCCAGGCAGAAAAAGAGAGAGGGCTCCTCTCATTAGCATGCCCATTATTGATACACCCTTTTCCCACATTGCCATGGACATTGTAGGCCCACTAGAAAGGAGTAGTGCAGGCCACAAGTACATCCTAGTGATCTGTGACTACACCACAAGATATCCTGAGGCCTTTCCGTTGAAGATCAAGACCCGCCAGATTGTCAACTGTCTCATACAGATGTTTTCCAGAGTCGGCATCCCAAAGGAGATCATCACAGACCAAGGCACCAACTTCACTTCAAGTCTACTAAAAGAGGTGTACAGTATGCTGGGAATTCAAGGTGTGAAGACCAGTCCCTACCATCCACAAACAGATGGCCTTGTTCAGCGCTTTAACAAAATCCTCAAGTCCATGTTGAGGAAGTTTGTGAATGACTCGGCATCAGACTGGGACTCCCAAGTGGCTCCCATTCTTGTTATTTGCATACAGAGAAGTCCCACAAGCCTCAACTGGGTTTTTACCTTTTCAGCTGCTGTATGGACACTCAGTAAGGGATCCTATGGATGTCGTTAAGGAGGCCTGGGAGGGACCCATGCCAGAACAGCTATGCAGTGAGCTCTCATTATAACAACTGTATACAGTTGTTAAAACATAATAAAATATATGACACACTGGTATCGGATCAGTACTCGGTATTGGCCAAAACGCAAGTTCAGGTATCACAATCAGTATCGGGAATAAAAAAACTGTATCGGATCATCTCTAGTTACGTCCCCGATGTTGGAATACAGTCACACCTGCCAAGTGTATTGTTAATGAGCGTCCTGTGCAGCAATGCTTCTGTCATCTCCAGCGTCCATATTAGAGCATCGAAAAGAAGCGCAGATGTTAAGTGGCACCAAAAATGAGGCACCGAAATTTGCGTTGCTATTCGGTCTTGTAGATACCGGTGCCATCATTTTGGCACCGGTGCCATATTAGCACCGGGTTTAAGTACCCAACCATAATGCTCCGCCCAGGTTCCGAGGACCCATTCAACCACGGGGTCAGTAAAGTCAGAAACAGGGTTTACTGTATATGGCCTGCTGACGAGCACTCATAATGACCAGCAGTATGTAGTCCAGGCATGGCTGTTTCAGTGCCCATGTTATATAGAGAAGGTTGGTGAGAAAGTAGAAGTCGGTAGATGTAAACACTTCCATCTATAGTTGTGTCTGAATTAGCAGCATTGTCCTACTTTGTTATCATACCAAATGCCTTTTATTGTGTGTTCTTATTAGTATGTATGTGGAGTGCAGATTACTTTGACATCCAAGCAGAACTGATCATATGTCACGCTTGAATAATAACTTTGTTGATTTTGGATTAAAATCTTTTGACATGTTAAGAAAACACATTTTAATTATACAATTCTTAAGCAAGCATTTAAATCTGCTAACCGCCACCCTTCCTTCTGTGATGACGTTTAGAAAACGTTGCGTTGTTTCCATGTGAAGGGCAAGGTAGGATCATTAGCAACCATTGGCTCCATACTAAAGTTATTATTTATATATATATATATATATATATATATATATATATATATATATAATATATTATATATATATATATATATAATTTATTTGCCTATTCATATCTTTAAGGGATTACATATTTTGCATACTAACAATGCATGTTTACTGGTTTACTGGTCGGGCTGTATCTCCATTATAACACACTCCAACAATTGTCTTCTCTTTTTCTCCAATGCACCCATGTGCTCATCTCATCTGTAGCTTGATTCAAGACACAAAACTGTGCAGGGCTTTAACACCCCCCCTCCCCATGTGAACATTTACTTTGTTTATGGTTAGTTTCATAGGGATTCACTTAAGTGTAGACTATTAATTAAATAGGCCAATGCTATATGTTATAGCATTTATAGCCTAAGATCATTTGCAACACTTGTTCCTTAATGGATATTCATTAGAAAAAAGCATGCGCAATAAAAGTGTGTATGTATAATCATAAAAGCCATAAAAAAATACAAACTATAATAGAAGAACCATAAAAGTAGAGAAAATCCTCAGGAAAGATATCTGATCAATCATGCCTAGTTATTCTTCAGAGACTTTAAAATGTATCCTGAAGTTGTGATAGCGATTTTTTTTTATTATTAATTAATCTGCCAATAATTTCTTCTCAATAATTTTGTTGACTCAAGTTTTAATCCTTGAGTCAACAAAACTGAGAGAACGCACAAGGTGACATCATTGAATGTCAACAATCCAAACCCCAACATTTTCTGTTTGGTATATTGTAAGACCAAGAAAAGCAGCACATTCTCACACTTGTGATCCTGGAGTCATCATTGGCATATTTTTTTGAAAAATTAAGTGATTATTAGGTTACCAAAGTAGTTGACTGATTAATCGACCAATCCATTTTGATTTGTGATGTCACAAGTTTATCGTATTCACTCCAAAGCGGCTTGTTCAATGGAGGCTTTTAGAAGAGAGGGTTTCAACTTACATTGCGTTCCATTTGTACTTGTACTGTATGTCGGAATTTTGGGTGGAAAAGTTGGAAAAACGCTCCCTGAATTTGATTTCCGAGTTGGGAAGTTGGGATAACCTCGAACTCAATCCAACATGGCTGCCCAGTGCATCAACTGCAGTGAAAGCTGTTAGCTGGTAACATACAGTTATTAGCACTTCTGTCTTATTTGTGTCTCATAAATGGCACTTACCCACTGCTGACTCGGCCGCGGTGCCCCCGTCCTCCTTTTTCCATTGCAGATTTTGTACCACCTCGCTGTCATCATAGCGAGGCCGCAGGAAGTGTGTTGCTTTTGATTTTCAGTATGTGGCTGTTGCCACAGCCAGACGGCTAATTAATTTAGCTTCAAAAGAAACACTGCTGGCTAAACTATTTAAAAATGGAGTGTTTGTTCAGCACACACCCCATCTGTTGCTAGCAATGATGACACAATGATTGGTGACGATTCTCTCTGACCAATCAGCAGTCTGCAGGTTTTCACGTCACCTCTTGGTATCGATTCAGCTCGCTTGGAACCTTGACGGAGGTGGTACTAAAAAAAAGTACCTGTTAGCTAGTACCAGGTACTTTTTCCCCAAAATGTCTACAAAAAAGTTAAGTCGAGCAGGTACCATGTAGTGGATAAACGCCATAAATCAGTCGTACATGCATTCCTGACTAACTTCAATCCGTGGACATGTTAAGCTGTTTAAGCACACTAGTCTTGCTAACGGTGGCTAACCTGGCTAAAGCTACCCCACAATGGGTGTGACGTCATTCCCAGCTTCGAGGTAATTGGAACGCACTTTTATCACTGAGTATCTTAAAAGCATGGTGATACAGAAATGTATAGATAAATTCTGGTGTGGCAAATTCAATATTGTTATTAAAATGTACCCTATGTATTGTCTTTAGAACACAGTGATAACAGTGATACCTATCCAAAACCTTTCTTGTCCAACCACGTGTCATGTTACGAGGCTTGATGGCACTAAATGTGCCAAAATAAACCTCTTTATCCGAACCATTTAACAACAAAAGCAAATGGGCTGTCAGTGGTTATAAACGAACTGCACAACAGCCGTATTATATCAAAACCATGTTTCATTGATTAGTTCATTGACTAATGATGGGGAGTATGACATTGAGCTACTGTCCTTCTCATTAGGACCTTATTGGCCTGTCAGAGGACTGTCTGCTCTGGCCACACAGGACACTGTCATATCCACGCTGCTGGTCGATTGATTGTCCATTAACAGCCTATTAAATACGACTAAGTGAAGGCGTTAGGAGTACAATGTTGGGCCAATGGGGTTTCCCACTCCACAGCGTGGTTCTGGTGTCTGTTAATAGACCCTGGTGGATTGCTGTTATCAAGTGTGCCTGGCCTGTTATGATTTAAAAAGAAAATCCCAAGCAAGAGTTAAAAAAACATTAAGTTGGAATTCGTGGCAATGCTTGTCATGCAGGTCAGGTGTTTTTCAGCTTCTGCTGTGATTTGACGACTGGATGCTTAGGGTTAGATGCCCATGGGCGTTAGTGGTAAAACGCTATGTGTATGTAAAAAGATGTATTTTCGATTGCAAGACGTTTTCCAGCAACCAAGGAACCTTTTTAGAGGTACTCTAGAAATTCACCTGCATTTCGTCCGATACCATTTTTTGCTTCCCGATTCTGATACCTGAACTTGCATATCGGCCAATACGATTACTGATCCGTTACCATTGTGTGTTATATTTATATTATGTTTTAACAACTGTATAATACTATCCCTGTATAGATGTGATATGATTTCTATCTTTTTGTCCGTCTGGCTTAGGTTAAACTCTTTGTGAAACATGAACAAACACAAACAATGAATGCCACAGAACTTTCTTTTATTAACTAGTTTGACAGTCAGTTATGGAAGGTTAACGGAAAAAGAACAAACTACTTTAACGTGGATTTTTTTTTTTTGTAACGTGGTATCGGATCGGTGTATAAACTCCAGTACTTACCAATACCAGAGTTTTAGGATGTATCGGAGGTGATACCAACACTGGTATTGGTATCAGAACATCTCTAATTTCAACCACAGGAACCTAGAGATGTTTTTAGTTTATGGGGTTGTAGTTTCTGCCCTCCCAAAATATAAATAAAGCAGTACTTTATACAGCTGACTAGGCCAGCATGATTCTGGGGGAAAATACAAATCACGATTTTTCTTTTATTTTTTTATTTATTTTTTGCTTAGAATTGATATCACGATTCTCTGCTACAAGTTTTTGTACCATAACAAAACAAATTGGCAGTACCAAACCAAGGTTATTACAGTTTTGCATTTTTCATTAGTTTTGGTTTTCAAATTCCATTTAGTTTTAATTAGTTTTTAAAGCAGGTTTGCTGTTTAGTTTTTATTCTTTGCAAATGCTTAGTTTAGTTTAGTTTTAGTCTTTTTTTTGTAATATGGGTTATTTGTCGGGATTAGAAAAGGTCAAAAAGTATTGTGTAATAATTCAACAAAACCATCATATAATTTTAGAAATCTGTATTCACAATGTATTCAACAATAACACCAGTACAAACAATGTACATATGATGATGAGCACAGATATGTAAACATTCAACACAAGACGCCGCATTAAGTGCAGAATGTGTAAGTGACGTGTTCCAGGAGAAAAACCTAAACCGCCAACAGACTATAGAAGACCAAGATCAACAGGTGTTTTAAACTTTGGGTCGAGTAAAGTGGCGAACCTTACACACGGTTGTCTCTGTCATGCTGCTGGCCCTACGTATCAATACGTCTATGCCTGTAATGTTACCGGGGTTAGCTTCTGTTGGGCAAAGGGGGCTTGGTGTTCTCCTTTACCTTGTTAAGGTAAGCTAGGTTAGCCTCCTTGTGTTCGTTTCTCAAATGTAGGCTACTTTCAAATTTGTGGGATGTTTCCCTGTAATAAACTGTCCACATATTTTACCACCCTCCACTGTAAGGCACTTGCTTTTATCTGACGCAGTCATAATCAAATAGGACTCTGCCGCTTTCTTACGACTTTTGGTACCACCATGACGCCAGGCGAGGGGCACAGACTGTTTGTTGTGTTCAATTTTACATGGAATGTGTTCAATTTTACATGGAATGTTGGAATTTCTGGGTTCCCAGTGGGAAACTATACACGTCATTGGGAAATGGCACGGTCGGAAAGATATTAAGTTATTTGCTCTATGAAAGACATTGAGAAAGACAAAAACTAAGGACATTTACTCGATAATGTTTTTTGGCACCTATTGCACATTGCACATCACCACAAGCCTGTAAACATAGAGGCCTCAATGAAGAGAAGGGAGAGCATTGGAGCGCTTGGGAGCTCTTTTAAAACCTATTTTATACATTCTGTTTAAAAGTCACAGAAGAAAGTAGTAGCATTTGATGCAGTTGGCTCGTAAAAATTAAAGTCATTAAAAACTTTTGGTTAATTTTTAAATAAAATCCATTTAAAAATTAAATTGTGAACAGGGTGAATCGAGATCCTGATTTTATAACGATTAATCGGGCAGGCTTACGATCAACCAGCAACTATCAAAGTGAAGGCAACAGTACTTAAGGTTGCTGACTGGTCAAACATAAGCCTCGAGGCAGCAACGACTTGTGTACAGCATTCATTCATACGGCATGCAATGTCATTGATGTTTAAATTACAGTAATACAGCTGACATGTCTATATATTGAGCAACAAACAATATAAAAAGTCAAAACAATATAGAAGACGTCAACAGACACTATAGAAGAAGTCAACAAGCAAGAAAAACAAAATGTAACCTTCCCTTGTATCTGCTAATTGGGTGAATAGGTTATGTGCTTAACCAAAAAGCACTCACTCATCCTGCCTACTGGAAACGGGCATCTTGACTCGTCTAGGTTGTTTTTCCAGCATCTATTCAAACAGCGTGTTATTTTCAAGCAAGAACCACAAAGACGTTGTTCTGTCAATACCTAGTCTTTGTTTCGTTTTTTCAGATGCGGTAAAGATGCAAACACAAAAAAACTGAAATGACGTTTCATTCCCGGAATAGTTCTGGACTATTAGCTCAAGGGCTTAGAGTTTATGGGATAGTTTGGTTGAAAATAGTTTTTGTAGCTCTGCTTTTGGTTGTAAATGAAGAGGGCCACCCGTATAAATCAAGTCATAGTTGCAAAATAGGCAAGATAGGAAGGAAGAGTCTGAAGCGAAAGAACGAGATCCAGGGTACAAGTGGCCGAAATGGGTTTCCTCAGGAGGGTGGCTGGCGTCTCCCTTAGAGATAGGGTGAGAAGCTCAGTCATCTGAGAGGAGCTTGGACTAGAGCCGCTGCTCCTTCGCGTCAAAAGGAGCCAGTTGAGGTGGTTCGGGCACCTGGTAAGGATGCCTCCTGGGTAGGGCTGGGTACCGAACTTCGGTTTTTTATGGTACCGACCGAAATGTTTCGGTTTTACACAGTATCAAATTATGCCTCGTCTTTCGGTGCCAAGTTTCGGTGATTGGCTGTAACGTTAAACGTGATTGTGTCACCCAGGAAAAATACATACGTGGTTACGCCGACAGACGGGGTTCACGTGTATCTGTTGTGAACTGGTTGCGAGCATCGTTGTACCGCTTAAAAATGCCACCTAGATCAAAAGTGTGGCTTCACTTTATTAAGATTGATGCCAACAGTGCGAAATGCAATATATGCAAAAAAGACATTGTTGCTAAGGCTGGCAACACAACTAATTTGATGAAGCACCTGATAGTGCACGGGATCAATTTAAGAGCGGAAAGTTGCACAGTGTTTGACTGCAAGAAGAGCGGACCGCAGCCAGCGCAGCCTGCGCAGCCTGCGCAGCCCTCCTCTCAGCCGCCCGTGGGCAATGCAAAACCAGAGAGAAGTACTTTGAATGGAAAAATCTGAGCTAAAAATAAAACTCAAGATTTGAACTTTATTATGTTGTGTAATTTTCTTTTTCTCAGAATTGATATTATAAAACTGGTATTGAAAAAGGTATCGTTCAGGAACCGATATCGAAGTAAAGGTATCGGTATTGGTACCGGTATTGAAAATTTTTGATTGATACCCAGCCCTACTCCTGGGTGCCTCCCTAGGGAGGTGTTCCAGGCACGTCCAGCTGGGAGGAGGCCTCGGGGAAGACCCAGGACTAGGTGGAGAGATTCTATCTCCAACCTGGCCTGGAAATGCCTCGGGATCCCCCAGTTGGAGCTGGTTGCTGTGGCTCGGGGAAGGGGAGTTTGGGGTCCCCTACTGGAACTGCTGCCCCCGCGACCTGATACCGGATAAGCGGATGAAGATGGATGGAGTCTGAAGCTGTCTTGCAAATTAAGGAGGCTGCATTTGGTCACTAACTTTTTTTTTTCCTTTGCATTTCAGGTTAGCATTATATGTGTACGAATACCTGCTACATGTGGGAGCACAGAAATCCGCACAGACCTTCCTATCTGAGGTAAGATGGCATCCATGACTGTTTATGCCTTTTGTTTGAAAATTGCTTATCTAGCGCTAGCGAGATGAGATAAAGAATTGATGAAAAATCTCCAGCCAGGAAATCAAACGCATGTCACATGGGCCTTGATGACTAATGAATGTGAAACAGCTTTCCCCCGTTATTCAAACTGTACATACTATAACCCAGCCATAGTGGACTTGTGCTTGTCAGTGCAAACGTGATTACAGAGCATGAGGTGTTGCATCAATTTTTCAAAAGGAAATCCTATAAAGTTACACCAGATCATGCTCCCTGTCATGGATAATGTTAGTGTAAGAACAACTGATACAGTTGTCTGTGGATGTTGTAGACATACAGTATGTAGGCATTGTAGTGTTTTGTATACATTTCCTCCTAGCAGCCCTTTTTGGGTGTAGACAGGCTAGCGGTGCATGGGTGTACGTCTTCCTGGTTCCAAAACACTTTTCACATGTAAAAAAAAAAAAAAAAAAGGATCAGAGATTTAACAGAAGGAAGAGAGTCGAGAAGATGGAGAACGACAGAGCCAGAAAGATGCCTATGTTCACGTCCGAGGCCATTGACAGTTTGAGACTAACTGATTATATGTTCTTAACCCCTGGACCTGCAGACATAATCCTCCTCTCTAGTGGCCGCAAGTGACTCTCCTCTCTCCTCTCCTCTAGATTCGATGGGAGAAGAATATTACATTAGGGGAGCCTCCCGGATTCCTCCATTCGTGGTGGTGGTAAGTGTCACTTTCAGTTTGGTTTTTTTCCTTGTTTGTTTTGATACAGGCAGCCTTTCCGTGTTATTTGCTTGAGCGTGTAAACAGTTTTCACAGTATATTTCCTAAGCTGCCCCACACATAACCACTCGCTGATATTTAGGTTTGGGAACCAAAACTCAAATTGGACAAATCAATAATGCGTTTTTGTAATAAGCATGTGACTTGTTTTCACTCCCACATTCAAAGAAGATCAGTAGGGTTGGGTATCTATATATGGATTTTAACAATTTTGATTCTGATTATCGATTCTAGTTATTAAATTGTTAATAACTGGAATTGGTAAGCAGAATCAAAATCTATTGATTGGGCTCTGCTGTCCATCCTGACCCTACATAATTCATTACTGTCATACGCACAAACAGTAGCTCCTTTTGAACTTCAATGGTCTGACGTGTCATGAAAGAGCCCTAATTACATTTTGAATATATTCAACTTTTTTATATAAACATAGAGATATTCATGTACTTGATTTAATTGATGGTAGTTTTAAAATTAAGATTAAATATGACTTCCATAGGTGGAAGGTCTAGCAGAGTTCCAGCCTTGGGGTTGACCAGAGTCATCGAGGGCATGACCCCTCCCTCCCCGTCTTCTCCCCTCTCCTCCAGTTCTCTGTCCTTCACCCCCCCCCTCTTGTTCCTGAAACAATAGATCCAGATGGTTGAGAATGGACTCCCCTCCCCCTCCTCACCCTCTCGTCACCCTTTTGTGTGCCCCCAACCTCCCACTTTTCTCCTTTGTTCATGTGGGAGAGGGATTCTTAGCAGATTAACCCTTTGCATTCCATCTTCCTTTGTGTCATCTCTCCCTTCGCTGTCCGTCCGTCCGTCCCCCCCTCGTGTCATGTCTGCCCCTGGCTAAGATTTGACCCCTAGGGCTCATCTTGAGCCCCGATCAGCAGTTTTGCTTGTTTTTGGACAGCGCGGTCACCCATGGTTCACAGTCACTCAGTTTACAAAGAATCAGGTTGTGGAAGTGAATCACACCACACATTTAGATGCAATGCAATATATGTTTTTTAACTGTAAAAGCCATGTTTACATGCAGCAGTCCTTTCACTTGCTCAGGAAGATTAAAGCCCAGCTACAAAAACAGTGCCAGTGGATTCAGAATAGATTCACTGTGTTGCTGAAGGACACTGTATTGAAATTAGGACTGTACATATTAAAATGGAGCAAATATTTAAGAACCTATGGATTTAGAATTACAGACTTAAATAAATATATTCTTAAATGGTCTTTTAAAAAGTTTAGTATCTAGTGTAACTTTTCACCTCAGGGGGTGACTCTGCTGAGTCAGAAGAATGAACAGCAAGCTTATAGAGCACCATCAGCAATATGAGACCAAGGACATGTTTTAATAAAAAGAAAAAGAAGGAACAGAATAATAATTTTGCAAGCATACAAGTCTGGATAAATCCAGAATAGGTTTGTTTTCTTTTTCATTAAAGGACTTCAATCTAGGTGTAGGTTATTTCTTTACAGACATATTATAATAAAATAAATATAAAGTATAAAATGATGTCTATTATCTGTGGGCAAACCATTCTCCTCCTTTTCTTCCTCTCTTTTTGGTTGGGCTCATAGTGAAAATGGAGGTCTTTTTTTAAGGATTAAGTCCAGTAGTCTCTAAGCATTTCTCCCTGTTGATGTGTCCTTGAGCAACACACTGACATCCTTATCATCTGTAGCTCAACCACGCACTCTGTCCTTGTGGAAGCAGGAACTTCCAGGATACAACTTTTTCCGATACAAATATTCCATAAGTTCCTCTTTATATGCTTAAACAACTCTCACTGGAGCTCAAGACGAGTACTGTAGTAAACCTCCCAAATATAAAATATGAAGTGCAGAGGTGTATGAAAATCCAGGGTGTGGGATTCAACATGTCTGTGTGCATCGCAGATTGTCAGGACATGTGAAGTGGCTGCCTGATTAGTCCTTTCATTAGCCATGTGGCTGTTTCACTCTGTTTATAGCACTTCTACTAAATCAATGCGCAAAGACTGATTGGCCTCTTAGACAGGTAGCACACAAGCAGTTAGCGTTGTTAGGCGTGCATATTTGTTATTTTCCAACAGTGTTCAAATGAACTGAAACAAAGGCTGTTATGAAAACCGTGTATGTGTCAGCTCACAATGAGGCCATATCCCAGTCGCTGCTGGTAAAAGGGGGTATTTTAGGGATTGAGTTTTGAGGTTTGGGGTAAATACAGGGATGCTGTCAATGAGAGGTCTATGTTAGTGTGTGTGTGTGTGTGTGTGTGTGTGTGTGTGTGTGTGTGTTTGAGTGAGTGAGATGTTGATTGAGAGGGCAACACTGGCATCATGTCCCTCTTATGCTCAAGTGTTTAAGAGGCAGTTTAAGAGCGCTAGGGAGATAGTGAGAGTGTGTGAATGGGTTATGAATAGCCGTTACACATTTGCTTGTATTGCTCTATATGGTAACCTTATGACCCCCCCCTTTCCCATTTCAGTGTATTCTGGGACCTGTATTGTGCGGCTCCAGACCGGAGGGAGACGTGCGAGCACTCCAGTGAGGCAAAGGCCTTCCATGACTATGTAAGTTAAAAAAACGGCTCTGCAGCCACTTTTTTTTTCCTTCTCACAGAAAAACACTCCCTCACTCTGGAATTTGTTTCTTTCTATGTCTGCTTGAGACACACATGCAAACACTGTAAATGTTTCTATAGCGACATCAAGTGTGTAAGGGGAATCTTGAAGTGGCGCCTACAACAGCGGGTAGAGGATAGTGTGCACCTTAGGAAATTTGGACAGGAGATGTTCTCATTAGCTGTCCTAGAGATGTTTCTCTAACCACTAAGAAATACTAAGGGCTGCAACAGATGATAGTTTGTTGATAGTTTTGTAGATTAATTTTTGTCTCCAAATTGTAAGTAAGAAGTGAAAAATGCAGTTCTCTAATACTGTGTTACTCACGAAAGTTTGATTGCTCGAGTTGAAATATTCGAACTCGGGTGGATAAGAAAATGAATTGCATTGTTTACCTGAAGATAAAGAGTTGAAAGCAGTAATTTGTTCTTATTTAGAAACTGAAACAGGACTATTTCAGTTTTTTTTACATGAACATGTATACATGTGCGTTACATTTAAGCCCTTGTCAAAGAAGTTCACACAATGCTGATTAAGCCTATCGCTGCCAGGGAATGCTCACTGTACTTCTCAGTAGACGGGAGTTGTGTGACAACATTCCCGTGCTGTTTATAATTTTAATTGCAAGTTGTAAGGTGTTGTAAACTAGTATAACTGTCTCAATGAAGTTGGCGAAAGAAAATAGGGAAAGATCTGAGAGACCCTAGAGACGGAGAACCAGCTAGGAGTATGGTGTAAGATATGGTGGAAAGTCCTAAGAAGAGTCCTAGAAAAGCTACTGCAGTGGATGCTCTGGATAAAAAAGAAAAAAAGAAAGTTATTGCCGAGAAATCACCTGCAGGAATGCATCTTTAGCACGCATTGACAGTGTTTGTGTAATTACTCTCACTGCTAGAGAGGAGAGACAAAAGTTCGCACTCCAGTTTAAAAAAAATAAATAAATAAATACATTGACAATTAATCGACAAATAGTTTCAGTTATAGCAGGGAGATCTGTTGCATAAAACCAGGCGCTCCTTGTTTGAGAAGTTGCGTTAATAAATGACAAGACAGAGTTACAAATCAAACAGTAAGCGAGAGGGAAGTAAAGTGAAAGTAAAAACATTGGAGGGATCGGCAAAGGGACATAATGAATTAAGGAAGAGGAAATACAATGTGTCGAATCCGGCTGATGAATTTCTTGTGTTGTGTTATCAAATCACATTCTTTACTAGAGCTGGGCAATATATCGATATTATATCAATATCGTGATATGAGACTAGATATCGTCTTAGATTTTGGATATCGTAATATGGCACAAGAGGTGCCTTTTCCTGGTTTTAAAGGCTGCATTACTGATGATTATTTATCAAAAATCTCATTGTGTAAATATTTTGTGAATGCACCAATAGTCACCACTACAATATCGTTGCGGTATTTGGTCAAAAATGTTGTGAACGTTAATGTTATCAAGGAAGTTCAATAAGAACTGCACACACTACTACTGTCACTATCCGATGTGAGTCAAGTGCAGATTTGAGTTGTGCATGCGTCACTTTGCGACAAGTAGCATACAAGATGGTAACGAGAGACTTCTGTAATGTCAATACAGTAAAAATGGACCTACTTAACCAAGTTTGTTCACTACTGGCTACAAGTTAGCAATCAGACACAACAAAGGTCGTCTGTTGAATAGCGTTTTGAGCTAACGTTAGCAATCAAACAGCCATAGATAGCTAAAATGTTTTTGAAATGATTTTCATCTTCTGTTATTGTTTGTAATGAGAAAAGTTTATTATTTCATGGATTTCACAAATTTCAGTATCACACGTTATGCCGAAAACCGTTTAAATCTGAGCATGCTCGACTCACATCTGCACTCGACCAGAGCCGGTCTGTCTCCACTCACGTGGACTTGAACTGGATCCACTTGTGTGTGTGTGTGTGTGTGTGTGTGTGTGTGTGTGTGTGTGTGTGTGTGTGTGTCATGTGTGTGTGTTGACACTGTGTGTGTGTGTGTGTGTGTGTGTGTGTGTAAATGTCATGTGTCGTGATTGACACTGTGCGGGCGTGCGTGCGTGCGTGTAATCAGATAATGGAATAGAGTTCTAATCCGGTAATCCCAGTACTGTGCTGAGGCTAAGCCAGGGATTTATGTGTGTGTGCGTTCGGGTGGGTGTGTATTTTTGGATGGGGGGGGCGGCATCTTTGGCAACCAGCCCATAGATGGGAGGGTGGAGGGTCTCACACGCTCTGTGTGTCGGTGTGCGTGCACGTGCGTGTGTGTGTGTGTGTGTGTGTTGGTTACATGGTTGCTCACTGTCTGCTCCTAACAGTGATAGAGCGAAGGAGACGGGACCGGTTTAATTTTGGCTCCAGCCCCCTGAGGCTAGTCTCTGAGCACAGGTCCTTTCTACTGGTTTCAAAAGAATGAGCCAGTTTGTGCAATCGCAAGAGAAAATATATATTTTGCCTTACCTTGAAAGAGTTTCCTAGGCTTTTTGAGAATTTCTAGATTGCAAGCCAGCATTTTAAGAGGTATTATCACAGTTGACTGTGCTGGGTTACAGATGAGGCTCCTTTTCCTACAAGTCCTGACACTGGTTATAAAAGTAATGCAGGGTCTGTTGGACTGTTATCTAATGTGACTTGGTCACTCAAAGTCTTAAATACAGAATCTAGAAGTTTTATTGATATTTTATATTTTATGAATTATACGCTTTCACCAACCGCCATAATTGAGACAAAGAGGTAATTTGTTCTGTTGTGTTACAAAGCTCGCATGTCTTCTAGTTAGCTACATTATTTGGAACTGTCATGCATGTTTTCTGCTGCATTAATGGACAATAGTGCAATATGTGTTTCATCATTAAAACATGTCGTACATCGATTAGATGGCTGGTTTGATTAGCAGTGTTAACCGTCCAGATACACAGCTGATAGCTCTAACTAAAGGTATCCTTCATGTATGTCATGATTTATATACCCTGTATGTTTCCATTGCACATTGCCGATTTTTGTTTCTATCGATAAACCAGCCTTTCCATCTCGGCCAAGTGCAAAAACCTTTTTTGCCATATTTCGACTTTTGACTGTGATCAGGGATCATGAATGTGCATCGCTTTGCTATAGTCACAAGATACATTGTAAAGATAGAAATGTGTATGCAGTGTTAAATCAGTACAGTTACGTTGATACTTATTACTTGATTCATCACAGTCTTCCTCTCTTTTTTTATTTGCACTGTTGCTTTTCTTCTTTATATTTACACATCTGCCCTCATTTGTCACTTCTCTCACACTCCTTTCTCATACCTCTTTCCCATCAATGGCCAGGTTTGGCCCCGGTTATCTGATCAGGGTTCAACCCTCCTTTTGGAAATTTTAAACCAAGCCAGTCAACATGGGTATGTCCCTGGTCATGACAATGCAGAGATCTCCTGGGTCACAACCAGGGAGCAATGCAGAACAATTACCTTGAGTGCTAGAAATGGGCGGGGCTTTGCAGTGAACAGCTAACCTCTCATACTCCTGTCCATCTGTATACCAGCAGAACTAATGTTTTGTAGCTACTTGAATCTGTCATTGTACAGAGAGAGAAATAAAGCTTTGTTTGTGTGTTTTACACTTATTACATCTAAAGCACAAATAAATAACATCATATGTTATAAATATCATCATATGTTATCAATATCATGATAAATATCATCATAACACTTATCAGGTGATTTTGTACAGACGATTTCTCCTCTGCATATTTATTGCAGCGACTGGACAAGGAAATGGGCTACTCTAGTATTAATTTATGACTTTTTTAAGATGAGGGGAGAACATTTCTCTTTGTTTGATTTCAAAAGTAAAGTTGGGCTTCACAGCTCATTTAATAAAAAGACAGAGGAAAAAAGAGAGATTCACCCTACCATCAAACCGTAACAATATTGTAGTGTTGACTAATGGTGCTTTCACAAATTATTGACACAATGAGATTTCTGATAAATAATCATCAGTAATGTGGATATAGTGACTAAGTGGGTAAACCCAAATAATAGAACAGTTACAACAGTCTGGTAATTTCATAAAATGACATAACTTTACTGTAATGCAGCCTTTAAAACCAGGAAAAGACACCACTTATGTCATATTACGATATCCAAAATCTAAGACCATATCTAGTCTCATATCTCAATATTGAGATATTGCCCAGCTTTAATTTATGTTTACGTTTTAACGCCGGGTTTTTTCAGGCAGTTTTGCCCTTAAAAACTGCTAATGCCACTCTTCTTCTTACTCTTCTTTCTCTCATTTGCATTTATGCAACTCCAGCCTGTTCACATCATGTTTCCTCGCTGCTTGTGGACCCCACACACACACATACACACACATCTGCATCTTTCCTCCCTCCCCCTCTTTCCCCACCTTTTTCCTCCCACCCTCTTTACTATATCTCCTACTCTCTTTCGCTCCACACACCAGTCTGCCCCCCCCCTCCCTCGTCTCACTCGCCTTATCGCTCACTCCCTCTCTCCTTTTTTCCTATCTCTTCACTGACCCCCTCCTCCCTTCCTCCCTCCTTCACCACCACCACTACCTCTGTTCCCGAGAGAAGATTGATTGGCTAATCTAGCTGTTTACCCACAATGCCTAGTTTTGCCTAGGAGGAGAGGGCAGTGTAGACAACATGAAGACAAGAGACATTTAAGAAGAGAGAGAGATTTAAACTTCACATTTCTTCTCTAACATGACAATGCTTAATGACAATGCAATATGTTAATTGTTTATTTAAGATCGTATGTGCTGTTCTTAATCTTTCCAAGTACAAACAGTAGTACAACGCACTGGAAACATCATTAGCTGTCTGTTATGCTGCAGATTTGGTTTACCCAGCAGTCAGCTTTTTTAAAATGTATCCTAAAAAATCCATTCAAACCAGCCCACATTATCCAGCATTTTAAACAACCTGTGATGTGTTTTCCTTATATTACTGTAGGGCCGAAATTATATTCATTGCCGTTGAATAATAAAATAAAAAAAGACTGTTTCCCTAAAGATAGTCGCTTCTGCCTTAACCTCTGTTTCGCCTCTTCTCTGCCACCAGCAGAATCAGTAATGGAAAAAGTGAAAAGAGCTCCATTAGACTTAATAATTAGCTGTGTGATGAAGTACGGAAACACTGCATTACACATGCTGCACAGCCTGATGTTACATGTGTGAAGGCAGTCGTTTTGTGTTTTAAATTTAATATTTTTGGGGGGAACAGTGTGAGTCTAGGAGGTAATGTGAAACTGAAGCGAAAAGACAACACTACTCTTTAAAACCCATTGGATGGTACTTACAGATCTATTTTGTAAATCTTGATTTTTTTTTTTTTTTTTTTTTTTTAATTTTTTTTTTCTTGACAAAAACATTGTAATTTAAAAGCACTTGAATTGTTATTGAACTATTGCTATTGCTACAGAATGATGGCTGAGAAGTTCAATGCAATTGACTCAATGTGTGACTATCAGGGCTAACGTTAAGTGGACACTGGAAATTGTGTACATGGTTCTATAATTTCACTGAGAAACTGCAGTGGTAGTTTAAAATATACTCTCTTTGGCACTCAAACGTCCAATTGGGGGTAGTGGAGCACCAGTGCAGATATCTTCTGCCCACTTCACCTCCACACTAGGTAATTTGGACAACTTTTAACATGACAACCCCCAACATGAACACAGAAACAGAGGTGGAGTGGACAGGGCGATGGTTTAGGGTCCTGATGGGATTAATAGCGATTGTCTCCACATCACCTGATGATGCTGTCCAGGCAGCTGGCTTTGAAGTGAAAGTTTCATATGTATACAATTGGATTACCATTTTGTTTTAATAATGTGTTTATTAGAAGAAATGTATTATCAGCATATTGGCCTAGTGTTTATAATCCTTTTATTGTAAGTTTAGTTGACGCTATATTCTGGTGTCACAGCTCTCATTCTCCATACTCTTGTCTTTTGCCCTCTCTGCCTTCTCCCTGGAGTGTTGGCTAAGAGGATGTTGGGTCTACAGCATGTATTAGTGCTGTCATCTGGCGTGTGTGCATGTGTGTTTGTGCACGAGTCACCCTGTCTGGTTCAGTACTGATGCTTTGGCAGCAGCTTTTAGGGAAGCACATGTGTGTACTAGGTGTACATGTTGCACCAGTTTTGAGGACCGTGTGTGTGTGTGTGTGTGTGTGTGTGTGTGTGTGTGTGTGTGTGTGTTCCAGCGCAAAACACACTGTTTTGACTGGGCTGATAAATAATCTAGATCACCACAGTCAGCTATTTTTCCATCAGTCTCCACACTCTCACTTCCTTTCTTTACCTCCCCCTCTTCCCTCTTTCTTTACCTCTCTCTGTGCGCTAAGGACAGCAGGTCAAGGAGACAGTGATGAGGTACATATCAGTGTGAACCAGAATGTAGATTAGTACCCTCTCCAGGCAGGGACACAAATATATATATATATATACACACACACACAGAGAGAGAGATACATTCACTGTCTCTTTCTTCCTCTACCCCCTTTCCATCTAGTGTTTATGTCTCTGTCTTTATCCCTGTGAAAGGTATCTGGCGGAGGTCAATAATGTGTTGAGCACTATTGATCTGTCCGGTAGGTCCTATGGGTGAAAGAGAGGGAAATGGAGAGGGAGGGATCAATGCTATTCTGTACAGCCATCTACATACTGTACCAGCCAATCAGATCATTAGTCTTCTGTTCTCTGATGGATTGTTAATCAACATTGTGGGTTTGTACCAAGGAGGAAAAGCAAACACAACATGGTGTCCTCGCAGGGAGCCCCAACTGTGGAATAACACGTCAGTTAAAAATATTTTTTCCATAAACACACCAACGTGCCGCCACAGGGAGGTGGATAAAGTTCATTACACTGTAATTTGGGTTGTCCCAATTGAAGCTGAGTGAATTTTTACAGTATTTGTTTCTCAATTACTTGATGGGCTATAATGTTTCAGGAGGTGACATTGTCAGGTGACCAGCAGTCCCAAACCCAAAGATATTCCATTTACTAGCACTTTGCTGGTGTAGCTTTTCTTAATTTAATGAGCAAGTCTGTAGATCCTTAAATATTTTTAAATAGACTTAAAATGTTATTACACTGTACAAAAAAAAATTAATAGAAAAATGAAGTTAGCAGTTCTCTCAGTCTGTAGTCCAGATATTGTATTATTAATAGCCAGGCAACATTAAAAACTGACCTAATATTTTTGTGCAGCCATGGCTCTGACATGCTTTGACAGCTGCAGTGGAAGGCCATTAAAATATAGTTTACCGTTTTAACAGTGTAAATATTCCTAGACATTTGAGAATATGTCCCATGGGTTTTCCTCCAGCTTCACTGAAAGAAACATTCTTCTCCTTCCTGCTGCATGTCAGGCATTAAAGCCCTTTCAAGGTGCGCTGCCACCCTGCACTTCCTCTGCACAGTCCTTAACATTTACAGACTCCTCTCCATACATTCCCCCTGAAAATGAAAAATTCTCCTCAACCACAAAAATAGTTGTTTTATATCAACTAATTAGTGCAACACTGATGTCGGCTGTGGATTGCCTTCTTGAACTTGATTCTTTGCATGAAGGGATGCTCTACCTGTATGCTATGACTGCATTAGAAGTCATTGTTTACCTGCACCAATGTGAATAAGACACATTCCAGTTGATTTATTTTCTTGGTGAATCAAGTTATTCTGATTGAAGGAGGCAGTCTTGTCGCATGGTTTTCTGGCAGTCTGCCACTTCGGATCGTCAAGTTGAAATAGACAGGTAGATATAGACAGTGCTGTGGGTGCCACTGCAAACTAAAAAAGCACTGTTGGATCTTTTTTTGTACTTCCTCAGGCCAGTTGGTTTTAATAAAGACCGGCTGCATACTAAGTCTACCTCTGCTGGTGGCAACTGCGCTTTCAGTTTGCTTTCAATCTGCAAATTGGGGAATGCACAAGCAGATAGTCGTTCATTAATAGTCTACAACAATAATGTGACCAAGTGATTGATTGTGAACAGAACTCTACTTATTTATTGTTTTTCTCTCCATCTATCTTTTTTAACTCACCATCTCCTCTATCTCACACTTGTGCTTTCTCTCTCTCTCTCCCCCGATCTCTTCCTCTGCATCTTCTTATTCCCTCTCTCTCTCTCCTGCATCTTATTATTTTCTCTCTCTCTCTCCATCCCCCTGCATCTTCTTATTCCCTCTCTCTTGCATCTTCTCTCTCTCTCTCTCTCTCTCTCTCTCTCTCTCTCTCTCTCTCTCTCTCTCTCTCTCTCTCTCTCTCTCTCTCTCTCTCTCTCTCTCTCTCTCTCTCTCTCTCTCTCTCTCTCTCTCTCTCTCTCTCTCTCTCTCTCTCTCTCTCTCTGCACGCGCGCTCCTCAAGCGGGGGATGCCAGGGGGACAGAGTGCAGATAGGACCTGTCTCCATAGCAACAGCTTCTGCAAGCTCCTGACACCCTACTAGGGGGGGCTGAGAGGAGGGGAGGTTGTGATGGGGAGGAATGGTACAATGGTTGAGGCACAGGAAAGGTGTGTGTCTTGTTGTGCACCAGTGCTGGGAAAATAAGTAAGGGGGGTCACAGAGAGGAGAAAATATGGAGAGATAAGTGTGCAAAAGAAGAGATGAGAGGGAGGGTGGAGGAGGAGAGAAAGAGGCAGCCGACCCGGCTTCTTCCCCAGGGACTCAGTGGCCTGCTCATGTTCACTAGCAGAATTAGCATAAAGATGGGGGGAGGTGTATGTGTTCATTTGTTATGTGTGTTGGTTTCAGATAGTCAGGAGAAGAAGGGCAGTGAGTGTATTTGTGTACATGCGTGTAATTGGTAATATGCGTTTTTGTCAAGCATACAGTGTATGCCACATAAATGTAGTGTGTTTGTTAGGTGTGAGCACTGGTGGAACTGTGTGTGTGTGTGTGTGAGAGAGAGAGCAACTCCCTCCCTTGGGTCTTAAACCCCCTCCCTGTTCTGGTCCTGTAGCCTGTGGTTCTCCCCTGTCTGCCGCTCTGTACTGAAGCGTTGTACTTTATGAGCCTGTAATGCAACTCTTTGTGTGTCCCCGTGTGTGTGTGTGTGTGTGTGTGTGTGTGTGTGTGTGTTCGCGCGTTCATGTGCTTGCGTGCATTTGTTTGTTCCGGCGTACTTATGTAAGCACTCTGAACACGCATCTCCATCTATGTGTGTTGACAACAATACAGTTATATCATACTTAACTCTCAGGCTAAACCAGTCACCCCTTTTCCTCTATCCTAGATTTTAGTTTTCCATATTGTTTGGCTGAACATGAAGGAGATTTAAAACCGTAGTATTGTTGTTAGATGTGGTAACATGATTGGTAATAGTAGTGCATACACTTAACGTTTGATCTAATAACTTTATTGTTGTTTAGGAATTTAAAGTTGAATCTATTGTAAACCTGTCAGATTTATAGCTTTAAGTCATAATATAGTCATTTTAATTTTTTTACTTGGAAAATGTTTTCCGTTATAGTGAAGAAAAGAAACATGAGCTCCAAACAGGACCCTCTATATGTTACCCCTATATAACTGGGAAACACTACAAACTCAACTTATTTGCTGATGACTTGTTACTATATTTTTAAGTAGTGTATATCTTTTGATCATATGCATTCATTGTTAACATTTATTGTTGACGATAATAATATACAGAGTACCTTGACAACATACCATAAAAATATACATTATAAGCTCATAAAAGCAGTAGAAAATAATCTTTGTATGTGGAAACATAAAGATAAATAAGTAATCCAAAGTAAAAATAACCTAAATAAAATGAACCATAATTATCCTGACAGTCAAAATATGGACCATTAGTAAACATATGTTTGATAAAATATGGAAATTATGTGTGTGAAATGAGACCTAAAGATAACACTGTAATTAGTATTTTTATTTAGTCCTTTTTCCCTTTTGTAATACAATACAGCACCACCTACAGCCTCCAAAATGACATTTGTCTGTTTTGCTTGCAATGGATGCACTTGGCTGTACCTTTTTTTTTTTTTTTTTATATAAACTGGCAAAACCAATTATGTTTCCACAGTCCATGCCAAGGTGTCACTGTTACATTCATTTGCATACACAACAAAACGTTCTACAAGTTATATGGAAACGTGACATCTGAGAGGTTCTACTTCTGCTCTTTGTTAAATAATCAAACCGATTGTAGAACTGTCGTTTTTATATCAGATGGACCATAATAAATACTACATATAATCATACGAATCATTAGATGAATAGGGTTTGACTTCAAGCAACAGCTCATGTTGGTCAGTAATGCAATACCCCTCAATACTAAGTAGTGTGTATGATGACATGGATCTCTTTACATCTTTGTGCCACTGAAACTTCATGAATGTTGGTGAGATTTCTCCTTGAATGTTTGTCTTCACTTCTAGCCTAGATCACAGAAAAAGAGCTTCTCTTCTCTCTACTGCAGAGATGAGGGAACAGTTTGAAAGTTTCAATAGAAGACACTTTTCTGAATTAACCAATAAACTTTAGATAAGAGAAGGGGGGGGTTGTTCTGATTGCCCTTGCACTGCCTCCTATAGTAATTTTGTGGCCAATGCATTGTGTACATAAATATTACTGTACAGCAGTTAGACTCACTCACTCACTCACACTTAACACATAACACCACATTTAATCAACAAGTTTGTGTGTTTCAGAGCGCAGCTGCAGCGCCCAGCCCCGTGATGGGCAACATGCCCCCGAACGACTCCATGCCAGGTGGTCCCATGCCCCCAGGCTTCTTCCAGGTATGACTTCCCCTCTCTGTCACTGTCCTGTTAACCCCTCCACCTCCACTAACACACATCCCTGTCGCTCAACCATTTATCCACATGACTCTCGAGAAACAAATCGTGTAAAGTTATGGCAATATTCTTTGAATTCCCTCCAGCACTATGAGTTGTAATATTTGATATCAAAGAACAGTATACTTCTTTAACTCACTCATGTTTAAGAAACAAAATGCAGGGCATTTCAGACTTGTTAAATTATCTATTTACCTTTTTTTAAAATAGCCTTACATTTCAAAACCTACAGTAGCTAGAAAAATCAAAATCTGCTAATTTGATACATAGTCTTCAAGTTTATTGTTCACCTGTAAAAAGTTTTTTTTTTTTTACATTTAGTCAGACGTCTTTATCACAAAGTGTTTTATTAATCAATATCAGCCTCAAAAATCCAGTATCAGGCCTGGGTCTAGTAACACTAAAATCAATATTTGAGTTTAATCAGATGACACCACAATTTCAACTCCAATTCCCACATTTTTTCGAAACATTGTTTATTCCACTCTCAATATTTACACCCACCTGAGTCTCTGATGCTCACACCGGTCATTCGCCTGTGGCTCGCTCTCGCTGGGCTGACGTTTGACCGACTCGTGATTCACTCATCCCGTATTCATCCACTCTCCACTCCTTCCATCTCCGTCTCTTGTCTGTGACCTGTCTCAGCTCTGTGAAGGGAAAGGTTTTAGTGTAGGAGATAGCTGTCTGAATAGCATGAGACACACACCTATACATATATACTAATGCATACAGGCCTACGTGCACACATTTACAAACAAACACACGTCCTCCGTGAGGTAGCGGTGTGATGGACAGCACTGGCATTTGGCAGGAGGCACGATAAGGTGGTGGAGAAGAGTCGGAGAGAAAAGGCGAGTGACACGATGGAGAGAGAAAAGGATAGAGGGAGATGAAGTGGGGTGAGAAGAAGAAGTCAGGGAAATGTGAAAGATCAGTGCCACCAGGATCGTAGCCCAGTGTTGTTTCTGTGGCTACCTACCACTCCATTGTTTGCTTGCTGAGAGCGAGGCAATGAGCTGAGAGGATGGTGGTGGTGGTGGTGGTGGTGGTAAGGGGGGGATTAGTGAGAGTACAACTGTGAATAAGCGTGAAGTGAAGGGAGGGGGAAAGAGGGTGAGGAGAGACGCATGTAAGTGCTATTTATAACGTGTCTGTGTGTGTGTGTGTGTGTGTGTGTACTTATTGTAACGGAAAGCTTATTTTGTTTGCCGGCAAATATGGTTCATGCACATTGTTGGGGCAGGGTATCATTTAAAGTCTTTCCGATACTCTTGAGAAATATGAACACGTTGAGCTTTTCATTTAACAAAGAGGCTGCATGCTCAAATGTGTAATGCTGTTGTAACACAAGCAGCTGTACAGGAAGTTGTTCTGAAAAAATCAACAAAAAGAAAGTCTAAAAGTGGCTAAAACAACTGTTTAAATTAAAATTGGTCCGCTCAAACTGAGAGAGAAAAGATCTTTGCTGCAGTGTCTATTTGCAGGATCAGTTAATGTCCCCATGACCACTTACCAGATAATATACCAAATAAAAAATAAAAAGCAATGAAGAGCGGAAATAAGACTGTTGCATAATGAGTTATTTATTAGGGGTCGTTAACCCCTTGTCTTTGGGTGAAAAGTCAGCCATATCACAGCAGTGTGTCAAAGGAGCTCGGGGGTTGCTCTTGTTGATACATTGTCATACTGAAGTAGGCTCCCAATAAGTAGCAAAAACAACTTTAACTTGTTTCTGGCAGTATCATCTTTGTGGTTTGAAGTTGCCACTAGTGCCTGTTCTGCTGCTTCCTGTCCTGTTGCAGAGAGCCTTTGGTAACACTGTCCCCATGTGGTTGAGAGGACAACTGCATGTTGTCCCCTGACCTGAGGGGCCCCTCAGGTCCCCCTCCTCTCTTTCATCGTAGCCCAACATGTTGAAGCAATCCAGTGAAACGGTTATGCTTGATGCCAATTTTTCTGTTTGCTTGTTTGGACTCAAAGGCAAATTAAAACTGTTGTCTTGTTGGGCTTTGACTTGTAATTCTGTGTTTTTTTTGTTAAGGACTACATTATCTAAGCTTTATCCATCTTGTTGCTCCTCTTCTTTCTCCTCAACCTGAAGACTCCTCGCTGAATGCCCCCCTCGTCCTCTTCTTTCTCATGATTTTTGGCTAATTCCTTCAGGTGTAAAGCCCACTTTTGGGCCCTCCCCTATCTGATATCGCTCTTCTTTCTTAAAGGGACCTCCTGGCTCTCAGCAGTCCCCCCACGCACAGCCCCCCCCACACAACCCCAGCAACCCCATGATGGGACCCCATGGCCAGGTAAGAAGCAAACTCTTTCTCTCAAACACCCCTCTCTCTCTTTCATTCCCTCTAAATCCCCCCCCCTTGCCCACACACAAATTCTTTTTCTTTCCATTCACTATTCACACAATTTGTTCTTCCTCTCCTAACCTCGAGCCCCGTTGGTTTTAGTTTTGTTCTGGCTAACTTCCTCGTAGATATCGGCCCCTCTGGTCCCCCTCGGCTCCTTTTTTTAATGAAAGCCAAGCATCCAAAGGCACCAGGGCCCGCTCCTCTCCAAGGCCCAGAACCGGCTGTCCCTGTGTGGGATGAATAATTCACTCCTTGCCCCACCCCCGGAGCAGCTTGTGGGGGGTTGCACACTTATCTGCTCTTCCACTCTTAACACTCATGCACAAACGCACACAGCATACTCCCCTCCGGTCTGCTTACTTGTTCTTGCACATGAATAAAACAGGGGACAGGCACTATGGAAACGTCACATAAACACATGGGTACACATTGGTACCCCCACTTTCCAGACATATAAAGATAAATTTTACTCGGTCTTCCAACTAGATAAGTGTATTCAAAATATTGAGTCTTAACAAACTTTCATTCTCAGTCAGCGTGGGTTTCAACACTTGTCCAGAACAGTAGCTACCGATGCCACTGTGAAGGTAAATCTAGCCTTTGCCCATTAACCGCGGTAGCCCGGCTCTTCATTCTTGTGGTTTCTGGTTTCTTTCTTGTGTGCAAGAGTGTGGACATGCTTCCTCTAAGGCTTTTGGACGGTGCTGTTGGCCTGAGGTGTCTCTAACTATACCGGCAGACCACAGGCCTAATCATCTTACACCACAGGGAGAGCAGGCAGGCTTGGCAGGGAGCTGTGTGAGCGCTGTCTTTGCACGCGCACACACACACACACACACACACACACACACACACAAACCTATGCTTTGAGCGTGTGTATAAACAGGCATTGTTTAAAATACTGACTCGCTTATGTGTATTTTTTATGTTTTTAGACAGATGTGTTGATGATCGTTCAGTGTCATCCTCCATTCTCCAACCACACTGTCCATCTGTGTGTCCTCAGTGCTACGCCTGTTTGAGTGCTGTTGGATGTATCAATAATGTAAATGTTTTCTCTGTGTCCCTCTTTTCCCACCCTCAACCCCTCTTTTTTTCCCCTCTTTCCTCCATTTCTCACCGCAGCCTTTCATGTCACCACGGTATCCAGGTGGACCGCGTCCCCCACTCCGAATGCCAAATCAGGTAGCAGTTTTATTTTTCATTTTTTAGACGCCTTTTCTTTGTTTTTGTTTTTTTGACAAGTCAGAATTTCACTGTTGCCAATGGGAATGCAAGTCCTTATTTTCCATGCCTGGTCCTTCCTCAGCCTCCGGGGGGAATCCCTGGATCTCAGCCTCTCCTGCCAAACAGTTTGGACCCAACAAGACCGCAAGGTAAGGATGTTCTCATAGTCAAAATTCTGAGAAGGGGTTCCATATTATGAAATGTGTTCATTTTGCATAGTAGATGTGGTCTATGATAAATTGTAACTCTACTATGGCTGTAACTTATGATTATTTTTTATTATTATTGATTAATTCTGCAACTATACAATTACTCTTTTATTCCATGAGATGTCAGAAAACAGCAGGTCTTGTTCCTTCAAAACAGACAGTACTGACAATAATTTGGTTATAAATATAAATGCTTAATAATGTCATACTTTAGGTGATTTGTAATTAATTTGCATTCTCTGCAATATTAAAAATGTTTAAAAGTCTTCGATTTAACTTGGTCAGCCCTGCAGAAACTCTAAATAGGGGTAAATTAGTTTTTTTTAAACCCAAGGATGTAGTTTGTAATAAAAAAGATGAAGAAAAGCTGCAAATCCTCATTGTACAAATATTTGGCATTTTTGTTTGACACATTGTATAATCAAATGATTAAAATGTTTGATTTATATATTTAGTTGCAGCATACACAGTTTTGTTCTCTTCTTCCGATTTGTTTGTTTTTGAGAAATTCAGTGGTCTCCCCCACCCAACCCCCCGCCCTGTGTGGATTGAGTACTTGTGGGTGTGTCTGGCTCAGTGAGGGGTCCGTGGTGATTTTAGCTGCAGATTACAGTTTCAGGGGTTACAACTAATGGGATTAGGATAAAGACATTGTCTGTGGCACGTCTTCATTCCTGATTTTAAGAGACAAGCCATATGTGGATTTACACCAGCACTAGTGTGTTATGTGATTATGTGCGCCACAGTCAGTGTGTGACTCTGTGGGTGTGTTCTTGCAGGACATCCTAACATGGGTGGACCTATGAGGATGAACCCTCCTCGAGGAATGGCCATGGGCCCACAGGTATGATGAGCCACACACACACACTCATTCTTATCAAATTTATATTACAGTCTATATAGGTGTGGTAGCTACAAGCTGAAATTGTATCTTTTCTTAAATAGTATTGTCTTCCATATACTTATCTGTCACAGCTGCTCTCAGTCCATTAATGTACATGTGATACTAGAAAATGTAGCACAAAAGAGAAAATCCAAAACTGTTTAAGAATAAGAATGACCAACAAAAATAGAAATATTATTGAGAATCAATAATGTCTTCTTGTTGAATGGTGTTACAGTGTTTATTAATGATTTGTCTTACAGAATTATGGAGGTATGAGGCCTCCTCCCAACTCTATGGGCGGTCCCATGCCAGGAATGAACATGTAAGTTAAAACATCTCATTTAGCTAGTAAAATGATGACTCTTTGTCTCAATGCAGGTAATAAAAGGTCTTCTACAAGTTATGGACATTTTCTCTTCACACAATTTTTCATCTTTTCCTGTCTGTCATTTTCTCTCTTCCCTTTATTCTTCTCTTCCTTCTTTCATTGTTTTGCCTCAGGGGTCCCGGAGGAAGAGGGCCGTGGCCAGGACCTAATGCCAACTCTGTGAGTCAGAAAGCCTTGACCTTTTAACCATGCCACATAAAGGTGTTGGGCAGAGAAAGAGGAAATAACTTGCAGTGCCCTACAATCCTGTACAACAGCCCAGCAAAATACAAACGTTACCCTTATGACTTTCCCCTATGGTTCAGCAGCGTGTTGATTTAGCTCTGTAAAGTGTGATTTATCCACGCTGTGGAGCTAATCACCATCACTCTTATCGCTTGCTCTACCACACACTCCCCACGCACACACACATGCCGGCCCTGCTAAGAGATCGACGCACACACAGATGCATAAGTATAAACTTCAGGCCACGTATGTACGTAAACAATATGGTGAGACATGAGAACGTGTCTCAGGACCAATAAAAAAATTAAAATAAAAACACAGAGGAAAGGAGGAAAACAACAACACAGCAGCAAAAGCGACGTCTGTGGCTCACAAACAACACACACATAAACAGACATACACAAACGCACACACAAGCAGATCCCTGGAGGACATTTAAAGGGATAGTTAAGTGACAACAGTAAAAAAACTGGCCTCAAAAACCTACTAAAGAGTTGAAACATGTCCTTGCTGCATTTATAAGGTTTACAAAATAATGTGTATTGCAGGTGTGTTGTATTGGATTGTAAAGTGATCGTCCTATTTTGTCCACCCTGTATAGATTCCCATTTAGCATCGTCTGACCCTTAGATCTGATTCTCTGTTTCCTCTCTCCCCATGCAGATAGCCTACTCCTCCTCATCTCCAGGAAACTATGTGGTGAGTTCCACATAGTGAGCTCCTAGATACAGTTTGAATTGAATTGTACTGATACTTCATGTTCTTATGAGTGTAATTTTAACCTCCATCACTGATTGTTCCCCAGGGTCCTCCAGGAGGAGGAGGTCCACCTGGAACTCCCATCATGCCCAGCCCAGGTGGTGCGTCACCTAACTATGTCCCCAGCACTAACACTTGTGTCAGAAATAGATGTCCCTCGCATTTTTTCCTCACTAAACAGCATGAATATGTCCCCTTGCCAACCAAGCACCATCCGTGTTTCTTTTTTACTTTTCAGTGTTCATTTGTTAGATAACACATTTGTTAATAATGATTATCATCATCCCGCTATCACATAACTGAAGTTTTTGGTTTGTTTCTTCCCCCTCAGATTCGACTAACTCCAGTGAAAACATCTATACGATGATGAATCCTATCGGACCGGGAGGCAACAGACCCAATGTGAGTCTCACACATGATTTAAGTTAACAATAAGCTCTGTAATGTTGTTTTAAAGGTTTACCTTTCCAGGCTGGTAAGAATTGTGGATGTTGCAATAATTAAAATTACACAACTGTGCCGACCAAAAATGAATGTAGCTCAAATGGGGTTTATAACCACATCACTGGGCACCAGTACAATTCCACATTAGAGAAACATAACGCGGCCACACTGAGCTCAATAAGAATCGACTGGAAATGAACCAGGAAGAATACATTTAATCATCTCTACTTCACCCTGAGCTGAAAAGACCACATAGGTCAAACATGAGAAATAAAGCTTGCAGTGATTTATAAGGCTTGCTCTATATCTTTTCACCAGTTCCCTATGGGACCTGGGCCTGATGGGCCAATGGGACCTATGGGAGCCATGGAGCCACACCACATGAACGGATCACTAGGTGGGCTTAAACACAAGGCTGCTTTACAAATCCCTGACAGCTGATATGTGTACAACTAAAACAGTGCTTTAGTTTACCTCAAAAAATAATCAAACTATTTGTTTCACTCCCTCAGGGTCTGGGGATATGGACGGGTTGCCAAAGGTGAGTAAACTTCAGATTTTCAATAACCTTCTCCTGTTTCCTTCCAATCTTTACTTTCTATACCTAAAGGGTACTATTTATAAGAAGCAGTGTCAATGCAGTTTTTCATTTTTTTGCCCTCTCATCCTCCAGAGCTCCCCTAATAATATGGGGGGCATGAACAACCCTCCTGGAACGCCGAGAGATGACGGCGAAATGGGCGGGAACTTCTTGAACCCATTCCAAAGCGAAAGTGTGAGTAGAGCGAGTGAATGGCATCTCACGCCCCTTAACAGCTATCCTTGACTTCATGACAAACCAGTGCAAGAATGCAAGCAGAGGGTTTGCCTGATTTTCTTTTTTAAATTTTGATCTCAGACTATTGATAATGTTCTGGGAAAGTTTGTGTCTTGTCCCTATTTTTTTATTATTTTTCTTTTTTAGCTATATTGATTAGTCTCCTCAACTCATGTTATGTGAGCGGAGAGCTAGCATCGTTTCTTTTTAACTGGCACCTCCTCTTAGAGGCCCTGCTTTATTTGTCAGTAGTTAAAGGGATGCTTATAATAAGCGCAGTAGTTGAAAGGAAGTGTTTTGAAGTAGACGTCTTCACTGGTCCGAAATGTTGTACACAACTTGTCACCAACGTGTGGACAAACCTACTCAAACCCAACACGGTAAAAATAAAAAAGGTGAAAGAGCGAGAGAAACGATCAGAACCCATCCAATTAGAAGGCCTGACCCAGAATGCAGTTTGAACAGGCCCAAATAGAGAGAGATCAGCAATTACTGAGCACCCACAGTCGTGACATTTTTCCTGCAGCAACAAGTTTTATTGATATACCACACACACACACACACACCACATGACCAGAGCTGATTGCAAGTCCACTCAGATCCAATTGGGTATTACACGTACTGCCACACACAAAAGGAGACCCATGCCAACACAGCAGCAACCTGCCAAACCAAAATAGACTAAATCTAATTTTGATCAGATTCAACTCGATATCTGGGTCACGTCTCTTAAAAGAAACCAAGCAGACCTGTAAAGACATCTACTTTTGAGTGCTGCACTCTTGCTTAAAGTCTTTATACTCCATTACTTGGGACACAGCACTATAGATTTTAAAGGCAAAACATGCTAAGCTGTTTCTGAAGCTGCCAACTGCATGTTCATTATAGAAAATATTAATAAAATAGGGCTATAAAGAATATCCGATGTTCTGCTTGCATTGTAGCCGCATACTAATCACTTAGAAATTCATTGTATGCCCTCTGTATCAGTGATCAGTTGATGGTGACAAATCTCTGTAGTCTGTTTCATTTGTTTGTTCATTTTTTTTTCAGCTTTAAGAACAAAGTAGTTGCTAAAGTTTAGGAGGGGCAGACTGTGTCCCTTGCATTGTGTAAGATTGTGGCGGTCTCTTAGCCTCAGCCTGGAGAGCCCCGGGGTGCACAGGCTGGAATTATAGTTGAGCTCCAATACCTTGATTCAACCAATCAGCAGTAGGACGGGGAATCCTTAGAAATATTAAAAAATAAGAGCTGTTTAGAGCCATCATTAGTGCATGATGATACGTTTTCTAAATCTTACTTTGAAGAACATTCTGTATGTTTGGAACTTAACTCAATTCTCACTAAGAGCCTTGACACACCAACCTGATAATCGGCCGCCAGTGACTCGAAGTCTGTTCGGTGTGTTCCGTGCCATTGTCCATCCGGAGGGGCCATTGGCCTTCATTATGGCCGACCTGACATGCTCAGTCGGAAGGCGGGCACTGCCGGCAGTCGGACTCAAATGACCAATCTGATTGGTGGAGTGGAAACGAGGAGAGGGATGAGCCTGACTAGAGTCTCTCAAAATCTGACGAAACTCTTTTAAACTGACCTTTGTCGATCTGAAATGAAGATTCAGCAGTTGTACGGCCGATTTCGCTTAAAACTTTTTTAGAAACACGTTTCGGTGAGTAAAATATGAGATTGACTCTGAACAAGCCGCCATGACAGTCTGGCTTTGAATTTCCTGAGAAACCAGACCTATTTGACTCGTTTGTCCAATCAGCTGCCACTTTTCATTTTTGGGCGACAATACAGATTAGCGCAGCCTGCTGTTATAGAGATGTATTACGTCTCGTCGCTTTGGTGTGTTCCGGGGCGCTTTTTGGACCAACTCGGGGAGACTGATCAGTCCAACTGCCTTTTCAGCCGACGGTCAGCCGTCAGGTCGGTGTGTCAGGGGCTTTAAGGTTAAACCGCTGTCCACAATCTTGATATAATCAAAACTAAAATTGGCAAAATTAAGATTTAAAAGTAAATTTCTAGATAAATAATAGGTAAACAAGGCTATGGGTTTCTGATGCTCTGTTTTATTTACAAGCGCTAATCGAAGCAGTATTGGAGCCCAGCTGGATCCTTAGTCTGTGCTTCCTCCAGCTTGGCAAGGCTGGGTCTGAGCGCCCTCTGGTGTTTACATGTTGTCAGTGACATATCCACTCATCTGTGCCCTCCTCCCCCCTTCCCTCTCTCTCTTTTCAGTATTCACCCAACATGACGATGAGTGTGTGATTTTATTTTTTTTCCTCTTTTTGTATTTTTCTTAATTTCCCCTTGTACCCCTACACCTGATTTTTTTTTTTTTTTCTTCAATTCAATCCTTACTTCACCTCGGATTGGACACATCTCTGCCTCACACACCTCCTTTGCTTCCCCCCACCCACATTGGATCCGCTATCCCCTCCCCACCCCCTGCAATTTACCTTCTCACTTGGGAACTCTATGGCCACGCAGCCTTCTGGGACAGCCCCTGAGCATGCTGGAACTCTAATTAAGACGGGCCCTCCTGGAGCATGCAAGATGGCCGCCGGTCTGAATAGGAAGCAGTCACAGAGCAACAGGAAGAGCCTCCTCTCTGACTCTGGCCCCCGCCTCCCTGGCTTTCTGTCAGGTTCTAGACAATGAGCGAGGGAAGGAGGACAAACGAGAGAGAAAGTGGAAGAGAGGAGACTGGATAACACACCCTCCCATGAGGAAGCTTCTCAACCGCAACTTTGGACATTTTGTTTAGTTGCCTTTCCTCCCCGATTCATTTGAGGGTCAGATGAAACTATCCCCTTTTCCCCCCTACATTGTGACTTTCTGTGTGTAAATTTTTTACAGAGGTGGTGTGATGATCAGTAAACTCTCCCCCAACCCCCTATTTCTTTGTGTATGTATTGTGTCATTGCTATTTTTATTGGTATTAATGATATTGATCATTTTAAGATTGGGTTCTAATTTCTGTTTCTAAGGGCACATTATTATGATGAAGACAGCACATGTGCACACAAATCAGACATTATGTGCTGTGTAGCATGTGGCTAAATGTGAGCTCACTGCCCCTCCAGGTAACATGTTATCCATCACGGTACTGATTGGCCCTCCTTTTTTTTTTTTTTTTTTTTTTTTTTTTTTTTGTTGGAGTTTCAGCAGCCATCTAAATTTTTAACTGCTTGTTCAATAATCCAAACCAGAAGAAGAAGCAGCTCCTGTTTTAGTAGCTTCCATGCAGTGAAATGCACAGCTCTATTTATTTATGTACTTTTAAATTTGTCTTATGAATCATTGTTACTTTTTATTTTTTTAAGTGTTATCCCTGGTTTTTTGTTAATTGCAGAACTAGTAGCAACTGTGTAAATATGCAGATCCGGTCATCAGTGTCTCCTCATCTCTGTGTGACGTCCTTAGACCCCTCCTCTTTCCGAGCCCTGAAGGTGCCGACCCCCCCACCCAGGCTGCTTCCACTAACGCTGCCCTCTTAGGTTACTGTTCACTCCAACATGTGCGTAGGCTACGGTATCGTCTCTGCTAAACTGTGGTGAACACTTGGCTTGTTTTTTGTTTGCTGAGGAGTCCTCCACTCACTGATGTATGTCTGTGCTTCATGGAATGTCTGCTTTCCCACACCAGTCAGTTTAGCTTGCAGACATGTCACACATGCAGTGCTCCCTCTGAAAGGACTTCTGGCTCTCTGCTCATCGGCTCAATGTTTTTTTTTATTTTTAATGTCGGAGCAAAGCAGAAAGAGGAAAAACGTTGCTCTGTTTGACTGTAACGGGTGGCCTCCCTCCCTTTGCTCATCTTGAAGAAAAAGACCTCCGTCCTTTTCCTTTCTCTTACCTTTCTAGCTGGCCAGCACACATTCTCTGATTGTTTTTTTTTTTTTTGTACAACTCTCCCATCTTTTGATTTCAATTTTTTTGTAAATACTGTAAAATGCATTTTGATATCATTGACATGTTTTGATATTTTCAAATCCCAACAACAGTTGATCAGAAACGTGCTAATTCGGGGCAACTGTGTGTGTGTTTGTTCAGAGATGGTGTTTCTTTGATGACGAGGAACAGAAACTGGAGCTGCTATAGACTATTATGCTATTTCACCTCATCACAGACAGACGCTGTGGCGCTTTACTGTGCATCAGAGCCGTAGCGTCAAGTGGTCTAAGAGGACAAGGGAGGACAATTTTGTAGTGAGTGTGTTTGAACGCCTTTTAGCTAACTCACGGTCACACTCATTTCCTTAACAAATCCTTAAATTAACATGATTCTTGTCCAGAAGCCTCTTATGTTCTTGGAAAATTTGAAGCGAGGTGGCCAAAAAGCCACAAAACGGGCATATTTTTCACTGTGTTTCACAAGGAAGTTGCAAGAACAGAGCAAAAGAGGCCAGTTTTTCATAATAAAAGTTGTCCCTTCCGTGTCTGCCTCCGATACTTTGCATTAAAAACTACCCTCTTGATACAACTGAAGCCGAAAGAAGGCCACACGGACACTGGCTCGCAATCTGACACACCAGGGACCAGAGTACAGACTTTACTATGAAGGATTTTTTTTTTATTTTATCTATTTAAAATGGGGTGAGGAGAAATGTTTTGGGAAAGTAACGAGGAAAAAAAAAAAAATAACGGACAGATTTCTTCCTATTGCTATGAAGAGGTAGAGAGAGTGCAGGAACAGGCGTTTCCTCCCCTGTACTTTGAAAAACTGTTGTATAAAATGCAGTGAAACTTCTCTCTCTTTCTGTCCTGTAAGTAAAGCTGTCACAACGTTGATCATTTCTGTATTTCTATTGTGCTGATGTATAATACTGTAACATTCAGGGGTAGGGAGGGTTAAGAGAGGAATTCTTGAGGGGAGTAAAGATTTTTCTGTTCAGTTCCTCATTTTTTTTTCCCCCATCTTGATGACAAAGCAGTATTGAATATGAGGCGGTCTCTCCTTGGGGAGTTGCTTTGTATCTCATGTTAGGGTAGTTTCAGATCCTAAATGTCTCGTGTAGTAAAATGAGAGGTTCCTTCTTCGTATGTTTCTTTATATTGTAAAGTTTCTTTAGACAAAAAAATGTTGCTTATTGGAAAAAAGGTGGGAAAAATGCATTGATAATAAATGTAATTTCTTTTGGTTTTGTTTTATTTTCATCAAGTTGTCAGTCGTTTTTGCCTGTGTCCCCCTTGTTGTAGATACATATTAAAAACAAATAAAATGACTTCACTCCTTTTGCCATGAACATGCACTTCTTTCACTGAACTAATACAGTTATGATTTGCCTCTACACTGTGTAATTTCCCAGTATTCTGTGGCCTAACTGTTTTGTGATGAGCATAATAAATTCCTCATTACATTCCACAAACTTCAGAGTCAACATCCAAAATGCTATCGATTGATTTTAGATTCCTGTCTTTACTCTGCATCCTGAGAAAGCCACTTAAACTAGTGCTAAAATCCTAGGGGTCAAGTCGGTATCCCTTGTGGTCACAAGGGAAATGTCAGGGGAGGTTAAAATGCATCCTATAAAATAAGACAAAGAACATTTGAGTACCCAAAAACATCTTTGCCTAATACAATTTTCTTTTACTTTTTGTATCACAAGTTTTATTTCACCAATTCAGCTACAAATTCACAAACTTTTTTTGATCTCATTTTATATTTTTTGGTTTCAGTTTGCATTTTTGTTACAAAACTGCAACTGTAATCGCAGTAATCTAGGGATCTTGAAATGATTTGTTCAGACGTGAGGGCTTTGTGCGTAGAGTTTGTCCACTTATCACTCATGTCAGAGAAGCACACTATGGAGGGATGGAGGCCTAAATGGTTCCTCCTCTTCCTCCCATCTGTTTAAGCTGTACCAAGCTCCTCTCGCTGCAGCAGGATGCAGGAGGAGCAACCAGTGAAGTTAGAGAGGGGGGGGCGGGCGGCAGCCGATGGAGTAACGCCGCTCTCACAGATGCTCTGCAGAAAGAGGAGGGTGGAGAGGAGCTGGGCGGGTGAGGCAGAAACACCATGCTCTTGCTTCTGGAAGCCTGGGATGGAACCTGGAGCAGTAGTGGAAGAAGTATTCAGATCCTTTACTCAAGTAAAAGTACTAATACAAAAAAAAGTACTCTGTTACAAGTCAAAGTTCTGCATTGAAAATGATACGTAAGAAAAGTAGGCTAAGTATCATCAGGAAAATGTAAAGTATTACAAGTAAAAGTACTCAATGCAGTAAAATTCCTACCCTTTTTAGAAACAGGAAATGATTGAAACAGTTCAGTCATAAACTAAGTGTTTAAACATTTTTTAAACTACATGTGCTTTTTGTTGCAAAAATCTGTAAAGTAACTATATCTGTTTAGTGGAGTAAAAAGTACATTTCTCTCTGAGATGTCATAGATGTAATTTATTATTTTGTTAAGTTTTTGTTCCTTTTTATGTATTTTTTTTGTATTTTTAATGTTTTTGCAACATTTTCCAAGTTTTTTTCCCCCAATTATTTGAGTTTTTTGTCACTTTTGTTAACACGCAGTCCCAACCCAACAATGTTGAACCCAAAGTTACACTCTTGAGTGGAGTAAAGTTAGAAAGTAGCATGGAAATAAATGACTCAAGTAAAGTACAGGTACCTCAAATTTGTACTTAAGTACAGTACTTGAGTAAATGTACTTAGTTACATTCCACCACTGACCTGGAGGTGGGAGTCTGATTGGTGGACTAATGGCGGGAGGTGAAGCAGAGGAGGAACCACCGTGACGGAGGGCAGCGTGTTCCTGCGGAGTTGGAAGTGAGGAGACGAACAGGCAGGAAGCTTATCGTCACAGCTTTTCAGGGTCATGTTGTCTAATGTTGAAACTCCAGGCGTCAAACACCTCTTAGGGACCAGTCTGCTGGCAGGTGTCTGAGACGGGCTCATCTCTGTGAGAGAGAGAGGACCGACTGAGAAAGCCTTGGAAGAAAATCCTCGCAGCAGCTGTTGTAATTCTCTCCTCCACATCTGTTATCCCTCCTTTGAACCACACTCTCCTTCCTCTCTTCCATCCTGGACTGATCAAAATGTGGCTCCTCATCTCCTCTCCATCCTCTCTCCCTCCTTGAATCCTCTCTGTCCCCCTCCTCCCGCAGGCTCTTCTCCCTCATGCCCTCCTCGTAAGCCCGGTTCAGACAGGCCAGGTTGTGAATGGCCAGCCATGGTTCCGATAACATTCTCTGTCTGGGCGGTGGAGTGCTACTCTGGCTCAACGGACTAAGATCACAGGAGGGATGTCTGCTGCTGCTGCTTCCTCTTTTGCCTGATAGAAGTGAATAAGACACAGGCAATGAGTGAAAATATGGAAGTGGTTGAGAAGAACTGTGTCCCCTTTTGCATTTTGCATATCTGTCCAATTCTCCCCCTGTTGTTTGGGAGAATGTTTCCTTATCTATTTTTCTGCTCCTAATTTTGGGATATATAAACATAATTGGCTTTATTCTGATTCTTCTTCAAAGCAGTTTTGGATTACTGTAGCCTATACAGTATAGCGTGTACAGTATGTGTTCACACTGGGACTACTAGACTACTTTCTGAAAAGTAATCCTAAAACAGAGGATAGGCCCGGAACAAATCATGTTTCCAGTACGGATTGGGTAGTGACCAGGCTGATATTCAGCAGGCATAATGTTTACCACGTTCATCTTACACAAAGTCACAAATGTTCCCCTCGGCACTAAAACAGTCATGCTGGAGAAAAGAGTCAGCAGATCATAAAAGTCATGCTGATTTATCCTCCAGGGAACATGAATGTCTGCACAGACTTACTGTATATGGCCGTCTATTTAATGGTTGTTGAGATATTTCAGTTTGAAATGAAGTGGTGGACCGACCAACACTATCATCCTTAGCCTGACTAAAAACCCATTCATATGCATTTGTTGAGCACAGCTTGTTAAGTTAATCATCTTATATAACCAGATGTTTTCCTCGCCTGTCACTTCATCCTCACATCTGTCCTCTATCACCCTAGTCCAACTTTATTTTAAGCCACTTTTCTTAGTTTCTACAGTATGAATTAATTGTTAGTTCCTCTATAGCCGAATAAATGTTGCATCTTTCATAGTGCACCACCAGAGTTAGCTTCACCTCACCCGGACAACACATTTCCATGTCTCCTAAGGAATAAGCACTCAGCAAATGATTTCAACCACACGAAATTGGTTCTGATCTGTCTAGACTTGCCTTTGTTAACCATTGCTCTACATCTACGAGGGGCACAGTGTCTGCATATGGAGTTCTGTTGATGGTACTGAAAGTGGTACTGGAAGACTTGTTTGCATCTCTGCACTTTTAAGGAATTTCTCATCGATGTTGCCATCTATGTTGTGAGATTGTTGTGGTTTTGCATGGTTTAGTCTTTATTTACTACAAATAATACTGTTGATGGTTTTAGATGTTCTAGGTTTTTAGTATTTGTTCTTTTCTCACCTTCTTGGTAGTTTGAATTCATTTAAGTACACAGTGGCATTTAACTAGGTTTAACTTAATTAAAAGAAGTGGGTAATCAATCAACCACAGAGAACATCATGTCTTCTTCTTTTTTGTGTCAAAACTATATTTGTGTGGTAATGGGTACTCTTATTAGCATTTACCATGCAACGGGAATGTGACTTGCACACAAACGAATGTGGACATAGCGTTCATTGTGATTAATTACAAGTTTCAAACCCCTACAGGGTTATGTGAAGTGTACTGGAACTGAACTAAAACATGCAAAACAGTAGCATGTTCCTTAAAGGTCCCATGACATGGTGCTCTTTGGATGCTTTTATATAGACCTTAGTGGTCCCCTAATACTGTATCTGAAGTCTCTTTTATATAGACCTTAGTGGTCCCCTAATACCATTTTTGAAGTCTCTTTCCCAAAATTCAGCCTTGGTGCAGAATTACAGCCACTAGAGCCTGTCCCACAATGAGCTTTCCTTAGTATGTGACATTTCTGGGTCTGTAGCTTTTGAGGAGGAGAGAGGGGGGCAAGGTGTAGGTTGGGTGTGTGGCCTTGACCAACTGTCACTTTACCCGCTTGAAAGCCATGATGTCTCTCTCTCATGGGTGGACCAAATTCTCTGGGCAGGCAAAGCAGAGAAAGGGGAGGTAACCTTGCCCCTGATGAGGTCATAAGGAGCAAGATTCCAGATCGGCCCATCTGAGCTTTCATTGTCTCATAGCCAGAGCCAGATACCCAGAGCTCGGTTTACACCTCTCACTATTTCTAGGGGACCATAAGCACTGGGTGACCATAGGCAGGCTGGGGGAACTCATATTAATGTTAAAAGAAACTCATAAAGTGAATTTTCTATGCCATAGGACCTTTAAGTTTGCAGATGAAACAATCAGTATGACTCACTAGTTCCTCTGAAGTTGAAGATGTTTTCTCCCTCGGATGAGTTGGGTGAGCCCGTCTTGAGGATGATGTCAGAAGGGGACATGCAGGACACCGGCGAGGTGTCAGGAGATGGAGGAACATTGAGGTAACGCCTAGTCACCGGGCCTCCATTCCCACCCATTTCTGTGGCAATGATGAAGATGTCACGACCCCTGGCATGGCAGGCATCTATCAACACCTGAAGAACACAGTGCTGCTGAGGTGTTGATTGGATTTGGGGTTTGATGGTGCCCGATACTGAAGTTTTTTGCAGTGTTATTAAGTACCTACATTTGAACTGTGTATAAGATAATAATGTAAAAGGATTCAGTGTTTCCTCATTAACTGTAGGAAGGACAAGCTTTTTAAACGTCACGTGGCACTACAACTTTCAACTGAAAAAGTTGAAAAATGTAGGTACTTCTCCCTTAGATACATCTTTATACTGAATGATAAATAGGATACCTTTAATGTTGGCTGGTGCTGTGCATTGATGGCGTACACCAGTGCTGAGGCTCCGGAGTAGTCCTCCATGCTGGGGTCGGCTCCTGCAGCCAGCAGGGTGGACGCCACCTGAGCTCCTGCTCGCTCCATACAGGCATACATCAGAGCGCTGCGTCCAGCCCGGTCCTGTGCGTTTGGATATGCCTGATTGGTAAAGAGGAGAACAGATCACATACAACTCAACAACTCAAGAGGTTTGTATACCATGAAGCCTTAAGAATGGCCCCGTGTGGTGGCCAGGTTGGTTCAGTGGTAGAGAGGGTGCACATGTACTTTGAGGTTTATACCTCCATGCAGAGGTCCAGGGTTTGACTCCGACCTCTGACGATTTCCTGTGTTTCTTTCACCTAACTATCCTGTCAAAAATTTAAGATGGAAAAGCCCAAAAAAATAAGAATGACCCAGTGTGAATTAGGTGTCTGTCAATTTTGCTTGTTAGGAAATCAAAAGCTAAACTTTGTTAAAATTACTCATGAGGGTGCCCAGATAGCTCAGTAAATGCCTATAAGAGATTAGGCTGAAAATGCCCAAACAATAATCTTAAAAAAAGACTTCCATCTCACATCCTTATGAGATCTGATTTGGCATTGTTACTTATGTGTTCTGGCTCTCGAGTGACACTTTAATGCACAAGGTTCCATGTAATTAATATTTATTTTGCCTCAAAGTACACTGTGTGTGTGTGTGTGTGTTGTGTTCTATAGCACCAACAACTTCAGGAATATTTTGCAGAGCTGGAAACATCAGGAACCTCTTTACTATGCATTGAAAGTCCTGTATACCTCTTTTACTGCAGATACACATTTATTATGCATTAGAAATACATCTAAATCAATATACTGTTATACTTCTGGGAAAACCTGCATGTTGCAGATTGCATTTAAGCACGTGCATTCTGAGTTGAGATGGGAAATATTACTCACTGCAGACTGACCTTGTTTCGGAGCAGGTAGGTGAGGAGTTTCACCGTCTCAGGCCCAGCAGGCTCCCCTCTCAGGGCCTTACAGGCAGCCAAGAGAGGGGTCTCTCCTCTTGGGTTGCGCCCGTTGACCTGAGCCCCACCCTCCACCAGCAGGCGGACCAGACGAAGCTTACAGGAGGCTGCTGCACTGATGAGGGGGCTGGAGTCTGACAGGGGGTCCCCCATGGCCTGGTGGGTTAAAGGAAAGTCAGATATGTATTTTCACAAACAACAATTCACTATGTTACAATATTCAAATTTCAACAACAAATCACCTTTAATGCCTACCCTGGACATCTTTTACCTGTTATCTTTACTGGAAATCTGGTCTGAATGATAATGCTAATAATATTCTCCTGATAATATTATTTGATCAGTGTTTGGAAATTTAAATACAGTAAAATACACTATAACAAAGCATATGTTCAAATACATA
Source organism: Etheostoma perlongum (assembly GCA_026937815.1). Taxonomy (NCBI): domain Eukaryota; kingdom Metazoa; phylum Chordata; class Actinopteri; order Perciformes; family Percidae; genus Etheostoma; species Etheostoma perlongum. The sequence goes on from CM049390.1 coordinate 22,119,540, forward strand.
AAGTTTAAGGTGTCCTTATCTGTTTTCTTGTTCAAACATTCATTACAAATGTTTATTACATCCAAAAACAGGAAAAGCTGGACACTGTTAATTGTGAACCTCATTTCAAGTTATTTTAAATGATGGATACAACTTGAAAAGCTCCTTATGTAATTGCAAATGCGTACAATGTGGACATGTACACAACATACAGTATCTTAGGTAATACTGTACATGCATACACATCCACAGTATAATAGTGAACATTTGACTCACCTTAACGCTCCCTCTTCAGTGCTTATTTACCTCTTCCCCTTCAACAAACAGGAAGAAAGCAGTCATCCTGAGTATATTCCATTGTTGCTATTATTTCATCTTATCCTTAAAGGTTTACATTGGCTCTTGGATGAAGGGTCCTCATGTCGCTGGCCTGCAGCAAACTGCAGAACATAAAATGATAGGATACTAGCTTTCATCTTATCCCTCTGTCTCTGTGTCCCTCTGTAACTATTCTGTCCTGATGTGTCCCTTCCGTACCTGCTGGGTTGAGGGGAAGTTTGGTCACACAGTGAGTGTTCAAAGTTATAAATGGTTTTGAGCCCAAAATGTCACCTGTTGCAGACACTGCACTACAAAGACCCAGAGGACCTTTGATATGTCAGCTTTGAACAGTTCTCACCCGCCAGGTGACCACCATCATTGGATAGCAACATTGGCAGAGAGAGGCAGATGAGACACGCACTGAATTTCAAATGCACAGACACATGCATCAGGTGATCTTTTTTTTAAATTGAAGTCTTTTGTGTTTCTCACTTTTCATGTCTTTTGTTCTCTGTGAAACACTAAGCAACTGCTCTATAAATATTAAATGATTGTCTAACTCCTGGCAACACTTCAGCAACACTCAAATACCAGATGTGCAACTACGTCAAACAGCAATTAGTTGGCGCTAACATAATTAGCAGTGTGCAAAAGCACCAGGAAAGCATATTAATCTAATTTCCCCTACATCATTAACATGCAAACATGTCATGAATGGGCATGATACAATGACAATGCAAAATGTGAAAGTGAAAGTTTTTTGAAAGAACGATTGCATTTCACTTGGCTTTTTCTGTTTAAGACACAATAAAGGGTAATGGAATCAGTGCAGTCATAGTGCAATGCAAGATGTGAATTAATAGTCCCAAATTTCATTCAATAAAAGGCAGGGACAAACATAACTGTTTTAAAGAACTCAAGAGCTGGAGCAGGCCTCAAGTTTTCTGGGAGTTTGTCTTATAAATCTTGTTCTTTAATCGCCACTGGAATCAGTCTGAAGCTTTAGTCACAGATTATGAATGCAAAATCTAATCAACAAATAAATGTTGAATTATATAATATTCTAAATTAAACTACACATCAGAAGGCTACATTAATTCAAATGAGCTCCAACTAAACGGGCTGTAACATTAAAGGTATATGCACATTAATGCATCAACAATTTTAATTCAATGATATAATACAGTGTAGGCTATATTTTTCTGAAATAAGCCATTTTGCATAATGACAACTTTTACACATGGTACTTTAAATAGGCCTATATTGTGATGCTTATACTTTTCTACTTTTACTCAAGTAACATTTTAAATGAATTACTTTTACTTGTAACAGTGTATTTCTACACTGTGGTATTGTTGCTATATAACCAAAGACTCTTTTACACAGCCAGAAAAAAATACATATTTTTTAAAGTTATTATAGTTTTATTACTTTTTTATATTTTATTCAAACCTAAGGAAATTTGAATGGCCTTCTCTTCAACAGTTACACGGAAGAAATCGCTTCTGTGAAAGAAAGAAAATTTGCATAGTGAGAGGGGAGGCAGAACAAGTGGAAGTGGTTACGTAAGTACTACGTAAAGGTTTATTTATGTCTCTTGGCCAATAAAATCTGCTCAGTCGTCATGACGTAACGCAATCCACTCCAGAATAGCGCGCGGCGAAGGAGCAGCCACATTGAACCATTTAGCCTCTCTCTCTCTCTCTCTTTTTTCTCTCTCTCTCTCTTTCTCTTTCTCTCTCTCTCTCGCTCTCGCTCTCTATCGCTCACTCTCTCTCTCTGGTTCATCTCGCCAATGTTGGTTTGTTTATGTGAGATTTGTTCGGTCCGGAGCAAGCCTGGCGGGGGGGATTTGCGGCAGGATGTCGGTGCTAAAAGAGAACCAGTGTTATGAACTGTCCAGCGGTAAACTGAACCGTGGCGGTAACATCTCTGTTTTTCATGTCAAACTCACTGACAGCGCGGCAAGAGCCATTTGCTCCTTTCAAAACGTCAAGGTAGGTTCTTTTTTTTAACAATTTCTCCTCGACCTAAACGTACAGTAACGGTTGATATTGTTGTACCACTTCGTCAAGGGAACCCTCACTTAAAAACAAAGTGGGAAGAACGGGCGAGGAAGGCGGTTGTTTGCATTTCAGCCGAAGTTCATCCCGGTTGTTGTCTCATACAAGCCTTCCTTAAGCTTAAAGCTATGAAGTGGAAATACATGTTGCATAATACAATGCGGAACAGCTTCACTGTGTGGTGATGCTTGTAACAAGCTGCTGGCTAAGTCGTTACAAGCTGCTGGCAAGTATTATGGATGTCAGTCGAGAAGAAAGGAAAGTGTGTGTGTGTGTGTGTGTGTGTGTGTGTGTGTGTGTGTGTGTGTGTGTGTGTGTGTGTGTGTGTGTGTGTGTGTGTGTGTGTGTGTGTGTGTGTGTGTGTGTGTGTGGCTGGCTGGCTATGGCTATTCGGAGGGTATTTTTGGTTTGCATTTGACCCACTTATTCACAAATGACTGCAGGAAGTCTGAGCAGAGGACATTAATGTACACTTCCTCTATTCAGTTATTCCTAGTAACACGGATAGGAAACTCCTCTCCAAAGACAATACCAGCCACCAGTTTTCTGACTAAAGGTGAAAACCGCACTGCTCCTGTCATACCTCTAGATTTCGCATGATAACCTACTGTTATGATGAGCTAGACAGGAAGGAGGGGAAAACACCTCATCACACAACCTTAACATGCAGGCAAGACTGTTGCTGTGCATACATCTAGTTTCTTTATTTAGCTTTAAGTGTGTCTATTCATAACCTACTTGGTCTGATCACAGAGACAAAAAAAACACATCTACATGTAACCCGGCCAAACTGAGTACTGGCAACCACCTCACTCTCTGGGCTCATCAACAGGTGGACTCCCAAAGCCTCTCTATGAAAAGGTCAATTTGAGCCTAGCCATCACATAGTTTCCGTCGGTGCTGCAAACCTGTCACTTTGGGACTTTCATTTCTGCCATTTCCTACAGGATAATTCCCCCCTGTGAGAGAAAGATGTCAGGCTGTTATTTTACTCTGTTCACCATATTCTCAAGTGACAAGCTGATGTATTAGAGCAGGAGGTTATGGTGACCTTAGCCAGTGCCCTTTTTAAAATGACGTACAATTTGTTAAATGGGTACATGATGCTCAAGTGTCAGGATACACAAGGGGCACATCCCAGGGGGTTCATTGTGGAGAAGTGTACTTACTTTCTTGTAAAAATTGAAATTATGATTTGGTTAAAACCCTTTTTTGAACTTGTCTGTGTTTAGGGAGAAAATAAGCACTCAAGGCGGATCTTAGATATTTGTCATCATTAGGGATGCATCAATCCGATTTACTGGATCAGTGGACTTAAAAAAAAAGACGTATGCAGAGCGACGGAAAAGATTATCTACCAGCGAGCACGTTGCAGAGCCCGTTGACGGAAATTCAACGTCGCTGCGCTATCCTCATCGTGTAAAGCCCGCCTCAACTCCCTCTGGAGCCACAAAAGGCTTTATACAACTTTTTAACATGTGGAGTGGTAGCCTCTCATACGTGGAAACAGACTTTAATGTGTAAAATTGGAGTTCCTCTTTACGTTCAGATCAGCACAGACACGAAGCACAACAGCCTACAGACAGAAAAGTAAAAGCAGTAATGAAACCACAATGGAAATAGATGTAGCACTTGTAGAAGGTGTACATACCACAAAACATCCTCTGTGTTATATGTTTTACAGATGTCTTTAGTGGTCTATTTTCAGTTCTGTGTGTGTGTGCATGCTTTCTGGTGACACACTCTAATCAAATGATTTGTCTTTTTTTCTTCAGGGTTTGTCTTCCTGTCCCACCATCTGTTTTAATGGCAACAAAGGGGTAAGTTCGACCTGTTCACATGTCCTAATTCAATAATGTCATCTCATGCTTGACGATTTGAAAGCTGTTAAATGTAATTGTTTCTCTTTTTTGTGTCTCTTTCTCTCCTTCATGTCACAGAGAATCACCATTCCTTGCTCAGAGAATAGAGATGAATTGAGGACATTTACCTTTGGTGTGACCAACATCGCCTGTGATAATCCAAATGGAAGCTTTGACTGTGTCCAACAGCTCAGCACTGGGTAAAACATTACAAAAATCATATAAAACGCAGAATCATTTGACACTTTTTGAATACAAGTTAGATTCATTCTGTAATAGTTAGATCTGAAGGCTAAAAAAAAAAAAGTAGGGGAGACCACACATTTAATGGTGCATGGGGATTATGTGCTAAATTCAAAACCTACTCATCAGTGCTATAGGCTTGTTCGGTGCACACTGATTATGTTTGCTTACTAAGAGTTAACTGAGCTTCTGGAAGAGTTTCAATATTTGAAAATGTCTCCGCCCCCCTACTGCTGTTTGAAAGTCACCCTGCTGGTAAGATCTTTCTGCCATACTCTTTTAAATGCCAGAAAACCCAATGGGTGTTCTGACTGTCCAGGTCCAAGAAGACTGGAAATGTAGAGAAGTGAGTTTAATAAATGCCAAGGTTGTGAAAAATTAAGGAAGTATTCATCAAATCTACTGTTTGAATCTTGACACAAACACAAAAGCAAACTTTTGGAGCTGTTTCCAAAATGACACATGGGGGGGGGGGTTAATAATGTTAAACTACAGATAGATGTCATGTATTTGGTAGCAAAGTAGTACAGCTGAAAGAAGAAGCATACATCTAACTGAACACTTCCAAAACATCAGTCAAACAGAGACTCACTCAAACACATATTGTCAGTCATTTCACATAGATAACGCGGGGAAGGAGTTCTGAAAGCTCTGTCAGATCGCTGTCTTGACTCGCTGTCCCCCCCCCCTCCTCAGTGCTGCCGAAGAGCTGTCATGTCTCGGGGTGATTCAGAAAAAAATGACAGTCAACGCAACAGATGACTCGTACGATAAGGCTCGACAAAGCATGGCCCAAGCTGAGGAGGAGACACGCAGCCGGGGGGCCATTGTCATCAAACACGGGGGGCGCTTCCAGGGTAGGAAACACAGTCCCACTCAAACTCTAGACACTGCTTGGTTATGCAAGAAATAACTCCAGCAAAGGAATAAGACTGGCCTGAAGACAAATGTGTACTGTACGGATAAAATACAGTACAAGCCACAGTCAGCCATATTGCATTGGTTGCCATAGCAACATGTGTTGAAACTAGTGACATGGAAACAGTTGGTCTTTATTTATTTCTTTTTTTTGATTTCTAATTTCTACTACTATATAGCTATACATTCTATATAGCATACATTCACATACAGAATTGTGTGTGTGTGTATATATGTGTGAATATATATTTATTGTATGTAATAACGTAATTTTAAAGAATACTGAGTCTCCACAAACATAGAGAGGCTGTATTCTGTACAACATGCTTACCAAAATATACACTTGCATGATAAAAGCAGGGGTTTAGCTTTTTTCTGTCACCGCTGTCTTTCTTCTTCTAACCACCAAACCACCACTTCCTTCTAAACAGATATTTTAGCCACCGTCATCTTGTTTCAGTAAATACACACTCACTCTATTTTTGATGATTTTGTCAGTTCAGAGGAAGCCTGAACAAACACTTCCTCACTCACTACATGCTTGTGCAACTATATTAGATGACAGCTTTTGCTTACCGAGACGTGTGAATGCTTGTGACCCTATTGGGGTTTTCTTAGAGGTGAAGTGACGTCTTTTCTCTTATTATCCATAATTCTGCCACAGGACAAAAATGGCAATCCACCGATGCCACTTCCTCTGGTGTCTGATCTTGCCAGATCTAGACTCATTTTTTTTAACAGTGGTTTTTACACATTTATTACCGGGAGTTATGTTCATTCTAGTCACTTTCTAACCGTGCAACATTTTTAGAAAAAAAACACTAAAACTTTCGCACAATTTAACTTACATTTTTTGATGATGATTACCTCAGCCATGCTCAAGCATGTGTTTGATTTATATGGCAAGTGCTTCTTTTTATGTAATATTTCCTCCCCACTTGCAGGCAAAAAGGTAACGGTGCGAGCCCCGGCCCCTGCGCTGGCCAGCCTGACCAAGCCCCGACGATCTTCCCAGTCTCTCCTCAGCAACGTTAAGAGGCGTGTCCAACTTGGCGTGTCCAAGCCAAAGAAGGGTGCCTGTGCTTTAAACAGGAAGAGTGCTGAGGGCGACATGCAGGCGAGGCCGCTCAGAGAGAGAGTAACACATCTGCTGGCTCTGAGGCCATACAAGAGGCCTGAGCTCATCCTGAGGCTGCAGAAAATGGACTGACAGCAGGAGACAAAGACATGCTGGACTCTGTATTGGTGGAGGTAATTCATTCTCCTTTTTAGCTCCAGTAAGTGCAGGTCTCATTAAAAGTAGTAGAAGAACCATTTTGGAGCTTTAGAGACAAACACAAGGGCTGTCATTTTGCCAATTTTTTTTTTTTAGTTATGACACTAGTCTATATTGACGATGTTTCATTTACAGGATTCATTCTTATCACACACTCGACAGCCATTTTAATTCAGAGCTTGCCTTCCTATGTGCACATTTTCCACCAAACAAGTTCCTTCTCGAGGCTATTTTGAAGTCTGGGGCTTAGCTACGCCCAAGATGATTGTGATTGGTTTAAAGAAATGCCAATAAACCAGAGCACGTTTGCACCTATCCTGGAATGTTGTGTGAACTAACTAGACCTTCCTCCGCAGTGCTGTGGAGATAAGTCCGGCAATGCTAGACTATTATGACACTAAATGTCAGAATCAGAAGCATTAATTGGACACTTTTTACACAGTAGTCACATGATGTCACCCTGAAAACAATTCAAACAGATCAAGACAATTAATTTTTTCTCTAAAGATACATCTTTTCTCACCTGATTTGTTTTTGTGTGTATTTGCACACAGGTTGGCCAGCTCAATAGTCGAGACAACACATTTGTTCTAAAGGACGGTCTGTATAAGGAGCTGCACAAGGACTGGCCAGGCTACACCTCAGGAGACCAGCAGCTTCTGAAACGAATCCTTGTCAGGTAACACAAGATTCTGAGACACTTGCCACAGTATTCATAATGTGAAAATGTCTTCCATTTAAATCATCAAATAACTTATTTTGACCAAACAGTTGCAGGAAACGTGGGGCCCTTAGGTACTAGTTCGTTCAAGACTTTGTTTACATTTCCACAGCATCTCGCAAACTTAATTTGAATTGAATTTATTTATTTGCACAATATAATCAATGCAACCGAAACACAACAAGGAAAAAACGTTAAAATAAAAATTTAAAGATTGTGCAGGTGAGATTAAGAAAACCCCAGGGGCTTTATAGAAGGACTCTGACCAAAGGAAGAGAAGAAAGAGAGAGGAAAAAAGGGATAATGAGCAATTACAAGAGTTCTAAAATCTACAAATTAAACCCAAATAACTGGATTTTAAAAATAAGCTGTTTATGTAGCCAACCTTAGGCTACATAAAACAACAAAGGCATACAATAAATGACCAGAATATAGATAAAATGAGGATGTGTGGATGTAAGTGTGTGTGTGTGAGTAGTTGTGAGAGAACTGTGGAGATTATACAGTACTATACTGTATATGCAGAACAAAGTCTAGCTTTTGTAAAAATTCTTTATGTATCACCTTCCTCTTACTGTCCAGGAGACTGTTTCAACCCCAACAGAACCTCACCGTTCCCGAGGGCCAGGTCAGTCCACTGCGAGACACCCCCAACTCCTCCCCAGCGCAACGTCCAAAACCGTCCCTGCCAGAAGAATACACTGACCCTTTGGCGAGTAAGAAGCCCAGGATATCCCGCTTGTCTGGCAAAGCAGCCAGTGACATGTCAAGAGTGAGGCCGTCCGAGCAAGCGGCTGATAAAGACGCCACAGAAGTGACACGGAATGACGAGCAAAGAAACTCACTTGATCCTCGAAAGCTTTTTGGCTCCTTGTCAACAGTCTGTCAGCAGGAAGCAGAAGTGGCCAAGAGGCTACAACAAACTCCCTGTTCTCAGGAGAGACATGAAGTCACAGCAGACCCCCCGCAACCTAACTCTGATCGCTCCCCGTCCCCTCTCATAGTGCCTGATCTGAGCAGACACACAGTCAAAAGGAAGAAGAGCAAACACAAGCACAGAGATCAGGTGAGACAACCCCTTTTTATTTAATTTTATAGGTGTTCCGTGTCACGAGGTGCATTGGTAACTGGGATTTTGTTTTTGTTTGTCAAGGAGAAGGATAGGTGGAGAGGCAGGAAGGAACGGAGAAAAGATTCAGAGGATCCAAACAGTGAAGTCTCGGTGGACTGCAGAGGTGAGTGCTGGTAGCGGTTGATGAGTGACTTTATGAGTCAATTGTTTAGGCTTTTCAAATGGTTAGACATTGTTTCTTTTTTCTTCCAGAGCCAAGTGAAATTTTGTTTGACTCCAATGTGCTTCAAGCGGACCATGACACAACAGACTATCTACTGTAAGCACACCTGTTATTAGTTCTTGTGTGTGTGTCTGCACCAAAAATGCTTCCCACCCCATTTTTTGCAGTTCAAAACTTCTGCAGGTTGTTAACATGGCATGCTGTAGGTGGGTATTTTACAGATCTGATCATCGGGTACTTTAATGTTCTCTACACAGGAAGTACACAGCGATTTGTAGTCAGGACCAGAGACAGAGGTACAAGCAGGACTTTAACACGGAGTACAGCGAGTACAGAGATTTACATGCTCGTATTGACGGAGTGACGCGGCAGTTCATGGAGCTCGACACGCAGCTCAAACAGCTACATCACGAATCTCATAAATACAAGGTAAAAAGAAACCATGAAGACATTTACGTTGACTACTGTTCAATAGGGTAAAAAACCCGGTTTGACTATGATACCCTGTTAAATTACTTAAGCCATAGAGGGCTTTTTAAATAGATGATTCCCCTGCATTTTCCAGTCTTTATTTCATAAAAATAATAAATGAGAAATCCACTATATTCTGTCATAAGCTCTGTGGTTGCACCATATGTAACACATAAAGTGAACATAAATATAACATACTGAGCAGGGGTTCAACCCTAAAGAAAATCCCTAGTTCAGTACCCCGAGAAAACATTTTTATTCTGAAATTGTAACCTTAAATGGTGCCTCTTAGACATGTAAGACACTTAGACATTGGCATATGGTCACATAATATCAATATGTCAGTAATTATACATTGTTATTACATTAAAGGTGCCCTGTTGAGTTTTCTTTTGAACAAACAAAAGTTATGTTTACAGTCACTGTTTGTTCTTGAGCTCCAACAAATATGTTAAATGCATTGCCTTCCTCATAAAATATTTGCAAAGCCAACAAATGTTATGGAAGTTGTATAAATGTCTACTTGTATTAATTAATTCTATTCCTCTTGCAGACGGTTCGTAATCAGATTCTTCAAGAATATCGCAAAATTAAAAAGGTACAAACAACAATAACAACAATAACAACTTTCTTAAGACTTGATTCCAAGATTGCTGCATGGGGCAACTCCACTCCTCGCTTTTTCTCCTTCAAAAATTAAGTCTTTTTTTTGTCTCTTTAGTCTAACCCTAACTACAACCAGGACAAGACTCACTGTGAATATCTACACAACAAACTGGCCCACATCAAGAAGCTTATATCAGCGTACGACCAACAACAGCTCTGACTGTGAGACGAGTGAACTTGATGACGTTAATCGCCCTGAGGCACGTGTGACGGGAGGTTCACGCTGCTGGATGCCATCGAGCTGGAAATCTATCGTCTATCTCTTCGTGTCTAAACGACGTCTCACAGGACGTGATGGAAATGTGACCGAAAGTTGGGAGTCATTTGTGAATAGCAGTCGTGGTACGCTGTGAAAAGCAGGCCTATGCTATGAGATCATTTTTTACAAGATGGAAAATCTTCTTTGAACATCTGTCTCTCTATTTAATGAGACAAGTGAGAGGGATAAGTAGGTCAAAAGTTGCAAACACACACAGTCACATACTGACCTTCATCAGGCTGATGATAGATGTCCAACACCAAAATGTCGCAAATACATTTGTTTTTGCAGGATAGACAGTATGCTGGAGTTTGTTTGCCACTTTTGACCTACTCATAATCCCTCTCCTACAAACCTGTCTCATGAAATAGATTTGCAATGTATTCCTCTGTTCTAAATCTCCTTTGGAAAAAATGGTTCAACCAATTGGTTGCTACAACAATGACATGATACTGCCAAGGACACATGGAGTAACTCTAGTTTTTACTGAGGCTTCTTACTTGAAGCCAAAAGTAAGCTCTTATTCTTGCACACAGATACAGATACATGTGGAGATGAGGTGCTAAGACTAAAAACGTTGGTAGATTCCCATCACACATTATAGTTTTGTTTGTGAATCAAATCAATTTAGGTATTTGCTTTTGTATTCTGATAGACATGTCAGCATTAACGGTTAGTCGAAACCATGAGATAAGTGCACGCTGTACATACCCAAACAGCTCATATGAATGGCAGCTGGGATGCAGATGTGCACATCCTGAGAAGACCTCTGTTCTGTAGGTTTGGTATCAGTGTTGTGTCAGTACATCTCAGTTCAGGCCTGATCTGCTCAGTAATGACTTCTGAAAGTATTACCAGCGCCTGAAATGTTTTGTAATTATGGGCTGGTTTCATAGTATTCCACTGGTGTTGTCCCTCATGTGGCTTTCCTGGATCACAAAAGACTTACTGTATGTTAAACAAAATGTGAACTTGAAGTTGCATTCAGGGAATTTACAGTATGAGCTTTAGTAAAAGTGTAACTGATAACTGGTTTTAGTTATCCGAGTACTGGAAGTTAAGGAGTCATTGTTACTGTAGGCCGAGATGATGAAGAATTAAGAAATAAAAAGATTTTGTTGCATGCTTTGTACTTTACAGAATGCATGAGAAATAAATCAGAAGTTTTGTCAGTTTTAAATAAATTAATTTGTATTCATTTTGTATGAGCTTTCTTATTTATAATGATTTTCTTTAACAAGGTTAGTCTGTATATTGGATTTATAACAGTAGGTATGCCAGACATTTCTTGACCATATTCATTAGTGCAATGTAAGTCCTAGTTCAATTATACACATTTCAAGAAAACTGTCTGGGGAAGAATTAAATCAAGCAAAATGTATGTTTTTTTGCAGTCCAGGCAGCACTGGGGAAGGACAGATTATCCATCGCGGTGAAGTAAGAAGTGAGTAATGAACTATTTTCTCTCTGAAATCTCAAGTGAAGTGACTATTTTACACCGTCATCATTGGCTGCACAGTGATGACGAAGGTCTCATAGCGATTGGTTCAATCTCAAAGACGGCTTCTCATTGGTCCATTGTCATATCCATGACCTTTCACCCAAGTCAACCACAACAACGTCCAGCTAGTTGTAAACATTACTGCGGCATGCTTAAGTAACTTAACTGCTCTTGAATTTTGCGACAACTTTCGCACAGATATGACACGAAAAAAGACACACGGACAGAAAGATGCTGGTTGTTAGGTGAACGTTTATGGTAAGTAAATACATATATTACCCGCTAATTTCTTGTCAAACAGTGTGCTAATCGAGCTAAGCTAACTGCAATGACAGCTCCATCAGCTTTTAGCTCTTGATAAATTAACCCATGAAAAGCAATAGTGGTTAATTAACATGGACGGTAAATGCATTGTACTTGGGGAAGCGGCTTGTGAATATTTTCTTTTCAACTAAGTGCAATAACATTAACGTTATATTCAGAGAACACTCACGTATGATGACACATTCCCCTTATAAAACAGCATAGATCAGCTTAAGGTGGTTGCTGTTGTTAGGCTGGTTTAGTTTGTTTACATGCAGTTTTTCACAGCAGGGTTAACGTTACTCTTTGAATCATGTAAAAACATTTCACAATATAATGTCGAGGGATACAAAGTGGCCAGGCCAGGGGAATGTGTCTAATTTGATGTAGAAGATTGAAATGAACTGTCCTGAAATAGCCCAAACGTATCAGTATATTTCTTTTCTGAATGTATTAACTTATATTTGTGTCCACGCGGGTAATAAATAAATAAATCTTATTATTTTTGTTCAGACATCTCTGTAAAAGCGTAGACTGGCTATGAGGATGTTCTCTCTAACAGAACATTTTGAAATTCAGACACCAAAAATGAAGATTTAAAATCCACACAATCCAAAGTTCAGATGACCAACTGAAACTTGGAATTTCTAATTTTCTATCTGTGACACCCTTCCTCAATGCATATATTGACATCAGGATCCCATAGTTTTCCAAGTCCTTCCAGAACGTTTCAGTATGTGGACAGCTAATGAATACATGTGTTCAGATCACATCAGTTCAGACTGTTATTGTCCCTCAATGGTAAATTTGATACGCAATAGAGAGCAACACCACAAACACAACATACAAGGACATTTATCACAGCAGTTACAGAAAAGAACTAAATAGAGGGTGTTAGAAGTATCAAACCATTCTAATGGGAGCCATGTGAAAGTTCTGGTAAGCAATGTCAAAGGTTAGTGTAAATTAAGCGCTGTTATTGCACAAAAGGGAGAATTTTGGGGGAACGAATTCTTCCAAGAGTCAGAGACTACATTATAGCATTGGCTTGCTTACTAACAGACATTATCTGCAAAGCTGACAAATGAATAGGGACATGTAGTTTATTTGTAATTTACCCAGGTGCTTCACATAGCTAGTCCCAACTCCATACCAGGTAAATAAAAAATTAGAATATCAGCTGAAGTGAGAGGTTAACTAACTTGTCTCAGATTTATGATTCATTCCATGTGTTTTCTGCAGCCTGTTTTGCCGCCTATACCCCAGTCATGGCAGGGATTTTCTTAAGAACTCTAAAACTGAGGATAGCTCTCAGTAATCTGAGCCTCCATAGCACCTTCTCAGGTGCCGCAGCCAGACTTTCACCTGTGGATCTCCGCAGTCCATTTCTTCCCGCCAGCTCATGGCACTTTGGATTCTGCTGTCGAACGCTGCACACTGGGGCAGACAGGCCAGAGCCATCCCTTGCTGTAGCCCCAGACAGGCTGCCTTTCTCCAGAATAACCCAGGAAGATTTAGCCTTCTTCAGGAAGATCCTACCAGGACGAGCCATCACTGATCCTGACCTGCTGGAATCCAGTAATGTGGATTGGCTCAAGTCAGTGAGAGGTGAGAAATGAATTTTAGTCCACTTCTTACACCAATTCACTGATGATAAAAGCTTTAATTTCTCTGTTCATACATCATCCGCAGGTTCCAGTGAAGTGTTGCTGAGACCTCAAACAACAGAGGAAGTTTCTCAAATTCTGAAGTAAAGAAAAATTAGTGTGTGGAATGGACAAATTCACAAGCGACAAGTTTTTGAGGTGGTTAAAGTTGTTGCATTCCCGCTCCTGTAGGTATTGTAACAGTCGTAATTTGGCGGTAACCCCTCAAGGAGGTAACACTGGGCTGGTTGGGGGCAGCGTGCCAGTTTATGATGAGGTCATCCTCTCCACTACCCTAATGAACAACATCCTTACCTTTGATAGTGTCTCTGGTAAGTCTTAAAATACTTTTACTCCAAATGAGCTGCCTGCCTTTAAAGGTTCCATGACATGGTGCTCTTTGGATGATTTTATATAGACCTTAGTGGTCCCCTAATACCATATCTGAACTCTCCTTCCCCAAATTCAGCCCTGGTGCAGAATTACAGCCACTAGAGCCAGTCCCACAATGAGCTTTCCTTAGGATGTGCCATTTCTGAGTCTGTAGCTTTTGAGGAGGATGGGGGGTGGGGCCTTGACCAACTTACACTTTGCTCGTTTGAAAGCCATGATGTCTCTCTTTAATGGGTGGGCCAAATTCTCTTCAATTTTCAAAGCAGAGAAACGGAGGTAACATTGCCCCTTATGACATCATAAGGGGCAAGATTCCAGATCGGCTCATCTGAGCTTTCATTTTCTCAAAGGCAGAGCAGGATACCTAGGGCTCGGTTTACACCTATCACCATTTCTAGCCACTGGGGGACCATAGGCAGGCTGGGTGAACTCATATTAATATTAAAAGACCTCATGAAGTGAAATTTTCATGTCATGGGACCTTTAAAAAAAGAAAAGGGTGTTATGTATTTACAGCATACATACAGAAAAGTACGATACACATACCGATGAAGGCACAGTGCACCTTTTCCACAATCCTTCCTTGCGATCAAATGTTTATATTTGACTAATCTTTAGAGATTATTTCCGTCAGGCATTCTGACCTGTCAGGCCGGTTGTGTTTTGGAGAACTTGTCCTTTTACCTGGAGGAGAGAGACTACATCATGCCACTTGATCTTGGGGCAAAAGGCAGTTGCCACATTGGGGGGAAACGTGGCAACCAATGCAGGTGGACTCCGTCTGCTGCGATACGGCTCCTTACACGGGACTGTTCTGGGTCTGGAAGTGGTGAGTGGAGCTAATAAACGAGGAACTTTGATGTTCCTTAACAAGCATTACATTAACCCTTGTGTTGTCCTCCCAGGTCAAAAAGATTAAATTTTTTTTTTTTTACCTTTTTGTCGACATTTGACATTTTCAACGCGTTATTTTTTATTTTTTTATTTAATTAGCTTATTTAGTAACACCACCTTACTACCACTAGTTTTACACTACCTTTTGGAATCCATGGTCAACTCAGATTTGTATAGAATTATACCTAATATTTTAGCTAATAAAGCAGAAACTATGAATTATTTTGAATAGTAAAGATCAGAGGAAGGTATGTTGAGTGGATTTTGGTCATTATACTGATTTTAAACTATTTCAATTTTCACCCTAAATTCAATGAAAGTGATCAATTGTATTTGCAAAGAGCGTTGCATGGAATCCATCCTTTTTTGTGGTAATTTGGTTAAAAAGAATGCCATATTTGTGATATAGACATTTTTAAAAGGGGTCAAATTTGACCTGAGGACAACAGGAAGGTTAAACTCAAGCTAAAGGATAATTAGCACTGATCTAATGTTTGTGCGTTGATGTATGTACAGGTGTTGGCAGATGGGCGAGTGCTGGACTGCTTGGCCACACTGCGGAAAGATAATACAGGATATGATCTCAAACAGCTCTTCATAGGGTCAGAGGGCACACTGGGGGTCATCACTGCGGTGTCCATCCTTTGTCCACGGAAACCCAAATCTGTTAATGTGGTTTTTCTGGGTATGATTGTCTCATTGCTTCATTTTGACACTATGATTGGCAATTGTTGATAAGCACGTGTGCAGAAATGTTAAAATCCCATGACTTGATTTTATTCTCTTAAATTCCTGTTAGGCTGTGAGACCTTTGAACAGTTGCTGAAGACATTTCAGCTCTGCAGGGGCATGCTGGGAGAAATTCTGTCAGCCTATGAATTCCTGGACAGTGAATGTATGCAGCTGCTGAATATGCACCTCAAACTACGCAATCCCATCTCTGGTAGGCACACGGAGTACACACACATGCACAGCTTATAAAGCAAATAAACACACACACACACATACATACATACATACAGTGGGTACGGAAAGTATTCAGACCCCTTTAAATTTTTCACTCTTTGTTTCATTGCAGCCTTTTTCCAAAAATCAAAAAAGTTCATTTTATTTCTCAGTAATGTACACTCAGCAACCCATCTTGACAGAAAAAAACAGAAATTTAGAAATTTTTGCATATTTATTAAAAAACTAAAACTGAAATATCACATGGTCATAAGTATTCAGACCCTTTGTTCAGTATTTAGTAGAAGCACCCTTTTGATCTAATACAGCCATGAGTCGTTTTGGGAAAGATGCAACAAGTTTCTCACATCTGGATTGGTATCCTCTGCCATTCCTCCTTGCAGATCCTCTCCAGTTCTGTCAGGTTGGATGGTAAACGTTGGTCAGTCATTTTCAGGTCTCTCCAGAGATGCTCAATTGGGTTTAAGTCAGGGCTCTGGCTGGGCCATTCAAGAACAGCCACAGAGTTGTTGTGAAGCCACTCCTTCGTTATTTTAGCGGTGTTCATTGTCTTGTTGGAAGGTAAACCTTCGGCCCAGTCTGAGGTCCAGAGTACTCTGGAAAAGGTTTTCGTATCCCTGTACTTGGCCGCATTCATCTTTCCCTCGATTGCAACCAAAGCTGAAAAACACCCCCACAGCATGATGCTGCCACCACCATGCTTCACTGTTGAGACTGTATTGGACAGGTGATGAGCAGTGCCTGGTTTTCTCCACACAACCGCTTAGAAATAAGGCCAAAAAGTTCTATCTTGGTCTCATCAGACCAGAGGATTTTATTTATCACCATCTTGGAGTCCTTCAGGTGTTTTTAGCAAACTCCATGCGGGCTTTCATGTGTCTTGCAAGGAAAGGCTTCCCATGCCATAAAGCCCGACTGGTGGATTGCTGCAGTGATGGTTGACTTACTACAAATTCTCCCATCTCCCGACTTCTGGAGCTTAGCCACAGTGACCATTGGGTTCTTCTTTGCCTCTCTCACCAAGGCTCTTCTCCCCTGATAGCTCAGTTTGGCCGGACGGCCAGCTCTAGGAAGGGTTCTGGTAGGGCCCAAACGTCTTCCATTTGAGTTATGGAGGCCACTGTGCTCTTAGGAACCTTAAGTGCAGCAGAAATTTTTTGTAACCTTGACCAGATCTGTGCCTTGCCACAATTCTGTCTCTGAGCTCTTCAGGCAGTTCCTTTGACCTCATGATTGTCATTTGCTCTGACATGCACTGTGAGCTGTAAGGTCTTATATAGACAGGTGTGTGGCTTTCCTAATCAAGTCCAATCAGTATAATCAAACACAGCTGGACTCCAATGAAGGTGTAGAACCATCTCAAGGATGATCAGAAGAAATAGACAGCACCTGAGTTACATATGAGGGTCACGGCAAAGGGTCTGAATACTTATGACCATGTGATATTTCAGTTTTTGTTTTTTAATAAATATGCAAAAATTCTAAATTTCTGTTTTTTTTCTGTCAAGATGGGTTGCTGAGTGTACATTACTGAGAAATAAAATGAACTTTTTTGATTTTTGGAAAAAGGCTGCAATGAAACAAAGAGTGAAAAATTTAAAGGGGTCTGAATACTTTCCGTACCCACTGTACATACATATTGAAAACTCTTTCTTCCTTCTTGCAGATTGCCCATTCTACGTTGTCATAGAAACGTCTGGATCTGACCCAACACATGACGGGGAGAAACTCCACAATTTCTTAGCGGAAGCAATGACATCATCATTAGTTACTGATGGGACTGTAGCAACCGAAGACTCAAAAATAAAGGTTTTGTTTCTTGTCTTTTAAAGAATAAGTCTGTTGATATTTTATAACAAATCCCATGAAAAGGAAATTGACTTAACAAATATTTTTGCATAGCCAAATTGTAATAAAGCATATTCCTCTGTGCTATAGGGCTCCATTGTTGTCTAAGAAAGATTAAAAAAACATCAATGAGCCACATGCTGCTCCATTGCGATAAACATGACCACTGCAATTTATTTGGAGTGAGTGCCACCGCACCATCCTGCTGCTGTAAAAACATACTACGCAGCTGAGAATACTCCCCCAACAAATACATAATTTAATCCTGTTTGAGTAATGTTTACTAAAAAACTACAATGTCCATTTGTTTTTGGAAATGATGTGAGATGTCTATGAATAAAGCATACACTTGTGACTTGTTTTTAAAGATTTAAGTCTTCAGCAGGAACCAATATGTTTCGGTCTGAGTGCCACAGACGGCATGGAAATCGGAAAGTATTAGGAGACACATTGTTTGTTCTTTTTATGGGATTCAATAATGATCAATAATATAATTCATAACGCTCTTGACCTAAACTTAAGTTATTACTTTCATATTAGGGTTGTTTAATCATTACTTCTGTCGGGACTCTATGAATTTTTAGTTTTTTGATGATGTAATCAACCTTTCCATTTACACCTTTTCAGGCACTGTGGGCGATGCGTGAACGTGTCACGGAGGCGCTGACTCACGATGGCTTCAATTACAAGTATGACATCTCACTTCCGGTGGAACGGATCTATCAGCTGGTGACAGACATGAGGGAGCACCTGGGGGGCCGAGCCAAGCGTGTGGTGGGATACGGGCACGTAGGTAAGACCAGAAGCTGGAAAGACTACTACTACTACAACTACTACTACTACTACTAGCTCAGTCAGTAGGGAGTTGGGTGTCCCCACACAGACCAAAGTGGTGGACTGGTAGCTGGAGAGGTGCCAGTTCACCTCCTGGGCATTATTATTATTATTATTATTATACCTCCAACAACTCATTCTCCACTCTGAGTTTTGAGTAAATGTTGTATTTAAGTGAGTTACACATGCTTCACTGCAAATTGTCCCTTCATCTGTTTCATCAGGAGATGGAAACCTCCACTTGAACATCACCTCTCCTGCCAAAGACCCTGCTCTTCTCGCTGCCATCGAGCCCTTTATCTACGAATGGACGGCCAACTGTCAAGGCAGCATCAGTGCAGAGCACGGACTGGGCCTGAAGAAGAGGAACTATATCTACTACAGTAAAGCCAGCCAGGCTGTGGCTCTCATGGGTAATATCAAGGCCATGCTGGACCCCAAAGGCATTCTCAACCCATACAAGACTCTTCCAGATAACCTGAAATGACCCAAACTGTCTCACTGCTGAGAAACATGGGTTAAGTGGGAATGTGTACAGAGCTTATGCAGACCCATTTTAGCTATAAACGTATTGTCATATGGTTTTTGTGTCAGTTTATGCCCTTTTCCTGCAATACCTTTTTCACACATTTAGTGCCGAGCTGCGGGTTTAGCACCCAGTTGCATTGCCATCTGCACAAAGCATCACTCTCAGAATGACTTCAACACTGTAGCAGTCTCAGGAGGAGTTACAAGTGAAGTTACCGCTAAATGTTATCAACTACCACTACTACTAACAGTAGAAGCACTGTACAGTGGCTAGAAAGGTTTACACACCAATGCTAAAGTTGATTAAAAAGAGGAATAAAAAAAGAAAATTGGAAATTTATCAACTTTAGCATGGGTGTGTAAACTTATTCAAGCCACTGTAGCTGTAGTCCTCCTGCCCACTTCTTATTCCATAGAAAATCAAATTGTATAATATATGAAAAACAAAACATTTTTCAGTATTGCTGAGAGGATGTAAGTGTATAATCAGAATTGACATCTGTAGGCAGTAGATGGCCTTCTAGTAGCTACTAGAGGGCAGACAGAGTGAGCACAATGTCTCCATATACAGTACAAGGTCTTATGCATTTTAAAAATTTGTCAATATTCAATGTACATATGAATCTGATTATTTTAAGAATAAATTATGAACCTATAATTTAAAAGTGTATTTGTTAAAATGCTTTATATCTTTTTCTCATAACACAGTCTAGCTCACCCTTAGGCAAGTGTGCAGTAAATATTTTATATCAAATAAGCAACATTTGTTTTCCAAAACAAACCCAGCATTTGTGAACAGTTGTAGCTAAGCAACTGTATCGGTTTCTAAAATGAAACTTGAATAAATTAATTGAATCAGTTTTTTCCAAATGAGTGTTTTTCTTGTTATTTAGGCAACTTGTACAGCGTTGCATGCTGGGACATGGAGTTAATGGAAGCCTACCTCGCCACAGAAAACTACTTTACCTCCAACATCTTAAAACAATGTCAGATCTAACACAAACAAGTCTTCCTTGATTCCTCTCTGCTTGCACAGAAGAGCCAAGCAGAGAAAATCATATTCTTATTATACGATGCAGATTTATGTCTTTTGGCAGGTAGGCTACTTTATACTATACTATGAGTTTTTAGGTATTTTGTTGCCATAGTATACTATGACATACCATACAGTGAGTTTATGACTTTTTTTAATAACACTTTCTTCCAGAAAGCACATACAGATTATGACAAATAAAATATTTAACAGTCACGTGGATCTTAAGAGGCAGGTCACAGCTCGTTTCTAGCACAGTGCTTCTTCTGCATTTAAAATGGATGTGTATTGTGTGACTTGTGTGTGGACTTTCTTTAACATCCTATGAATTTGACTTTTTTTCAACATACTATACTTTAACACTTTTTTACACTATAATACTATACTACTACTATACTATGACTTTTGTTTCGAAAAAGACTGTACTGTTCTTTGACATATGACTTTTTATCACTTTACTTTGACATACTATACTATGACATTTTCTATGAACTTTTACCATTTTTCGACATGTTACTATGACTTCACTTTCTTCAACATGCTATACTATGACTTTTTTAATCACTTATTTAGTATACTACTACTACTATACTACGTGTTATGTTATGATTTTTTAACAAAACATGACCTTTTAATCACTTTTATAGAAATACTATACTATGACTTTCTTTTTTTGATAGACTGACATTTTTCGACATGCCTGTAGTAGGTAGATGTTACCAGTAGTCTCAGAATGGTGAGTACCCGGAAGGACGAGTCAAACGTTGAGTCTTGATTTAAGATGGGGTGTTTTTATTACTCCCAAATAGGGCCGAAAGGCAAAATACCAAAATAGCAAAAGGAATAAAAAAAAAATCAAAGACTTTCAAAACTGGAAAAGAAATCGACTCGAGAGTCAAAAAGACAAAAGTAAAATAACAAACTAAAGAACAGCTGCTCACAATTGCCTTTTCACTGCAATCAAATTGGCTCTTCCTAGACTTCCGTCTTACTCCTTCCAGCCTAGTAACCGATACCTCCCTCTCAAATATCCTGGTAACGCACCCCCCGAAATGGACTGAACCATTCTCACTAATGCTGCAGGGGTGGCTCAGGCGGGAAATATGTAAAAGGCTTTAAAAACAGCCAAAACATTACTCTACGTAATGAGACACTCGTGATAATATAAATATAACCCGAACAGGTTTAACCTCACCACAAGATATCTAGGTTTACCATTTTATAGTTTATCATTTAATTAGGATCGCTTCCGGTCACCCCGGAAGTCCGCCCGTCTATAAAAGCACCGGTGAATACGGAAAACTCGCTTTTACGATTACGTCAGAGGACGCAGGTAAGATGACACAAATATGTTTGTATGCATGATTTGTATGACGATTAATGTTGAATAAACAAATGTTAGATTAACAAAGGACTAATGCTCTTGTGGTTATTATAACTAAAGAATACATAACGCGATAAGATGGTAATGATGAACAATGTATAAAGATGCGCCCTGTACAATGCCGTTGACTTTTTTTCAACATGGTCTACTATGTTTTTTTTTGTTTTTTTTTGTTTACATACGATACTATGTCTTTTTTTTTTATGAAAACAACTTTATCTCAGGTTAAGTAGCTTAGTTTGATAAGAATCTGACTTGAATACAAAATGTTGAGTGTTCAAATCTTATGTTTCATTAAGGTCCAATGTACTGAGTAAAAGACAAATGTGCCAAAAACAGGAGCGTAGTGTCAGGTAAGATAGTTCAGAGTCATAACAGAACGGTTTGAATACCGAAGGTTGAGTTTTCAAATCGTACAGGGTGCAGTTTGTTTCAAGACCTACTTTATATGAATGAAGAATGTGGATGTGTTCATGCTACTCTACGTGGATCGATGTACAATACAATTACATTTTTCAACATACTAGACTATGACGTTTTAATCACCTTTCTTCAATTTACTATACTATGACCTTTTCACTTTTCAACATACTATATACGGGACTTTTTTCGAAATACTATACGAAGACTTTTTATCACTTTTTTCGACACACTATTCTGACTTTTTTCAACATACTATAGGCCTACTATGACCTGCAATCACTTTACTTTGACTTACTATAGCTATACTATGACTTTTTTAAACTTTTTTTTAACATATTATACACTATAGACGTACAATAGTAGGCTATGACTTTTTTCGACAGACTATACGAAGACTTTTTTTATCACTTTCTTCGACATGCCATACTATTAAGTATTTTTGACATGCTACACTATGACCTTTTTATCACTTTTATGGACATACTATTGTCTTTTTCAACATACTATACTATGTGACCTTTTAATCACATTGATCAAAATACTGTACAATGATTGTTTTTCACTTTTTTGCCATATTATACTTAAACTTTATCACTTTTTTCAACATACTACACTGTTTCATGCTAATCTCCTTTTATTGATGTACAATTGTATAACTTTTTTTGAAATACTATACTATGACTTTTTTCACTTTTTACGACATACTATACTTACTTTTTATCCCTTTTTTGATAGACTGTATTTTGACTTTTCAACATGCTCTTGTGTTTTTGACATACGATACTATGACTTTTTTACGAAAACCGCTTCATGTCAGGTTAGGTAGCTTAGTTTGAGTTTGACTTGAGTACAAAACGTTGACAATTGACAAATCCTATAGGTTTCATTAAGTTTTAAGGTCCAATATACTAAGTAAAAGAGACAAATTGACAAAATTTGACAAAATGTTCAGATTATAGAGCATGCAGTTTGTTTCAAGACCTACATTACCTGAATGAAGAAATCAAATAGGAGTGAAAAGTTGATAGACTGTTGGTCTAAAGGTTGCGATCATGCTACTATTACTCTACTTTTATCGATGTACGACTGTATGAATTTTTTTTTTTTTGCCATACTATTCGATGACTCTAATCACTTAGTATACTATGACTTTTTCCAACATACTATATACTATGACTTTTTTAATCATATTTTCAACATTCTATACTGAGTTTTTGTCACTTTTTTCGACATACTATACTAGGACTTTTAATCACATTTTTTGAAATGCTATAGTATGACTTTATCACTTTTCTTCAACTTACTATACTATGACTTTTTCACATTTTTCAACATACAATACTATGACTTTTTCTACCTACTATACTATGAACTGTTAATCACTTTTATTGAAATACTATACCATGACTTTTTTCACTTATTCCAACATACTATACTACCACTATTTCTGACATTCTATACTATGTGTTTTTCTACCTACTATAATATGACTTTTTATCACTTTTCTTCGACATGCTATATATATGGACTTTTTTTTGACAAACTATATATACCAGGACTTTTTAATCACTTTTTTCAACATACTATACAATGACTTTCAATCATTTTACTTTGACAAACTATAGCTATACTATGACCTTTTCACTTTTTTCAACATATTATACCAACTTTTAAAAAAAAATACTCTACCATGACTTATTTCTACCTACTAGACTATGACTTTTTTATGGCTTTTTTTGACATATTGTACTATGACTTTTTTGACATACCATACTATGACTTTTAATCATATTGTTTGAAATACTATAGTATGACTTTATCACTTTTCTTAGACATACTATACTATGACTTTTTTCACTTTTTTCAACATATTATACCATAACTTTTTTTGAAATACTCTACAATGACTTTTTTCGACATACTATACTATGACTTTTAATCATATTTTTTGAAATACTATACTATGACTTATCACTTTTCTTCGACATGCTATATTAAGACTTTTTTGACATACTATACTATGACCTTTTTCATTTTTTTCAACATACTATACTAGGTCTTTTTTTGACATACTATGACTTTAATAATAATTTTTGAAATACTATAGTATGACTTTATTATCACTTTTCTTAGACATACTATACTGACTTTTTTCAACATATTATACCATAACTTTTTTGAAATACTCTACAATGACTTTTTTTGACATACTATGACTTTATTTTACATGTTAAACTGACTTTTTTCAACATATCGTACTGTAACTTTTTTCGACATACTATACTATGACTTTTAATCATATTTTTTTGTACTATTTTTTTGTACTAATACTATACTGACTTTTTATCACTTTTCTTCGACATGCTATATTAGGACTTTTTTGACATACTATACTATGACCTTTTTCACTTTTTCAACATACTATACTATGACTTTTTTGAATCATGACTTTAATCATGTTTTGAAATTCTATGGTATGACTTTATCACTTTTGTCGAAATACTATACTATGACTTTGTTATAACTTTTTTCGAGATACTATACTATGACTTTTTTCACATCACTTTACTTTGACTTACAATATCTATACTAGGACTTTTTCACTTTTTACAACATATTATACTATGACTTTTTCAACATACTATATCATGACTTATTTCTACCTACTATACTAGGACTTTTAATATTTTTTGAAATGCTATATGACTTTTTATCACTTTTCTTTGACTTACCATACTATGACTTTCTCACTTTTTTCAACATACTATACTGACGTTTTTGACATACTATGACTTTTTTATCACTTTTATTGACGTACAATAGTATGACTTTATCACTTTTTCGACATACAATACGATGACCTTCAGTCACTTACTGTAGCTATACTATGACATTTTTCACTTTTTTAATATATTATACTATGACTTTGTCAAAATACTATACCATGACTTATTTTTACCTACTATACATGACGTTTTTGACATACTATACTACGAGCTTTTTTTTTTTACATATTATACTATAAGTTTTTTCAACATACTATACTGTGATGTTTTTCTACCTACTATACTAAGACTTTTAATCACTTTTTTATTGACATACAATAGTATGACCTTTTTCACTTTTCTTGGACATGCTATATTAGGACTTTTTTACTTCCTATACTATGATTTATAACTTTTTTGACATACTATGACCTTTTTCAACATACTATGACTTTTTAATCACTTCTTACAACATGCGATGATATAAATGTATCACTTTTTTGGACATACTATGACTTTTTAAACACTTTTCTTCTACATACAATACTATGACTTTAACATACTATATTATGATTATTGGGGAGGCCTGTGCCTTGAATGGCAGCTAAGGACTGTTGCCGTTAGCATTCATTTCAGCTAGGTGAACCTACAACTGGCAATTGAGTTAAAATATTTTAAACTCCATGAGTGATGACTGGTAGCTGAAGAGTTGGTAGTTCATCTCCAAGGCAATGCGGCGTTTCCCTGGAGCAAGGTGCCGAACCCGTAACTGCTCGGAGTGCCTGGCCTTGCCAGCCCCGTCTCTCCACAACAATATTGCATGTCTATTGGTCCTTTGTTGTGCATGTGTATATTTTGGGCCTGTGTGTGCCAAGGGAGTAGAAAAAAAGAATTTCCCCAAGAGAAATTAATAAAGCATATACATTAAAAACAGTCTGACTAACCTTTAGGCAAGAGTGCAGTTAATGTTTTATTACATATAAAAAAGAACAAGCGACATTTTTTTCTAAAACAAACCCCCAGCATTTGAACAATTAGGCAACGTTATGTTTAAAATCTTGAATAAAAGTTTCCAAATTAGTGTTTTCTTGTTATTTAGGCAACTTGTACAGTATGGCATGACGAAGCTAACAGAAGCCCCCCTCCAATATCTTAAAAAAGCTCAGCGCCACCGCTAACAAAGAGCCACAGCAGGTTTATGAAGTGTGCCAGGCAGCGAGGATTATATTCTTATTATAAGATACAGACCAATGCCTTTTGGCAGGTACTAACTGTGTCTCCTACAGGAATCACCAGGATAATTACATCTGTAGTATTTTATCCTGATTTATTCCATTCAACAAACAAGCTTAGCAAGAACAATTCCCTACCTTGTCCCTCTATAGCTTAACAACCCTTTGCTTTCTAGCATCATTAATGACAATATGTGGACAGAAAGTCAAGAGTAAATGCCTATATATGTATACAGTCCATTTCACACACAATCAGCCTTACATATCCTCAGTAGTTTGGTAGCAGTGGAGATTTCATAAATATCATACTATTTTTAGTTTAAAAAACAAATGGATTATTTTGGCTCTTTTCCTTTTGTAAGTGAACATATTTGTGTGGTCTGTAGTGTGTGTCTTTGTAGAATAAGTGACAAAGCTAAGTGTGTAAAACCCTTCCGATTGTCTCTGAGCAGAATGACACGGCAACATGCCAAAAACACGGCCTGGGGATCAAAAAAATTAATTGTAAGACACTGTGTGTCTGTCTGTCTTATTGGGCATTAAAGCATTGCTATGGAGTACTACAATATTCCATCCATGTGCTTCACACTCAGTAACAGTCTACACTTCAGGTCAGTGCGGGCACAATGGCAACTGGTTTGTGTCCTGTAACAAAGGCTGGCTTATTCAGACAGGACAGGTCCAAATGTTTGTGTGGGCTTCCAGTCTGAGAGAGGGATGTTGGACATGAGGGACTTGAACAACTCTTTCCTCTGGTCTCTGTCCGTCCCCTTATCATCCTCTGGTTTCACAATCACTAAGCCGATCCCTGACATCAGGCAGTGAGCTCTGAAGTTTCACGGTTCCTTGCCCTTCTCCAGAGAGCTGTGAATCTTGTCCAGGGTTTTCTTGATGCGCAGTGCTGTCAGCCTTGCAGAGGGGTTCTGGTACCAACACTCCTTCATCAGTTTCACCAGAGCAGAGAGAGTCTGAGAGGGAGGGGAGAAACAGAGGATAAAGAGGTTAGGGAAATTAGAGTCCTGCAGTGATACACGCACAGTGAGAGAGAGAACTTGAAAATGTGACTGCAAGAGCTTTTAGATGTATAAGGACATTCTGGGAACTAGCGGTTTATGGCCATCTTACTTGCATTGGTACAAATCTCTTTTGCCTTGTTTAGCAATTTACAGTTGGGGGATCAGCATTGACATCTTGACATTTTCAGAAACACACTGATGTCTCTTAAAGCTATAGTTGCCAAATTTGGCTTCTGACAATAACATTCATAAAAATGTCCTAGTATAGCATGCCATAATCATACCATTATGTCAGAAAATAAATTGTCACAGTATAGTATGTCAGAAAAAAAACTAGTACAGTTTGCCATAAAAATGTAAGAAACATCAATAATTTAGTTTGTCAGCATTAGCATACAGTTGTGTTGCTATGGGGCCTTCTGTAAGTTACTTTGGGGTACAATAATTCAGGAGAAAGCTGCAGGCACCAATACCACAGACAAGCATTTATTAAAGGGCACTTCACTAGTTGAATTAATAGAGTATAAGTTAAAAGAATGAATACTTACAGGATCAGAGAACCAACGATTAGGAATGAAAGGCCTCTGCTGCTCCACACACACCACCTTCCTCATGTCCTCGAAGCTGGGGTCATTTGGCACCTGATCGTAGAACGGAGGCTTGTACTCCTCAACAATGCCTGGACAGTCAAATTGAGATGAAAGAAATGAGTGCAAGTAACAGGAGCAATAGGATGAACCAGTGGTAAATGCTCCCTCCTAACAGCAGTGCCTGAAGCTAATTTGAATTTACAATCATACATTGGAATATAAGAAATTAGGTGATTGTCTATTATGTCAAGTCCTAAAACTGCAGCAATGCATGCCACTCACCATTGCTGTATGTGCGTCTTGCTATCTCCCACAGCACCAACCCAAAGGCCCAGATGTCCACCCTCTTATATGCATCAAAGCAGTCTATCTGAATGGTCTCGTCCAGTACTTCAGGTGCCATGTAACGCTTGGTGCCAACCTTCGGATTGTTGCCAACATCCAGCAGGTTGTCTGCCTGGGAGTGGGTCACAGCCAGCCCTGTAACATGCAGTTAAATACACCATTTACAGTACATACAGGGTTTTAGCTGGACTTAAAAAAAGACCTGCGCTGACAGACATTCTTTCACCAGGTAAAAGATGGACAAATATGGAGACTGTGCAAAAGACCAATAGATGAATAGAAGACTGCAACCCAATGTACATGATTATAGTTTCCAAACATTAAAAAAAATGCTCAGAAAGAGATGCAGTCAGCATTTGTTTGAATAACATAATGTATTTTGATGTATCATTAAACATAACAAGACACCTGAAATATACCAATCTTTCTATGATCAAATATATCTGTGTAAAATGTGTTTACTAATTAGTTATGCCATAAAAAGATATTGTTAATGCAACTAAAACATCTTCAGCAGCAGACGGCAACAAGTAGGTTGGTTTGTCTGAAGCATAAAGTGCTGGACAAGGACCTCTAACATGAAAAAAAAACAGATTAACATTGGTCAAAGTAGATAAAAGGTAAAATACTGGACAACAGACTGACCCAGGTCTGCGATGCAGCAGCGCAGCTCCTTTGTGACCAGGATGTTTTTGCTCTTCAGATCCCGGTGTGCGATGGCCGGTTTCCCCTCAGTGCCGAAGATCTCTGTGTGCAGGTGCACCAGGCCGCACGCTATGGACGCCGCCATCGCCAGGCCCTCTGACGTCTCCACAGCAACTCGTTGCAAGTAGTCATAAAGTGAACCGTTCTCATGGTAATGGGTGATGAGCCACAGCTGGGTGCTGGAGTTGCGAGAAGTCATGTCTGACGCCATGAAGCCTGGGAGGAGACAAGGGGCGGCAAGACATGACATTTGAGATTTTAAAGATCATCAAAATGTGTATTACTTTCTTATTTATTTGCCATTATGCTGAATTGCATTATATTGCACTTCTATGTGCTTTTAACCATAAAGGAGTTAAGACATGAAAATAAAGTTTTTCTACAAGGCAATCCAAACTGCTAAACATAAAAATCCTTAAATCAAGCTATGTCACATCTATGTTCTTAGTAACAATGCTAAAACCATAATCTGACAGGATTAAATGCATTGAAAACAAGGCACAAAATCATATTTTACAATGACCAAAACGTTTTTTCCCCAAATCAACCTGTTCCCCCCTTTACAATGGTCTAAGAAGATCTAAGAGGTTTGGGTGTAACACTCACCCAGTATGTTTTCATGTCTCAGCAGCACAGTATTGTAGATCTCCGTCTCTCTGAACCAGGACCTCTCATCTCTCGAGGAGAAGATTTTTACAGCTACGTTCTCCCCCTGCCAGTGGCCCCGCCACACCTCTCCGTACCTTCCTTTGCCTGGAAAAAGGAGACCAGAATAGAAAATCTAAAGATGTTGTATGCATTAAGAAATTTGAAAAGTGTTTTTAGGGTATTTTCATATCATTGTATGGCTAAATTTCCACTACTCATAATATATACTACTAATACTTTATAATACTAATTTAATTTAAATGCTTGATAAGTTGCCATGATAATGAGAAAACTTTAAAAGTTTTAAACAAAACAACCCAAACAACGAGAAGAATTACATGACTTGTTTTGTCGCTTAGCAAGTCAAAAATGATGTGACCTTATATTCTTGTTGCCCTCACATCATCAGTTGGACATCAATGTCAAATCTCGATCAACCGATAAAGGATTTTTAAGGCCAATACCGATAACAATATTTGATTATTTAAAAAGCCGATATGCTGATATACTTTTTTTAAATCCAGAAAAGCCGTAAACAGACTTTCCTAACATTAGTTATTTGTAGTTATTTATGAGTTCTCAGTAAAATATAATTTGTTTTGTCACAACAGAACAGAGGAACATTAAAATAGATATAGAAAAAAATAGATCTGATAAATATGAAAAAGTGTTGCAAACAGGGACGTTGTAGAGCACCCTCTGGTGGACAAACTATGCAACGCCAACGCTCTTCATGGTTGACAGTCTGTTTTTATTTTTTAAATATTTATAAGAATCAATGAATATTTAAAAAATAATTTTAAATCGTCCATTATAAATGCCGATACCAATATATCTGGAAATGCCTAATAAAGGCCGATAATATCGGCCCGCCGATATATCAGTCAGGCTCTAATACACGGATTAGAATAACTATTACAATCATCCAAAAACCCTGGTATAAACTGCAAACGCAAGGATTACTGACACTAATGACAGCATTCTGTGTAAGTAAGCTGATCTGAACTGTAGGCTACTTGTAGATTTGTTTATTTGCTGATGTTTAGTATGTCATATTTTATATCACTTTTCTGCTGCTTATGACGTAAATTAACTGCGGAAGGCTCTAATTGATCAAATCAGTTTCTCAATCAAAGAGATCTAAATCCAACTTGCAGATGGCCTGTGGACAGTAGTGTGTTCTACGTACCTACACACTCCATCAGGCTGATCTGTCTGGCCACAGTTCTCTGGACGAGGAAGGGAAGACCTGAACCACTGCCTGATGTACATGGGTGGTCCAACAGCTCCTAAAGATAGACACGGATATCAGATTAGCTAGGATGGAAAACCTGACCTATTTACAATAAGTTATGATTTTGAGTGTGTAGGCATTACTTAACATCCTTTACTTGCACTACAGACATGTGGGACCTAATTAAAGCTGAGCCAGCAGAAAACAATTGTGGAAATGGTTATGACCAAACCACTTTAATGTTGGGGTGAAATCAAGGTGCCCGCAAGTTTCACCAATTAGAATGTTTTATACATCTTGTGAATGCCAATTAAAATACAACAGTTTGACAGATTGTATTCACAGAAAATCATGTTTCTATCATATTCAAATGAATTCAATGTATCCATAGAAAACCATACAACCTTGTCAAAAGTAAATTTGAAACAAGCAATTTTTTGACTTGGCACCATTTAAGGCAACACATTTAGATCAGTGCTTCTCAAGGGTGTTGGTACCGCCCCCCAGGGGCATTCAGCTGATGACAGGGGGCGCTGGAAGCAATAGTGTGTTAAGGGGGGTGTTGAGATGCATCTTACATAAACTCTGTACTGCAGCGTTATGAATCGGCCTTGTCATGAACTTTATAGTCTATATTAAATGTTAACATCATTTATCTTTAATAAGTCTATGAACATAGCTATTGAACATTTTTCATTAAATTATGATTTCTTTAATGATTTTTTTGATAACAATAGTAACAACAATAATAGGACAAATAATAATAATTATAACAATAATATGACTATTCAGGGCAATTAGCCTACATCTTATTTGATGGGGGCGTGGTAAGGGACCTGGATAATGGATAGGGGGACGCTAGTCCCAAAAAGGTTGAGAACCACTGATTTAGATCAACGAAATCCATCACTACAATTTGTAGATACCCTGAAAGTACCTTGCCAATACAAAAGCACATACTGTTACAGCTGGGAGTGAGAAGAATATGTGAGATGAAACCTCTGTTTATTTTCTTTCCAAACTCTTTTCATTGTTTCAATAAGAACCGCAACAGAATTCAACAGAATTCTTACCGCTAAAGTGCTGTCTCCCACATTGGAGGTGATGAGGCCGTCTATGGCTCCCTGCTCAGTGTCAAATTCCTGCAGCCTCTGCAGACGGCCGTGATGGAGCCTCCTGCAGGCCAGAACTGACACTACAGACAGCAGAACCAGAACCACCACTGGACCAAATACAAAGAGAGCTAAGGTCCCCACTCGATACCCAACTGGCTCACCTTCTGGAGCTGTGAGCAAGAGTAAAAAATAAACATGTACAGAGTGGATTAGATACTAACATTTTCTTTTGTTAGATTATCTTATAGTCACCTACTGAACATGATTAGTCAATTTGACAATTCACTGCCTTGCTAAAATTATATCAACCTGTTGGAAGCAGAGACATCAGCGAACTCCTGGTGGTGTTGCCGTTGCACATGTCCTGAGAGCAGCAGAAAATGGCATGGTGGAAGGACGGAGCTGTGGAGCAAATCAAACTGATTTTCTCCAACCCCTCCAGGCAGCCACGCTCAAATACCACCCCGCTACCACCCTTGCCAACTTTGACAGAGGAGAAGCACCGGGTACCATGGCACTGGGTAGCTTGGAGGCATGTCGGGCTATCACACAGACACGCCAACTGTCCATCTGTGGAAGAGATGATACAAGTTCAGCATAAACTCATGCCGTTTCATAGTGCATGGAAACACATAAATAATGTAGACTTATTTAAGGCAGCAAGCCTACAGAAAGACGTGTTTCTTACTCTCGCCCAAACTCGCAAGATGCCCCTCTTTCAAAACATAAATGTTAACTAAAAGACACACAAGCTGCAATAGGCACTTGGTCACCAGGAGGGTGGGACAAACACTGCGTCCAAATTAAGTCTGTAGTCACATTAATGTAATATCATTATATTGATTTTGAAGATGCCTTTGTCCAAGGTGACATATAAATGAGGTACATTCCAAGCCCTAGCAGATCAAGGAGAAGCCTTCTAGATTAAGGGCTCATGCACATTGCCTGCGTGGCGTGGTTGTGGCGTTTCTGTTGCGTGGCGTTTTCTATGTCTTTGCACAACAGAAAAATGTCTGACGCTTTGCTGCTTCTGCCCTTGTTTGACATATGGGGAGAGATGTGGAAATGTACTGCACTCAAGCCGTAATATACAATTCAACATAAATATATTCTGATTTGTTAACAGCAAAGGCAGCGTCAGTAGTATTAAAAGGCAAAATAGGCTACCAAATATTTCAGTCTGTATTGACAGATGCAATATTTGAATAATAATATATATATATATATATTTTAATTACATCTATGTCAAAACCTAGAGACTTTCAAACATCAAAATGTCATTTATTAAATGTATTTGTGTCAAAATGACATATAAACATCTTTTTGTATTCTATTTTGCCTGGAAACGCTTGCGTGTCACATGCAAAATAGGCTCTAATCTGTTAACACGGGAGGCAAAATAAAAATTGACACGCTCATGCCACGCAGGCATTGGGGAGAAGCCCAAAGTGCCTTAACACTCCGTCCCACCTAACACGACTTATACAGAACTGCAGGTGCATAAATTAACCATGCTTTTCTAAGAAACTGTTGTTTTTGGGACCTTGTATGTCCAGAACTTTGGAGTGAGACATTACCAAATGGTAGAATATATGTCCATTGTGACAACAACAAAAAAACCTTAAAACTGAACTCTATACATTTCAACCACAGAGATGTGTAATGGCTGCCCTATAACGGTTCTCACTAAATATAAACAGCTGCCAGCCATATAGTTCATCATGAGAGTTTGAGTGCACAGCAAAAACAGCAGATGAGATCACAGTCGGAAACCAGTAAAACATAATGTGAAGGACAGTACCTGAGCCCTCGGCTGTTGTCTGCAGTGTCTGCAGCAAGAGCAGCAGAAGGACGTGGACACTGCAACGACCCATGTTTCAGTGCACTGACAGAGGGAAGAAAGAGGACCCAGGGACAGTTTAAATGAGTACACTCTTGAAAAGAGGATGTTTTCTAAGACCTAAGGATCCATACAGTAACGAGGCAATCAATTACAATGGCTGAACGCTAATAGTCCTCTGTTTGTCTTTGTCAAATCTTTATTTAAAACATATGACCGATTATGGAATAAACTGCAGCCATTTAGAACCACCTGGAATAAAATTACACTTAAGTTAAAATAAGTAAATGTCTTTACCCTAACATAGTATATTAATGTGCTTGGTTAGTTAGTTGTTGGTTAACAACATAATTATAACTAATGGCATTAAGGTAACATTTTCCCTACAGGAGGTGTTCCTCTGCAAGGTAACAATGAGTGTAGCATTTTAAACAACTAAGGTTAGCATAATAATAAAAACTTCGCTATCACGGTAACACCTTAAATGTCAATGTCACAGCCTCTGGTTTTGAAGTAAAGCATACGACCAAGCAACGCTATCAGCAATTCGCCTTTGTAGAGCCCACGGACTGAGGGCTTGGTTGTTTGCTGAAGCTACAGGCCATTAATAGGCGGTTTTATTGGTCGTCCGCAGGCGCCAGTCAGACAGACGGCTGCGCGCTGCTGCTGTTAGCCATGCAAGCTAAGCTAGCTGCAAAGCACAAGGCGCTGCCTAGCAGCGGGGCGAGGACCATTAAAACAGCGATAAAAAACATCCACCTACCTGGCACACACGAATTACGGCCTCTAACTCATTATGTGATGTTTTTGTATCCCTATTATAGGTTTAAATAATCGTATTAGCGTTGTTTGCGAGCAGAAAGCAGGACCACAGCCCAGCCCACCCACTGGCTGTCTTCCCTTCCAGCTACACATGACGTCAACAAAACATTATCATCGAGATGCATTGTGGGGCAGTGGAGTCCTCCAACAGGTTGTGGGGTCTGGTCTATAATACATCCATCGTTGTGGGCTAATATAACCATAACATCAGTGATTTGTTAGGCTACATATAGGCAATTCATGAGCTTTATATGACAATTCATTTGGGGAGATTTACTTTGCTTCATTGCTTATGTCTAGTTAGTTGGTACTCATCTTTGAGTTTCATTTATTTGTACAAGTTAAATATAAAACGAATTAAATGAATAGTAAGATAATTAATGTGCAGGGAGAGTAAAAATGCAGCAAAGTGCAGATTCATCACTCATACCTAAATAATGTAAAGCAATGTTCACACTATCAATGACATAATATATGACTACTACACTATTTAAATATTTCTAGATGCATTGGTGTATGACTAGGATTTTAATACCCCTATCAGACATATCAGATTATCAAACTTTGACTCAGACAACCATATCGGCTTCAGGGAATATTAGGAAGAATCCATGGAGTATATAGTAATTTTAACAATAAATATCTTACAGTCCAGTCTGTGTGGGTGAGCATTTACTTGGCAATCTAACACTTACAGAGTAGGCTACAGTGCCACAAGGATTTGTGAACAAGACAGTAATTATAGGATCCAGGAAACAATTCCCAGTATGTCAATAAATATTTAGTCTCCCCATACAAAACTGGAGTTTAATAACTACCAATGAATAGACTACTGATAGTGTTAAAACTTATATCATTGGTCAGTTTCTCAACATGATGTGCTTGTTGATCATTTTAATTAGTGTACTTACTCCCACTAATGAACTACGCTCTTGTTTTTTGTCCATTTGCATGCTTACTTAAATGTGGAATGTACATGAATTTCTGTTTGGTTGTATTTATTTGAGAACATCCTTGTCTAACATCGCAGTCACTGTCATTCATAGAGACCGCTACACAGAAAGTTGGAAATTTTAGCTAAATTTCGATCAATGAATCATCAGTAAGTTTGTTTTGTCATATGAGCCACTGCCTGTTTATTCTAATTGACAGACCACATGAGGTCCAGGGTCCCTATTTGCATGATCCTTTTAAAAATAGAAAACTAACCTGGACCATATGATATGTATGAAACTTTTTAGATTAGATAACAATCTATATCAGTGACTGTATATAAAATATGTGAAATTATTATGCGCTATGTTTCCGCTGTCAAAACATGATTTACTTGAGAAGAAACACAGAAAGAAAGAATACATTTCAGGATTTCCTGAAGTGTTTAATAGTGGAGGCAGGCCAACACATCGGGAACAAACACTAATGTCATAAGATAGTAATGCACTATTGTGAACTTAAACATTTGTCAGCAAATGGCATATATTTATGGAGTGAGGCTGGTTTTCAGGACCTCATGTACTAAACAAAATTGATTGTGAGACCAGAAGTGTTATTGTGTGAAGTGTTTGCTCCCACTGTATTTCATTACATATACTATTTGACTGCTTGATTAAAAAAAACAAAAAAACTGTGGGCTTCCTTGTCCCTTCACCCATGCATGCTGAGGATCAGATACCACCCCCCCCAAAAAAAAAAAAGAGCTCTCCTTCTCTAAAAAAAACTTCATGAAAACTAAGATGCAGATCTGTCATTGCATAACACTGCAACTAAAAGAAGGTCTTGAGAAGAGTTAATAACTTTACCTGAGTGTGTGTGTGTGTGTGTGTGTGTGTGTGTGTGTGTGTGTGTGTGTGTGTGTGTGTGTGTGTGTGTGTGTGTGTGTGTGTGTGTGTGTGTCTAAAGAGAGAAAAAGGAGAATTGTATCAAGTAGCAGATATGTATTCCCTCCACTGGGTCCTGTGGCTGCGAACAATAGCCAGTGCTGTTTGTTCTTGCTTACCTGGGGCTTTGGTCTCCAGTGAGTTGGAGCAAGACCCAGCCAGTATCTATTCTCCACGAGCACAGCTCCAGCACAGAGACACATTGTCTGAAGCTTTTTTAATCAACGACCCTGGGTCGACATTCTGTGCCAGTTGACCTGAACCGTTCCGAGCCTACGTGTGTCTAACACTATCCTCTCCACTGGGGATAAGTCCCAGTGGATAATTGGAGGAGGAAACACTATACTGCTACCATGAGATGGAGGAAGGATTATACACTAAGGACTTTGACTTTTAAGAGGAGGGGCTAGAGGAATAATGTAATGTTTTCTTCTTTCTACATCCAGCCTACCTGCCTTTTTCTCCCACCTTACCCTTTCACCCCCTGTTTCTGTCTCAGGACCAGGTTACAAGAGAGGGAGGGGAGTAGCTGAGTGATTGTTTTGCCCCAATGAAATCCACCTGCTCCTCAAGTATGTTGTATTAGAGAGATTGTCCCAAGCAGATTGCCTACCAGAGCCGACATGGAGCGTCTAGAGAGAAGACTGCCTGTAGCTTTCCTCCTCCTTCTGCCTCTTCTGTATGTCAGCTGTGTCTCCAATAAAAAAACTACAGGTACAAAAGAATTTCAATTTAAGACAATTTATTTGTAGATTACATTTTTTTAACAGACTTGTCATTAACTATAACCTAGGTTAAGTGATGTTTTACATGATTTAGAAAGTGCAGTTAGGGGTGTCGTTATGAAACAGGTGCACTATATGTTCTCTTGTAGCATTTTATTTTTACTTAATTTGCAACTCGTTCCCCCTGTTTTGTTCAGTATCCTGGTGTGTATTGTCAGACGCTGAAGAACAGAAGTGTCTGGATTTGGCCGGGAATGCCACAGCTCAGAATATAAGAGGAAGTTTGCAATGTGTCCGTGGCCTGAACACCAGAGACTGTATAAACAAAATCAAGGTACCTGAAGAAAAAAGGGTGGGGAAGTGGACCGACCTGTTTGCAGTATATTAACCATGACTATTTTCAGCTTCATTAATTACTCAAATTCAAATACATGTCATATGAAATGTTTCAGCTGCATGGACCAAACAAAACAAGCAGCTTCTGTACTTGTTGTCAGACAATGTGGAATAACCGAGCATCCTTTTGTGATTTTACATTAACAAAATAAATGTGTTTTTGTTAGAATGGGACAGCAGATGCTGCCTCCATGTTTGCAGATGACATCTATGCTGCTGGCTTCTGCCACGGCCTCGAGCTGGCTGCAGGAGAGTCCCACAACGGAGTAGGTAAGTCACAGGTTTGACCTTTACAACAGGTGATAAAGGAAAG
This sequence comes from Etheostoma perlongum, assembly GCA_026937815.1. Taxonomy (NCBI): domain Eukaryota; kingdom Metazoa; phylum Chordata; class Actinopteri; order Perciformes; family Percidae; genus Etheostoma; species Etheostoma perlongum. The sequence goes on from CM049390.1 coordinate 22,156,990, forward strand.
CACTGAAGCCTCAGCAGTCACTGAAGATAAAATCAGCTTCAGCTTGCTACAGCCACATACACAGTGTGTGGACACTATTATTCTTTGTGTCTTGTACCTTTATTAAACATTTTCTTACTTTTCCCCCCATGTTCCCCTGATCTGACATGTCATTCCCACTTGCTGTTTTTTTCTCCCAAACCCTCCCTCCAGATGGTTTCAGCTACTACGTGGTGGCGATGGCACGTCGCTCCTCCTCAGACCTTTCCCTGCTGGAGATGCACGAGCGTAGCTCCTGTCACCCCGGAATACGCACCACAGTGGGGTGGACTGTTCCTATTGGCTACCTGGTCAACACTTCCCAGATCAGCATAGGGGAGCAGTGCAACTTCCCCAAAGGTTAGACAGAGCGGCATGGGAATAGGTGCAGATTGAGGCAGGAAAGGTGAGGGGATGTATAAGTGTGTGTGTGTTTCTGTCTGTGTGTGTTTGTTGATGTGTGGAAGCTATATGAGAGGTTCAGAGGGCGGAAGGATGAAGTAGTGATGTGGAACAAAGAGTGCAGGGATGAAGGAGACTGGAGGTAAGAGGAGAAGAGTCAGTTAGAGAACAGTGCATCTGTCTCTGTAAATGTGAGTGTGTGAGTGTGTGTGTCTTTGTGTCTTTGTGTCTGTGTGTCTGTGTGTGTTGATGTGTGGAAGCTATATGAGAGGTTCAGTAGGAAGGAAGGATGAAGTAGTGATGTGGAACTAATGTAGGGATAAAGGAGACTGGAGGTAAGAGGAGAAGAGTCAGTTAGAGAACAGTGCATACTGTATGTCTCTGTAAATGTGAGTGTGTGTGTGTGTTTGTATGCATGCGTGCGTGTGTGCGTGCGTGTGTGTGGGCTGAACAATGAATAGAAAGACATATTGGAAGATCGTTGTTTCCTCAAGAGGGGGAGAAGGAAGCAAGAGAGAGAAGATGAATATTTTTCTAAGCATAAGGCTGGCGGCATCTATCCTAGTTTTCTTATTGTTAACAAATTCCATGAAACCCACAATGACTTGATCCCAGTAAACAAATACTGCCTTTGTATTTAAATGATGATATATCTTAATCCTCTTTACCACGGAGCTCCATTCTTGTTCAGAAACTATTTAAAGGCCATAAATGCCAAACCACAGTGTTGCTTTAACATGATAAACATCAGCACTGTAGTTTATTTTGAGTCTTGCTACCAAATATGTATTAATCTGCATCCAAAAATGGTCAGCTGAATGTTACAGTAATACAGCAACATGCTTTTTTATTGCAACCCATTCTTAAAGTTTTACATCCTCAGTAGGAACAAATGTGTTCGGGGCTGAGGGCTGCAGGGTAGTGGACCGTTATTCGTTGACAAAAAGAAAAAGGAAATACATACAGAAAAAGAAATTGCAGCTACCTTAAAGTGTAAGTTCTAGTCTGGATCATATGTTCTTTATGTGACAGTATGTAGGGAAAAACAACCATTATTGAAGTGTCAGTTAACACTATAGATACCACACTGCAAAATAAAACAAAATAAAAACATCTTATGAGACAATTACCGCTTACTTTAATCGTTAAAAGAAATCCAACAGATTATTGCAATTGAAATTTGAAGACCCTAACTAATGTAAGTAAAGAGTATTTTCATTATCAATAAAGCTGCCAATTTTGTTTTCAAAATAAAATGTTTTTTATGTATATAAAATTTGTTGCAGTTGTAGTTACAATTTCCTAAAGCCAAGTTGCAATCAAAATCTAAAATATATTCAGTATACAATCACATAAAACAAAGTGGCACATCTGCACAAGTTAGAAGCTGAAACTTAAAAACACATTCAAAACTCAAAATAGTTCAAAAATAATTTTGTATATTTTTATTAACGTCACTTTAACGTTAACTATAGTTTAACCCTTCTTTTTGAGAGTGCACTTGTAGTGGCTAATTGGAGGAATGGCTTTTTAATTAAAAATGAATTATCCTACTTTAACCTTTCCTTTACTTCATCTAACTAATTATTTGTCTTTTTCACCAGCCGTCGGCAATTTCTTCGGTTACAGCTGTGTGCCGGGTGTCAAGGATGCCCAGCACGACCCGAGAGGCAACAACCCCAAGAACCTGTGCGAGGCCTGTATAGGAGACGACAACGACAGACACATCTGTGCCAACAACCACAGAGAGAGGCACTACGGAGAGGCAGGGGCGCTGAGGTACAACACTGACACTAATAACATGGGAAATAATATGCTAATGGAACCCAGAGGTGAAGTAGTTGTTACAACTTCTGCCTCTGTGTACCCTACTTTATATCTAGTACAGCCTGCTGTCTCCATTAAGGCAACATAGTAATTAAAGCAGCCTGGCCTCAATCTTATAGAGCACTTTAAAACAAACAAAGTTGATCAAAGTGCTGTTCAGAAGAATACATAAAAGACATAAAATAGAAACTCACACTGGCATAAAATACAAATTAAGAGACATAAAACATGAGAAAACAGCTGTCAAAGGCCAAGGAGAAGAAGTGGGTTTATAATAAGGGATTTAAAACCAGCTGATGGTTCCACAGTTTAGGAGCTGCCACAGCAAAGGCACGGCCCCCTTTGAGCTTACGCTTCGTTTTTGGATATAGAGCAGTTGATCTGTTTAGTTGCTGAGCTTATCAGTTTTAGGGAGAAAAAAAATAACGTAGTAACACAGTAGTAATAACACATTGATGAGTAAATGACCGGATATGAGTGTTTTAGTTAGAAGACATAAAATATGACCTAACATTCATTAAATTGCAAACAGAACTGCATTGCAAACAGAACTTTTTAATGTGACTTTCACTCAATGCCTGCAAGTGAAATGATTTGATTCACATATATATCACTGAGTCTTATTTTGCTCAGTAAAACAGCCTTTTGGTGTAGTGAGATGAGAATAAGAAATTGATGTTATTAAATCTTGGAGTGTAACAATAGGTGGCAGAAGAAATGTATTCATGGTCTCCAGAGTCATGCTGTTACAAAAACACAAGAGTGCTGATTTCCACCTTATTCATCTATTTATAGATGAAATGTGTCTGATTATTTGATTATTCGTTTGTTTCATGTTTTTCTTTCAGGTGTGTGGCAGAGAACCTCGGGGATGTGGCCTTTGTTAAACACACAACAATCTTTGAAAATTTGGACGGTGAGTGCTAATGTGCATTTTAGAGACTACACCACTGGTTATATAATGATATAATTTTAGAATTTGAATGTATGATGAGGTTATTTGGGGCCGGCAGAGAGAGAGAGAGAGAGAGAGAGTGCTAGTCTGTGTCAAGACACAGGATGTCAGTGTTTCACAATTTTCTTTTACATTGTGTGAAATCTAGAATAAAATGAATAGATTGCACAGTTTATATGGTACATGACGTGTGTTTGTCAGACAGAGCTCGACAAACAGACTGATAGATAACAGTGAGAAACAGATATCAATACAGGCAGTCGTTCAAACATTTTGTCCAGCTAGAAAATGCCCTAATTCTTTGTTTGCTGCATCTGCTCCTCCGCTTTGGGCAACATCCAAAATTAATGGTGATCATTATCCCAGTCACGCTACACAGACTCTGCTGGTAGAAGAAGCAGTTTAACGCTGGCTCCACAAACACTGTAAAATTAGCTGTTTAACAAAGCATGCTTTCTCATATGGCTCAGAAATGTCCCGAGTCAGACCAATTAACGGAGAAAACACAGGAGCTTTGTGCTGTTGTCTAGAAAGGGAGAAGGTTGCTTCAAGATGGTCTATATTTTGCCTTTATTTGTATGGATAAATACTTTTTTGTGTGCTTTTTAAATTCTTAGGTGGCCAACCAAATGTCTCAAAATTAAAATGTGAAATATTCAAAATATAAAGCCAACATTCTCATCACAGGCAGATTTAATAAGCTGTACTGCAGGTAGCTAGTGTAATTTGGAATATTGTGTTGTTTCTCTTTTGACTGGACTTAACAAAATCTGACACACCTTCTCTCCTCTGCTGCATAGGTAAGAACCAGGAGTCCTGGGCCCTGGATCTGGAGCTGGAGGACCTGAAGCTGCTGTGCCCAGATGGAACCGAGGCGGGTCTGGATGAGTTTGACCGATGCCACCTGGCAGCTGTCCCCACTAACGCTGTGGTGGTGCGCATGGAGGACAAGTGTCGTGTCTGGAAGTACTTGGAACGTTTACAGGTCGGTGTGGACCGAAATTGCATCAGCCGTGTGTGATTGTGTGTGCGCGTTATTCTCCAGACATATGTGTTTATTTCTGTCTCATATCTCTGTGGTGTTTGGTTTATGGACCAGCACATCTCAGAGCACAGGTATCTGCTAAACTGTCATCTTTCTTCTTTACTGAGTGTGTGTGGAAGAGGTCAGATGACTGATACGTCCTGCTCTGATCCCCTGGCTACACGCTAACACAAACCAAGAAAAAACACAAACACATGCATGCCGACACACTTCCATGCCCTTACACATTAAGTCCTGTCACGCAGCTTCTCTCTCCTTCAGAATGCGTTTGGCAATGCCACGGAGGGCTTCCGTCTGTTCAGCTCAGCAGGCTACGGCGAATCCGATCTGCTCTTTAATGATGCCACCCACCACTTGCAGAGGGTTCTGGGTAGCTACACCTATTGGCTGGGCCCTACTTACACCACCATGCTGCAAGCCTTTGAGTGTGAGGGTAAGAGTGATGGAATCTTTTTGCTTATATGTAAATGTGTGTTTATGTGGATTTGCTGATGAAGCGAGTGGCTGGAGGAGTGTGTTTTCCTTTGTGTTTGTCGTTGTATCCACTGCAGCTGTTCTCATTTTTGCGCTCTACCGCCAACAGGCTTCTGCTGATGGAGCAGGAGGAAGACATCCACCGCGTCAATGTCCACCCCCTACCTATGTCCCCATCCTCCCTTTCTGCGTCTCCTTGCTGCTATCGTAGTACTTCTGCCACTCCATCTTGCCATCTTTCATTTATGCTTTGCATCATGTATTTGTTTTCTACCTGCATTTCTCCACCCATTTTCTATGTCACTATGCCCCCACTCCTCCTCCAACCTAGTGCTTCACTTGACAGATGCTGTCTCGTTTTAATTTTTTTAAAGAGGGTTTTAATACATTTTTTTAGTGTAGATACCCCATAACCATACATCTCTCCCAATATTGATTTATACATACAAAAACTAAACACTCAAGAAATTGTGTACTTCTTGTTGTCATTAGCCTAAGTGTCAGTATCACCCATACACCCCCTTCCCCCCCCTCCTCCCCCCTTCCTCCCACAGGGTCTGTCTCTGGCACTGAACAACTGGGTGCTATTAACTTTGAGCTTAGAGGTCTCAATTACTGTACGTGTATGTGTGTATGTAAGTATAGACTTTTTTTTCCCACAGCCATTATTGCCCTAATTGGCAGTCTGGCATATCATACCGTTTGTGTGTAAGTGAGAAAAAGTGTGTGTCTGTAAGTTTATGTGTTAGTGTGTTGATAGGATTGCTGCTTTCCCATGGCTTGTATAGGCTTAGGACTTTGGCTCACTGCTTTCTCACATCTGGTATGGTGGAACGGACTCTGCCAGCTCCCAGTGTATTGTTACACTATACAGTTAAGAGAAACTGCATTAGGGCTTGGGCTGCCTCCAGTGACCCGACCGAGTCTCTCTCTTTTTTTTTTTTTAAAGCTTTGATAATTTTCTCATCTGTTCTCATCAAAAAACATTTGCATCAACCAAAACTTCCAAAATGTGCTCTCCAATACCAACTGTGTCAGTCCTGCTTCAACACGTAAAGGAATACGGTATTTGGAATACATTTTTTTTCCCAATTTATCATTTATACTTTAAGATTCCAATGGCAAGACGTTGATAATGACAGAGGTTACTAACAGAAAGATGTCCTAGACATTGTGTTACAAGCAGAAATTAGTCAGTGCAGTGTGTAATATTATCAAAGAATTTTCACAAAGAAGAGTATTACTGAATACTACGCTATGAAGAAATGGTGATTGTGAGATATTCAAGGAAGGGTAATTAAAGAATCAGTTAGATCATCAGCATGTTTAAAGCCCCACTTGACCTACAGAATTGTGTACTGTAAAATGTACGGACTGCTCTGGGCTTAAGTTGAGTCTATATCTTTATTATTTTCACATTTTGCACCACAGAGCTCGGCAATAAACTGATAAACCGGATGAAGTTCTCCTCGCCAAATTGTATTTTTTGGCCTCACTGTACTGAAAGACATCCACCGAGTTAGAACTAATACAACAGATGCTGAGGCTATGGCATGCTTTTGCAGGACTCTGTTTTAAAGAAGAAACCCAATGTTTTCTTTTTTAAATAAAATCCTGTCATAATTCATCATCATTACATTACATTAAAGTACGTTACAGTTTGGCTCCTGATGATAAAAAACTCAAAACTAAATAAAAGATACCACAATTATTGAGAGAAGCAATATTTTTCACCTCTTTTGCGAAGGGTGAAAGGCATATCTGTTGTACTAATTCAACTTTGGTTTGTACCATTGGTGTTGTTTCTGCTATTTTTTATTTTGACAGGCTTCAAATTATGTAAATACTCATTATGGCTTGAATGTGTAGTGTTGCAAACCTTCTCTTTTTTTCAACCAATTAAATGAACGATGATAAAGAAATAATCCTCTCTAGTCCTTTTACGAGCTGACTTCTAATTATCTTGAAACAGCTACATGATATCTGTGTGGAAATGAATTATGCTTGATAACATCTCTCTCGGTCCATCTCACACTCCCATTTCTCGCTCTGTCTTTCTGTCTCTCACACATACACATTCACTCAGATATAGGCTGTATGCTGGAGGAGAGAACGAGGCAAGGAAGAGGAATTAGGACAGAGAGAAGTAGAAAAAAAGGAAGGTTACACACACACAAAGACCTGCACACAGAGACTCAGTTGCTCACTCAGGTGGAGAGGCACCTCCCAGGTAGACAGGTGAATAAGAGACACCAAATCTTCCTAGGTGGTCCCCACAAAGAGACAGACTTCTACTGAGCATGCACCAAATGGCCCTGCTGGAACGGCTTCACCTCATTGACAACATTAATCCTTTAGAGGAAGTCTGTGGCTGTGACGGAGGAGTACCATTTAGCAGCAAGCAGATACTGTAGATAAAACTGCATTGCAGCAGAGTGCCGCAATCACTCTCAATCCTCAGCTCTCTTGCTGGCCATTTTGCTGTAATGCATAAATAAAAACAACTAATGTGGCCCTTAGTACAGCCTTCTCAACCATGAGTGGTTTGTAAGAGAGGAAAGTGTGCCAATACACCACTGGTGGAAATTAACTAGTAATTTAATACATTTGCACTTATATAAACAGCATAAAAACAGATCACAGAAGTGAAATAAGATAAAGTCTGGAAGATCAAAAAACCATAGACTTCCACCCAATTGATAGTACTGTAATAGCCTAATCTAAATGAACTTGCAAAATAATAATAATAATAATGAAATAAACATATATTTTGAACTAAAATCCTTGATGTATTTTAATTGTATGCACCTCAACCCTTTTACTGCACTGCAGCTGTGTATTGAGATTTAACTAAACACATGGCTATCCTATGAAATATGAGTAAGCAGTAAGTAAGTAAGCAAAATGTTTGGTGCCGGTACGGTAAATATGAAAACTTTATGCCATTTAACTTCTACTACTTCTACTTTTTCAAAATAAAATATTATACATTTTACATTTAACTGACATAGATTGTTAGCCTACTATTCACTTGAGCAATTTTTCATGCAAAGTAAATGATCAACTTGCAAATTATGACTCATTGCTATAGATTTATATAGATTTATTTATTGAAAGATTACACACATTACACATTATACTATAATGCTATTCTGCATAAAGTACTTAAACGTTGACACTTTCGGTACTTCTTCTTAATGCAGGCCTTTGCTTAAGTAAAGGATCTGAACACTTGTTCACCACTGACTAAAATATTACAATAGTAGAATGCACTATAACACTCTGAAATGGCCCATTTTAAATATAGAGCACTTTTGTAGCCTACATCCTGCTGCAAATACTTGATCATTAACCCTAAAGGTCCCATGGCATGAAAATGTCACTTTATGAGTTTTTTTAACATTAATATGCGTTCCCCCAGTCTGCCTATGGTCCCCCAGTGGTTAGAAACGATGATAGGTATAAACTGAGCCCTGGGTATCCTGCTCTGCCTTTGAGAAAATGAAAGGTCAGGTGGGCCGATCTGGACCCTTATGAGGTCATAAGGGGCAAGGTTACCTCCCTTTTCTCTACTTTGCCCATCTAGAGAATTTGGCCCACCCATGAGTGAGAGACATCATGGCTTTCAAACAAGCAAAGTGACAGTTGGTCAAGGCCTCCAGCCTCTGGCCTCCATCTTGCCCCCCCACCTCCTCCTCAAATGCTACAGACTCAGAAATGGCACATTCTAAGGAAACCTCATTGTGGGACTGGCTCTAGTGGCTGTAATTCTGCACCAAGGCTGAATTTTGGGAAAGAGACTTTAGATATGGCATTAGAGGTACTGAATACTTATCCCAGTCCTTGTGGATGTCAATATGTCTACATACAAAAGTGTGTAAGGATGCATGTTTACGGGGAAGATTTGTGTTTGAATCCATGCAGGCGTGTCATCACACGTGTTTGTGGGTGTCTTTATCTCCGCTGATGCGGGTGATGGCACAGGAATGGAGACAATTTGACCGGAGGTTGCGAGGCGAGAGCGGCAGAGAACAGAGGGATGACAGTGATGGAGGGGGAGAAGAGAGAAGAGTGACAGGTAATCCATCAGAGGCGTTACTGTCATTATTCAATTACCACCCATCCTTAGCACTCCCGATAACCCCACACACACACACACACACACACACACACACACACACACACACACTGTTGCATTGCATTGAAGTTGCATTGAAAAAGTGGATCCACTTACACAAGGTGGGTTTGTGCTGTGTTGGTGGGGAGGTGAGTCAGGGCATGGGGCTTGGCACTGGTTCTTTATATGCTTTTAGTGCAACAGACCCTTGAATCTCAACTCCGTCTTCTCTCATGTCCTCTACTCCTTTTTCTCCTCCTCATCTCTCTTCCCCTATCGTCTCTTCCTCTCCCCTTTTCCCTCCATCTCTAGTCCCCACCATATCCACCTTTCCCTCTCATCCTTTTCCCTCTCATCCCCCTCCTCTTCTTCCCCATCTACACAGTTCATTCCGTCTCCTGAGCCCAGAGCCGATAAGGTACATGGAGTATGATTAGACACCAGTGACACCAGGCTTATCGCTCTGCTCCCATAATGCTCCCCAGATCACTTACAGTACACAACAAAAGCCAAGCAGCGTAGCACACACACATACACACACACACACACACACACACACACACGATCAGCAAGTCTCACAAGACTGGCTATCAATTCTAAATATCTTTTTGTGTTTGGTTTGTGTGGCGGCACATATTGGTGCAAGAGCTGGGTGAAAAATGAACGTGAGCAGCAAATTGTTTGAGTGTGAAGCGGCAGGGAGGAGGATGTTTATGCATTACAGTTTGTGCAGGTGAGAGTGAGTGTGACATGAGGGTGTATGGCTCAGTGGCTTCCACTGGATGAGAGAGTTTGCGGTACCAATCACTAGATGGCACTGTCTCCTCAGCATTGCGCAGCACATCCATCACACCTTTTCCAATATAACAGTTGTAATGCAACAGGGTGATCCAAATAACACACTCACTGAGGCTCCTCTCTCACCATCACAACTCTGGGTGTTTCTGCATCCTGCACCTCCCTCCTGTTTTCTCATTTAAACCCCCCTTACTCTCTTATTTCTTTTCTTTTCTCATGTGTACTCTTTTATGTCTTCCCCTCTCCTCACCCTCTTCCTCCTCTTTTGATTTCTCCTCCCCTTTTTTCCCAACTCTCCTCACCTCATCCCGTCCGTCCTCCTCTATTGATCTCACCTCTCCTTTTTCTTTTCTATTATCCTTAACTCCACCTTTCTCCCCTCTCCCTCTTTTCCTGTCCACTACTTTTTCTTTTCCACTCTCATTTCCTGTTCTCTCTTTATTTATTTCCTCTCTACTCTTTACCATGTCCCCCTGTCTCCATCTCCCATGTCCATTGATTGTCTCCACCTCCCAATCTATTCCCAATCTAATCCCCTTCTTGTCTCCACCCATGTCCCCCTTCTTGACCTTTTTCTCCTCTCCTCTCGCCTACCTCTACCCCATTTTCTTCTTTCCTGTTAGTTTTCTCAATAATCTCCTCTCATCCGTACCCCTTTCCCTTCTCCCTTTCTTCCCTACGCTTGTCTCTCAATTATATCTTTTACATTCTTTCTCTCTGTCTCTTTTTCCTGTCCTCATGTCCTCTCATTTCTTCCTCTATTATTTCTCTTTTACCTTATGTTTCTCTTCTTAATTCTTCTTTCTCCTCTCCTTTCCTCTTCTTGTCTACACCTATTTTCTAATTTCTTGTCCTTTTCTTTTTTCTCCTCTCCTCTCCTCTCCTCCATGGGGCAGTAGCTCTGTAATGTTGTTAGGACATGCTCTCATTAATAACCTACACTTCTAGAGTCTTTGCTAGTGAAGCGTGAATCTCTCATTCGTTTGGGGATGAATAGAGGGTGTTTCACGAGCGTGTGTATGTGTGTGTCCGTGTCTGTGCACGCTCGCAAGTGCGTGTTTGCTAAAGACAGAAAGAAGACAGACAAAACCAGAAAAAACCCGACGGGTGGAGGCAATGTAGAAAAGCATGTTTCCTCACGTTGTTTAATGGTGCTGGATCAGCCGGCAGGCTGCTGGTCCAATATGTTTTATTTGTGTGTACTGTAGGTGGGCGCGTGGATCAGTTCCAAAAGTCCTTGAGTCTGACCCTGTTAGGGAACCTTGCCTTTGGGCATCCCATAGCCCAGTGCTCATTACTGCTGTAGGCACACTCACACATACGTACACACACCTATTTACACACAAACCTACACTGCGCACGCTACAAAGCCATCGTCTCACGTGCCAATACCCACTTCTAGTTAGAGGTAGATGGCAGGTGCAGGTGTGTATGTGTGAGCTATATTGCCAATGTACACTATGCTATAAGGTCTTGGTAAAACAGTCAATTGTGAGCAGTGCTTTCTGAATCTCATTAAGAAAAAGGTTATTTTAAGTGTCACACATAAACGTGAGAGTTATATAAGGTAATGGCTCCACTCAGGCAATTAGCAGCGATGGGGAGTGTGAATGTGTGTGTGGGGGTGGGGGGGTAGTTAGAGAGTGTGTGTAAATCAACACAAGTATAACAAGGATGTGTGTAGGTGTGTTTGAGTGCAGCACATGTGTGCGCGTGTGTTAGATTTATGCTTTGTGTGCCACCTCTATCTGTTCCCGTGCTCCATAACGAGCCGACAGGTGTACGAGCCAGCAGGCTGGACACTGACTGATGCATTACTAATGCTCACACACACATACACACACACACACACACACACATAGAGGGAATGTATTGTACAATAAGTGTTGTCTAACCTCAGCAGTACACTCAGCTTTGGCAGAGGCAGAAACAGAGAGGAGGGAGGATGAGAGAGGGTGATTAAATAGTCTAGTTAGTCCACAGAGTGGTTGAGAACATTAAGAGCTTGCCCATTCATCAGTATAACACACACACACACACACACACACACACACACACACACACACACACACACACACACACACACACACACACACACACTACGAATACATGCACCCACTCATATTGATTGCACAAGTTAAAAATGTCTCTGCTTGGTGAGCCAGTGGACTCTCACAGGAAAACAAAACACATATTCCCAAAAATTGCCTTATGCATGCACACACATACACACACATGGACACACACACACACACACACACACACACACACACACACACACACAGATTAATTTTCCATCACTTACCCGTCCTGTCATAAGTGTGAGCACTGGCTCATTAAAACTCTTCAAACTCCCTCCCACACCTCACCACCCATCTCCCTCCCTCTCATAAACGGACAAGGCTCCTCACTGCTTCAGAGGTGGTGATATAAAGGGAGAAAAATAACTGAGCCAGAGAGGATAAGGAGGTAATGCAGGTGGGCTGTCAAACAAGAGAAGATGGGGATAGAAAAAACTGGTGGATTGTCAAAGAATAAGCAGACAAAATGAGGAATGAGCAGGGAGGATTTCTATAAAAAGGATGAAGAATGAGCAGATTGGGGGAAAAGACAAACAGTCAGGAAAAGGGAGGATAAGCGGTTTGGATGAACAAAACTGAAATAGAGAGGACTGAGAGTAGGAATTAAAAAGGTTGAAGAGAAAAACAAAAAATGAATGACAAGGACAAACAAGGGAGAAGAAGAGTGAGATGAATATGGAGGAAATACAGGAACAGTCTAAAAGGTGGAAAAAGGAAAAAAGAAAAGAAAACAAGATGGTGGGTAATAGAGTAATTGGGGTTAAGAAGAAAGACATAAAGAAATGATGTATAGGGAGCAAAATGAGGCATTTATTTGGCGATTAGTAAATGGGATGAACTGCGAGGTAAAGGAGAAGAGGCAAGGACATCATCAGAGAGGAAACAGGGAGGGAGGGAGGAGAAGAGAAGAGCAGCAATTTCTCCTTCTGCTCTCAGTAATTCCCAAATATGAAGTCCCTTGTTATCACTGTTTAGTTTTAATCTTCAGCCTTATAGTCTTTTTCATTATCAGGATAATGCCGCTTATTACCTCTTCATCTCCAGGAATATTGTGATGGATGTGTTCCAATCAACCCCGGCATTAATATGATCAGCATGGACATTAGCACAATCAGTCAGCACGCCGCTGATAATAACTCATTATTGTTGTGATTTAGTCCCAACGCCACGACAGCTGGAGCTGCGTTTGAAGACCATTAGTTACAGGGAGATGGAGTGAGGGAGGGGGGAATGGAAGAAAAGTGCCCGGGAAGGAAATAGTGGAGGAGAAAGTGACAGAAGAAGGGAAGCTAGGAAGGAAGGAAGGAAGAGAAAGGTGGAGAAAAATGAGAGTGAAAGTGCGAACGAGGCATAGAAAACAAATTAAAGCTGCATTCATAAGCGTGTTTGGATTCAAAGTGTTTACTGCTTTAATTTAGTTCATTGCAGCAGGTGAGAATAATGAGATTCAAACTCAGGTGGGTCCGACTAACTGCAACAACTAACTGTCTTTCAATAGAAAATGGATAGGGGTGAACCCACTGTGGGTTCTCATGGTTAACAGAGTGCTTAAACCATTCAAACCCCTTGTACCCCACAGTATATGCCCTGCATTTGCATTTGTTTCTCCACTCATTTATTTATGTTTTTCCATTGATGTGTCATCCATCTGTACATCTCATAGTCAGCATTTAATCATGCTTCAAAGGTCTAGTATAACAAAATGAATCAAGGAAATACTGTACTATTGCACACACACACTATCTCTTCGTGTGTTTTTCATTGATATGAGCACCAGGAAGGGTAAATTGTAGAAAAAAGTCTGTCATGCTTTGCTTTCTGTAAATTACAAGAACTTGGATTGGTTTTGACTCCCCTGCATTGCCTATAATCTCCAACCTTGCCTGATGGTGGAAAAGCAAAACTGCTCAATAAAGCTGAAGTATTAGTGACTCCGGTTAACAAGCCCTAGTTTACTTGTAATCGGGCAGTGTGGACATGAAGGGAAAGTTAACTTTTAAGCTATGGTCTATAACAAAGAATACACACCTTCAGCACGCCTGTGGCCTTAGATTATCTCTGCCAAATTGGTTAGCAAAAACAAAAGTGGATGTTGTTTTCACAACATCTATGGATTGATTGTGTGTGTGTGTGTGTGTGCAAGAAGAATGTAGCTCAGCATGAACAGAGCCCAAAAGAACTACACCCAAAATCTTCTGCTCTCCCCCATAGCATTGCAGCACCCTGCTGTAAGATACAGCACTAAACCAGCTGTGATCGTACGTCTCTGCTGTAACCTGGGAGTGTGTTGCATGTGAAAACTGGGACAGAACGAAAAACAGGGTAGACGGTATCTCACACAACTGGCATTAATATTATATTAGACCACATCACCAAAGGACCAGATCAGTGTTGCTCATACTCACACTCGCCTACGTCTATTACACAGTAAGTGGAGCACTCCTTATGAATATTACACACCTCTCTGTGTTAAAAGCTTTCTATCTGCGTGACATTGCTGGCAAGCTGCTCCACAGCTGTCAAACCGGTGTTGGAGAGTGAGAGAGAGGGTTTGGAGGTGTAGGGTGTAAGCCTGAATGAGTGTGTGTGTGTGTGTGTGTGTGTGTGTGTGTGTGTGTGTGTGTTGGTTTCGGGATGCATCCTGTCATTATCGCACAGCTGTAAGGAACCAGAATGTCCACATAGAGTTACAGAAGAAGAGTATCCTGCTGTGTGTGTGTGTGTGTGTACATGCGAGCGTGCATGCGTGCGTGAAACAGAAAAGCCATCTTACTGTAACAGGTTTATGAATATCTCATGTTTTTTATTCAAAACTTGTGTGATTATTAAGTCATTACTCTGTACCATATAGATGATGTTTGCAAATGTGTAAAAAAGTATGTCAGCTGTATGTCGGGTTATAAATTATATTATAAATGGAGAAAGCAGTAATCCAGCATGCATATATCAGTTCTGTCCACCAGAGATTACTTTTATTTTCCCCATTCACTTTATTTATGCCTTGATTATGTTTTATTTGTTTTTGTGTGTTACATTAATGTACAAGTCATGGGGTTCCCTAAAGGAATTGTTCAACATTTATATGTATGTTTACTTGCTTCCCTGCTGAGAGTTAGAGGAGAAAATGAATACCACTCACAGATATGAGAGTGGTACCAACCTTATCATCTCATGGCAAGAAGGCAAAAAGTTTCCCCAAACATTAAACTATAGTGGAACAATTTTTTCACATAAAGTATATCATATATACAGTACACATATCTGACTTGGTAAATGTGTTGATTAACATCTTTTCTCAATTATAAAGATAGATAGAAGACAATAAATACTTAATTAAACTAGGTATTATTATATAAAGGTCATTTTGAGACAAGGTTTGTACACACACACACACACACACCGCACACACACACACACACACACACACACACACACACACACACACACACACACACACACACACACACACACACACACACACACACACACACACACACACACAGAGCTCTGGCTATAGCACCAACCAAGTATACCTTTTAACCTTAAAATCAGCTTTTCACTAATGAGGTCTTGAGCTCATAGACTATTCGCCCAGTTTTTCTACTCTCGCTGAGACCAAATGTCCCCACATGCCTGTAAAAACCCCTTTTTTATTATCACACTCTCTGCTCCTCACCTCTCCTTGGCACCTCTCCTCTGAGGCCTCTGAAGGCAGCTGGCTGTGAGAGCAGGTCTCTGCTCTATTAAAACCAGACCTCATCTCATCTGCCATCTATTCCACTGTAAATACACTCTGTATGTTTGCACCGTGCTCTGCTCTCCTTGAATGCCTCGACCCGCCGTCCTCTCTGCACTGGCAGCGAGGTATATATTAGGTTTTTCAAGGCCGGGTATCCTTGAACTATTATAAAGTGCCTTTTTAGTGCTTCCTGTGCAGTTATTCAGCAGCTCAGTTCACTGAATGAAAAAGTGACCATAAAGGACATTTGGCGCTTTTTTTTTAGCACAAGGGGACTTATTAAAGAAACAAAAAAAATAATTTACTGTTAAATTGCCTCTCACTACAAAATAATGGCTAACTTGAATTGTAAAATTAAAACTCCAGCACCATGATTTTTCTGCTATTTTTAAATTTTACACAGACAAAAAATGGCCTTCAGAATAATTTCCCACCTTTACTGTATTGTATTGGGCACATTATACATTTTCTGCAGACGTTCAAATACACAAGGATACAAAGGATGCATCATCTTCACAGCAAGTAAAAGTCTGATTTAGGAAAAATACACAAGAGTTGCTGCATGCTTTTCATCACAGCAGGTATTTATGAAGTGCTGTTGGAGGTATCCACATTGGTCTGCATCAAAACACATGTGGGATAAATGAAAATAGAAAATAGGAAGCATTTAAAAACTAAACTAAAAAATAATAATCCTTTATAAAAAAATATGTACTTATTCCTTGCCCAATGGCCATTCCATTACAGTTTTTTTAATATAACTGCTTACACACAAACTCTTTACATGGTTCACAATTTTTGAAACCTCTCACTCAAAGAGCACACCAAATATCTGAAACCATAAGCTATTTCTCAGCCTTTCACTCAGTTTTCAATTGCATAAAAACCTTTTTTCAAAACACTACACACAATTCTCCACATGATACACAAAAATTGTGGAAAATACTTGCTTTCCTTTTTCAAACACAACCAATCAAAATGTTACTCTGCATTGGTGTTTTACACTGTACTTTTCAACCCTTCTCAGCAGGTGACTTTTACTCTAATATATTTACTCTAGTACTCTATCATTGGGACATATGGGAATATAGATATAAGCCTATTAAAGACAAAACAGCTTTATAATTAGAGCAACCGTGTGTACATGGTAAATCCAAAAATGTACTATTCATAAAAGTGTTTTGATGTGTGTTCATGGCATTTTGAATGCAGTGATTGATTGATTGATTTTGCATTGTGTGTGGGCAGTTTTGGGAAATGTGTATAGAGTTTTAAAAAGAAAATTAGAAATTCTGAGGTGCCCAGAAACTCAAAATCCTCCTCAGAAGACACCAAAAGAAGCCTCTAAATTATTTGGATTTGTAATATTTTGTTTAATCAGTTAACATAATATATAATGATGTCCATCCTGCCAGGAGTACACTCCTCAATGTCCTATCCGCCGACTTAAATGAGATTATCTCAGATTCAGTACTGTTCTTTGTCAGTCTCAGATCTGCAGACACTGGCACAAATACCTTTTTTAAGAGTATAAATAATGTATTTAAATATCCATCCATCCATCATCATGGAAATGCTGAAGGCTCTGGGTGTGGAGGGGATGTCTTGGTTGACACGCCTCTTCAACATTGCATGGAAGTCTGGGACGGTGCCTAAGGAGTGGCAGACCGGGGTGGTGGTTCCCCTCTTCAAAAAGGGGGACCAGAGGGTGTGTGCCAATTACAGGGGTATCACACTTCTCAGCCTCCCTGGTAAAGTCTACTCCAAGGTGCTGGAAAGGAGGGTTCGGCCGATAGTCGAACCTCGGATTGAAGAGGAACAATGCGGATTCCGTCCTGGCCGTGGAACAACGGATCAGATCTTCACTCTCGCAAGGATCTTGGAGGGGGCCTGGGAGTATGCCCAACCAGTCTACATGTGTTTTGTGGATCTGGAGAAGGCGTATGACCGGGTCCCCCGGGAGAAATTGTGGGAGGTGCTGCGGGAGTATGGGGTGAGGGGGTCCCTTCTCAGGGCCATCCAATCTCTGTATGACCAAAGCGAGAGCTGTGTCCGGGTTCTCGGCAGTAAGTCAGACTCGTTCCAGGTGAGGGTTGGCCTCCGCCAGGGCTGCGCTTTGTCACCAATCCTGTTTGTAATATTTATGGACAGGATATCGAGGCGTCGTCGGGGCAGGGAGGGGTTACAGTTCGGTGGGCTCGGGATCTCGTCGCTGCTTTTTGCAGATGATGTGGTCCTGATGGCATCATCGGTCTGTGACCTTCAGCACTCACTGGATCGGTTCGCCGCCGAGTGTGAAGCGGCTGGGATGAGGATCAGCACCTCTAAATCTGAGGCCATGGTTCTCAGCAGGAAACCGATGGAGTGCTTTCTTCAGGTGGGGAGTGAGTCCTTACCCCAAGTGAAGGAGTTTAAGTACCTTGGGGTCTTGTTCGCGAGTGAGGGGACCATGGAGCGTGAGATTGGTCGGAGAATCGGAGCAGCCGGTGCGGTATTACATTCTGTGTATCGCACCGTTGTGACGAAAGAGAGCTGAGCCAGAAGGCAAAGCTCTCGATCTACCGGGCAATTTTCGTTCCTACCCTCACCTATGGTCATGAAGGCTGGGTCATGACCGAAAGAACGAGATCCAGGGTACAAGCGGCCGAAATGGGTTTCCTCATGAGGGTGGCTGGCGTCTCCCTTAGAGATAGGGTGAGAAGCTCAGTCATCCGAGAGGAGCTCGGAGTAGAGCCGCTGCTCCTTCGCGTCGAAAGGAGCCAGTTGAGGTGGTTCGGGCATCTGGTAAATATGCCTCCTGGGCGCCTCCCTAGGGAGGTGTTCCAGGCACGTCCAGCTGGGAGGAGGCCTTGGGGAAGACCCAGGACTAGGTGCGGATGAAGATGGATGGATCCATCTTCATCCGCTTATCCGGTATCGGGTCGCGGGGGCAGCAGCTCCAGTGTGGGACCCCAAACTTCCCTTTCCGGAGCCACATCAACCAGCTCCGACTGGGGGATCCCGAGGCGTTCCCAGGCCAGGTTGGAGATATAATCTCTCCACCTAGTCCTGGGTCTTCTCCTCTACTCCGAGCTCCTCTCGGATGACTGAGCTTCTCACCCTATCTCTAATGGAGACGCCAGCCACTTCTGAGGAAACCCATTTCGGGCCGCTTGTACCCTGTATTTAAATATATACAGTATATATATTTTTTTACATTTTATATTATAAAATTGTATTATGCCTCTGGAATTATTTATGTATAAAGTGTTGTGTGTTGTGTGTATAGTGCTGTCATTTTATACATTTTACTGTTTATTGAGATACCAACCAACAAACAGATGGACAAACAGGAATGAAAAACCCTCTGTAGGTGTTTTAAAAGCTACACAAAAATTACGAAAAAAATGCACATTCTTTTCATTAATATGAAAACATAGAGAGAGAGGTGGATCCTGCTGCCATAGAAGTTATGTACATGGAGACGGGAACTAGGGGTTTAGATTATTGATATTAACCTACTCCCTTTCATTACCATTAAATGTAATTTGATTTTAAAATTTGGTTGGGAAGAGATAAACACATAATTTGATCAGAATGAATCTGCCAATTTTGCCAAGAGCCTCACGCCTCTGACGCTCATTCATGAGGGAAGATAGTTGTGGAAACTTACCCGGCGGGTCAACAGTACAGAAGTTAGCCTATAACATGGCACAAAAGCACATTTTGGATTTCTTCATGAATCAATCACTAAAAGGCTAAAAAGCCTGATAGACCTGGGGCAGAAAACCCAGCAACTGTACAAAACAAGTAGCAGCAGCTCCTCTACACCTGTCACACCCATAGCAACCCGGCTAGCAACAGACAACGAGGCAGATAACCTTTGATTTAATTTCATTTAATTCAGTGTATGTGTTTTCTACCCTTGTATTTTGTAGCTCAGTGGTTGAGCTTGTAGTAGGCCTATTCTGTACCATCTTCGTAGCTTTGTGCTTATATCCTGCATTTCCCGTGCCTAGTTTTGCCCTGTCTGGGATTTTGGATTTCATTCTTGTTTTTGTTTTGCTGCTTGTAGATTGTGTGATGGATGCAGTGTGGTGGTTGGCCTTTGGTGGTTGAAGATGTCAGTCTTGAAAGTTTTTCAGCACACCCAACTCAAAATATGTTCCATGTGTATACTACATTATGTAATAAGTGTTTGTATATATTTCAATTTAGGAAAACATCACTCAGAAATGCCACATTTAGGTTGTTAGCAGTCATAAAGCAGACGTGAGAGCCACAAACAGCTTTTCCAAACATCTGTTAAGTGTTACTCACTAATAAGAGGTTCCCAGTGGTTGGAAAGCACTCACATTACAAACAGGTGTTCATAGGTGGGAGAGGGGCTGGATATTTATTTAAGAACATTATGTTAGCTTTGCCAAATGAAAAGAAAAGAAAACCTGTTTTAAAAAATGAACAAAAGCAGAAACTCACAAGTCTTGGCACACGTGCCAACGGTTTTTAAAAGGGTACATTTAATAGGTATTAACAGATCTGTATACTACTGTGTCCATGATACAAATAGCTACCGGTCTTATTTTTAATAGTCATTCACACAATGTTAAAATTAAACAGTTTTTATCCATGGTAGGATGATCAATATACATTTCCACGTAAATGGTGGTATCAGACATTAGTTTCTTCTTAATGTTCTCTATCAGCTGAACAAAGTACAACATTGTGTTGAATTGAAGGGGAGAGTGCTTCAGAGAGTTTGAGACTAATCTGATTTTACTAGGAGACATAAATCCCAGAGGTCTCCGCTCGTTTCTGGACTCATTCCCTGCAGTTTTAAAGGTTAAGAGCCCTCTATAAATAAGCAGGACACCACATTAAGTTTCTGATCAAGATCAGGATACATGAGACCCTTGAGCGCTGTTGGAATGTGTCATGTTGCATAAATTCCATGACTTAATTGACAGCGATTACTCCCTAATTAGTCTGCAGAGACAAAAGAGGCGTGATGAGGGTGAACCATTTCTGTCAGTTTTAACACAACGGTGCCGCCGTGATGCTCCGAGGTGCAACCTACTTGTTTTAGAGAGTGAACCATTTGTTTTTGGTGTGACTGTATGGAAACTACATAAAACAGGTAGCAATTTCACATGTACTTCTTAAAGCCACTACTGTATGTGTAGATATTGTATGGCATTATTGTGTCTTTCAAAAGCTTATCAACATAAATAAATGCTTATATAAGCAAAGAATTTATAAAGCAATACCAGAAGAAACCAATTTTTCAACCAATTCAGAGTAGAGGAACGGGCGGTAACCAGCATGCATTCCCACAATGTTCTCTTTAATACTACCCCTGGGGTTGCCTGAATCACACATTTTCAAACTAAAAGAATGTTTCCTGTTATTTTTTGTAACTTGGGGTATTGGCTGTTGGTTATGATAACATTTTCCCAAAAAACCTCACTGCTGAGATCAGGGGACAAGGCAACATTGCTCTGGAGTCTCAGCAGGGTAAGTGGATGATAAACAAACCATCTGTTTTACTTGGGAGAGGAAATGAAGGCAAATGTTAGAACCATTGCCTAATCTGCCATTCTGCATAAAGAACAGATTTGTTTTATTGGAATTTTATAATTTAACAGCTTTTTTCTCCTCTTGAGGGGAGAGGAAACTAGTGAACACAACACTGACATATTCATTTTTAAGTTCATATTGTAAGGTTAACATGTTAGAGCACAATTGCTTATTTACACATCAGGAAGATACAGAGAAAGATTAGCATACATTTGAAGTTCCTTGCCAATTGGTTCTGGGCAGACCGACTAGTAAACAGCTGCATGCTCCTTAAACTTGACTGCCCTGCCTTAAAAATGGACTTTATAAGTTGTCAGCAATTACTATCCATATTTACATTTTATTGTCAGGTGATGCTGCCCTCTAGTAGCTGTAATTATGGCGGGAGCAAAGCAGGAAGAATAAGGGTGCCAAATTGTGCGTAAGGACATGATCTGGGGTGATAGATGGGGCTCAGTTTGCATCACGTGTAACCAGAGAAAAGCAACGTAACAAATGTACTGATTTGAACCCAAACCACAAGATTTTTCTCAACTTAACCAAGTAGTGTTGTTGCTTAAACCTAACCACAATCAAACCGTGACAATTATGTTTAGGCATGAAGATGAGAAAACGCCCCCATGGGTCGTATTAGATAAACAAGCTACATTATCATGGGGTTTGGAGGACTAGTTGGGAAAAGTTGACACTTGAGAGATTGTTGTGCCATTCCTTCCTCATATAAGCCTGTAATGTTTGGGGGCTGCAACTCTCCCAAATCTTGTTTTGAGTACAATGTCTTGGGTTCATATTTAAACTTTAAAAACACACAGTGTATGCTGTATGACAGATTTATTTGCAAGCACTCAGACAAACTCTTTCTGTATCTCAATAACACACACACACACACACACACACACACACACACACGCACACGCACTCACACACATTTTATCTATCTCTCTGGTGGTGCTGTCTTTGGGGTGAATCTGTATCTGTTCCCTGCAGCGCTACATGAGCTGCACCACCTTGCCTGCACTGACACATGGTCAATGGTCTACTCTGTAACATGCAACACACACAGTCAGCCTCAGAGACCGAAAATCTATACGAAGAAGTGAGGGAGAGAGAAAAAAGAGAACGCCCTTAAATTCAGTGTAGGTTTGCTTACACTGCGCACACACACACACACACACACACACACACACACACACACACACACACACACACACACAGATGTATGAACTCAAAAGGATGATGATTATTATTACCTCTCTCCTTGTGGAGGTTTGTGATGACCTTCCTTGTCCGTCCCCCAGTGTGCTGCTGCAGAGGCTGGGGCTGCTGGACTGAACTAACCAGAGGGCACGCAGGGCCCGTTGAGGCCCCGTGATGAATGGACCATGCTTATTTATGGGGGAAAATCTTCACTTTGTGGTGTGTTTGGATTGTTGTGTCCAGTTAATATGAATGTGTGTGTGTGTGTGTGTGTGTGTGTGTGTGAGACTAAGATGCAGGTAAAAAGTAAGTGTGTGAGGTGAAAGGGGGAGGATGTCGGGCAGTGGTTTTGAAATGTGCTCTAACCTTCACTTCGCTTCTGGGCAGGATAAGGCCAAAGTTTGTGTGTGTGTGTGTGTGTGAGTGTGTGTAATTCAGGGTTTTAAAGGCCAGAGGGTAGTCTAACCTTGGCAGAGAATAGGTTGGACTCCAGCCAGCCAGCCTCCTCTTCACCTTAATCCCCAAGCCCATATATCCTTCACCAGACCCTGTTGAGATGATGGCATATTTCACTTTATGACCTGATCATATTTCTGATAAATCTTCCCCATTACACCTCAAAAGAGCTCACTGAATATCGCCCTGATGAGTCTTCAGAGCCGGGCAGTTGGCAGCACTGCCCCAGTCCACCTGTTGATGGCACTATTGAGCTTCTGTGTCCTGCCCTGCTAGAACCAGTCATCAACAGTCGGATAAAGGCAGTAACACCAACCTAAGCCCCCTCATACCAGATTCCTGCATCCCCTGCCTCCATCCGCCCTCCCCCGGAGCTCTGATGGATGTGTTTGCCTGCAAAACTACTTACGAAACACTTAACAATAATAATGTTGTTATTTCTCATTCACTATTCTGCAGAGCTTCCATTTAGTCACTCCAGCTGAAGCAGAAGGTAAATGACAAAAACCCACACTTACCCCTAACCCACGTCATAAAATGTCATATAACTAATATAAATGGTGAAAACATGCAAAACAATGACTGCATTTATTCTAATGGAAGTTGTGGGTGCTGTTCCTGCAATGTAAACATTGGCACTGCTGGTTTTGGAGAGTACAATTGAAGAATGGCTGAAAAGGAGAAGCATAAACATAGAAAAGAGAAAGCTACAGCTAAAGGGCAAAAGACAGTAATTTGCCTTTTTCCCCCTTCATCCATCCATATAGGCCAAATTCATACATCTACTTTGTTTTTATCCTCTATCTATGCTTCCATGCTTACATTAATCATCATGCACAATATTGAACATGTATGCTTTGCTGGGTTAAAATGAAGAAAAAGTTTCACTCTACTAGTACAAAGTGCCTCTGTTCCCATCATAGCCATGGGTGTTTTGATCCCAACCACACCAAATGAGCTTATCTCATTATTCAAAATTATGCTGCGTTAGTGAGTATCAGAAGAATGTTTTGTCTGGTGCAATTATATAGATCCGCCCTGGCAGTGGGCGCGTATGCATTATTAATTTCTCCATATTACAGTTTGCTGTTGGGGTAACCAACAAGTTCTGCTGCAGAGAGGAAATCAAATCTGACAAATGTCTTGTTTGTCACTGAGGCGAGCTTTCAACACTGACTAATAAAAGATGGAGGCCGAGAGGCAAGCTTTTCTTTTTTTCCAATTTTCCACTTGCCTTAACCCTTACCCTGACCCTACCTCTAACCTTCACCCTGTCCAATACCATGGACAAAGAGAACATATTTCATGTGTTCAATCATTGTCACTGACGTTATGGCCATTGGCTGTGCTGTCAGGCGTGACTACAGCATATACTGGCTAACCCTGGGTCCCTGCAAACACAACGACAGCAGCTCCTCAGCCTCCCACGGTGATGGCTGCCTGGGAAATAAAAAGTACAGCCTCCCTGTGATCATTCCAGGAGCTATCCTGCCTAACTGCTCTGGGCTTTATGGCTCCGCTGCTTCTGATGATTCACACTCTGTCGTATAGTGCAAGCACAGCTACACGGACAGACACAGATTCATGGATGTGCACACACACACACACACACACACACACACACACACACACAGTGTACACGTGCACGTGCATGCACACCAGTGAGGCTCATACACAGATAAGTTGGCAAACAAGGCACATTCTTCCTCACACAGGGAAGCACACACACCCACACAAGACACAAGCACACACACAATCACACACACACACACACGAGGAAAATACAATGGTACAAGGCACATACTGTACACTGGTACATCGAAACAAAACACAATCCTGCAAAAACACACACACACATTTGTACTTCTATACCTATGAGGACACCGCATTCCCAAACCCTAAACTTAAAGGATAATCCCACTTCATTACAACTTGGGTCTTGCTTGTGTAGTTTTGCAAATCAGTAATATTAATAATATTTAAAAAAATTTATTTAGTAAGGTAATTGCTGAAAACACACAGTTTTTTTTTTTGTGCAGTAAGGAATTACTGCAGACATTTTGTGTAGGGTCACTTTTAGTTTTCCCTCTAAATCAGGTTATTGAATTGTCAAATTGTTAACATCATGTCTGATTGTCTGACCACTTGTGTCTCTTGCCCCATCACAATTAGTTGTAGCAATGTCGCCGTTTCCCCTATTTCATATATTGTTCTGGTGAGTGTATTGTTATCAGCACCAATAGAAATGATGGACACAGCCATTAAAATGACACCCACATTGCCATAAACTGGAGTTATGTTTTAATAATTTAGAGTTTAACCTTAAACTTAATTGAGTATTCAGACAAGACGGGAGGTAAGGACAAAATTACACGTGAATTTGCTGCAAATTGACACAAGGTGTAGAAAATGTTTCTGGGTAAAATGTGCACTTATCTCTGGCTTTGTGAATCTTCTTCATAAAAATAAGAAGAGGGAAAGGGAAAGAGGCTGGAGGGAAATAACCGGCTGTCAAATTTGCATGAATGATGCGAGGTGAAAATGTGCTTAGCTGTCTGTCTGAACACACTTTAAAAAGAAATAACTCTCAAAAAACCATTTAACAATGTGAGAAATGTCCATAATGCCCTCACTTTCCAAAAAATGTTGAAAATTGGTCAAAGTACACAAGTACACACACACACACACAGGCCTCTTTCACAGTCAGAGCTGGATAATTCCTCTGTCCCTTCGTCTGCACAGATAACAATGTCCCACCACCAATCTGACACCGTATTTTAGTTGCCTAGGTAACCTCACGACGACTCCAAGACCTCATTAAAATCAGTCAGGATGGAAAAAAAGAAACAGATGTAACAAAATCCCTCTTAACCTTTACCAACCCGTCCCCCCACCCTCCCTCTAATTCCCTCGTCCTCTCATCCTCTGTCTCCCCAGACTGCTATTCAAATCCACCTGTACCTCTTCACCTTCATCAACCTGCACATTTTTCTCTCTGTTTCCTTTGCACTGACAGACCGTTATTGCTTCTCCCCTAATTTCTTTGTCTCGCTAATCCCTTGGCCCTGCCCCCTTTTCTCCCTTGTCCGGTCCTGTTGCTCCCGCCGCTCACACTCTCTCTAATACAGCTTCTACCTCGCGGCTATCTCTCTGCACCCTTTTCATCCCCTCCTTTTCCCTTCATCTCTATCCCTGTCTATCAACCCCAGCTATGACATTTTATCCCTCTCATCCTCTTCTCATCCCCCTCTTTCTCTCTGTGCAGCCCCCCAGCCATTTCCCTTTGAATGCAGATGTGAGCCACTGCATAAATAGCAGCTGTATATTTTCACTGAAGCTCCCCTGATTGAAGTCCAGCCATGACCAGTGCCTCGCTTATCCCTTGCATCCCTTATCTCATCCTCGTGGCTGTATTTGAACAGTATCCTTCACTTCGGTGTCTCACTGATGGATGCATCATGATCTGCAACATCAAAGTTGTGTTGTTTTATTTATACATCTAAATTATCTGGCTGCCCTTGGCGTATGTCAGTAGAGACTGCAGTAGTGTCTGAGAGTGGCGCCGACACCGTCCTGCCCCTGCCACTGTCACACTGATATATGGCAACAAATTACAGCAATAAAAGCCTGACACTGCTACTGTTACCATCCACTCAAATGCGCTTAATGCAGAGTGGGAGAGAGGGAGAAAAAGAGTGCGTGTGATGCATGGCACCCTCACTTGTGTATGTTATTTTGAGTTACGGACTGTTCAGTTGTCGCCATCCCTTCGGGAGGCCACTAAGAGGTAAATTGGATGTATATACAACAGTCAAAGTGTAGGTACAGTTTGTGTGTGCGTCTGGTGGGATAATAGGATGGCTGCTTAAGTGAACTTTCTCTATCACTCCGTGTGTTACTACCGACAATGTCAGTGAACAGCGTTTTGTCAGATGTTGCCGCTTTGAGCTATGTGTAATTCTCAGCGCAATGACAGCAAAGACTGAGATGACTTTGAAGCGACGGAAGAGATGGGATGGAAAGGGAAAACAGAGTTATGAGAAAGAGAGATGACAGGAAGGGAGAAAGATGGGGGAAAATGGAGGACAGGAAAGAAGAGAGAGGCAGAGAGGGATTCGCATAGGAAAAGATGGAGGGTTGGGGAGAAGAGGGAGGTGGGAAACCAGATAAATCAGGAAAAAAAGGAAAGTAAGCAAAAGAAAGACATGGGGCGTAAGGAGCTGGTGAGAAAGAAATAAGAAAAACTTATCATTTGAAAAGAAGGAGGGAGGTTATATTGAGCAGGTGACCTCAGGTGTGCGTCGCCACAATGAGGTAATTTTCACCCTGGAGGTGCCTCAGCTTGATAGAGTTCAGTACAAATACCATTTCAAGAGCTATTCTGGTCACAATAGCCACTTTCGGATGAGAAAACGTTTGTAATCTTTGAGAACCCACGGGATTTGGAAAATACCATTGGGCAGAAATATGCAACAAGTCACGTTTCGGTTACGTTTGTAATTAAAACTAGAGACTGCAATGTCTGAAATTGCAGTGTGAATGCTGTATGTTGAAAGGCTGATGCTACACTGGATTGCTGGCTTGAATGTGTAAGGTGAAGTAGAAGAGAGGGAGAAAGGAGGAAGAGAGGAAGAAAGGAGGAGGAGGTAGAAGAAAGGAGGAGGTATAGAAGAAAGGAGGAGAAGAGAAAGAAAGGAGAAAAGGAAGAAGGGAAGAGGAGAGAAAGAAAGGAGGTGGTGGAAGAAGGAAGGAGGAGAGAAAGAAAGGAGGAGGAGATGCAGGTGCAGGACTTTTACTTCTAAAAGGGTATTTTCACAATGTGGTATTAGTACTTTTACATAAGTAAAGGATCTGGATACTTCTTTCACCACTGGAGAAAGCAAACACTGGTGTGTGTGTGTGTGTGTGTGTGTGTGTGTGTGTACTTTCTGGTGTTTGGTGTTTTTTGCCCCCAACCTCACCTTCCAGGCAGCGCGGCAATAGTTATGTTTAGGGTTAAGGTTAACACCATCGAGCGTACTTTCTGCCTTACCACAGCCTCGACTGTTCAATCGATTTGTTGATTTTTCTGTTGAGATCATATTTGAGTTTCCAAATCGTTTAATTTTGCAGAAATTAAAGTCAGATCCCGAGACAACAGCAAGAGAGAGAAAGTATTTCTCAGATCAAACCAAACAATGGTATCTATTTTTTCTGGTAAACGACCAACAGTTTTGCCACATATTCATTGCACAGATCACTCAGTGACTTCTTCCATGGATATTAAACCTAATGGTAGTAGTAGTAGCTAATTGGCTTACTGTATGTAGTGGTGTGTGTGTTTGTGTGTGTGTGTGTTTTTCTGTTCAGCAGTTGAGCCATTGCTTCTTAATGGTCCCTTTTTTGTTTCCTCGTTGGACCTAGGATGGGTGTGTGTGGCAGGCAGGTACAGAATACCAATGAGGAAAGCAGTTTCCACAGGAATGGAGTCCACCATGCTGCAATCTCACAAATCAACCTCTATCTCTATACAATTTCAGTTTAATGAGCTCAATTGAAATGGAAGTTCAGAAACAATATTGCCAAAGTAATTCTGTACAAATGGTTAGCGTATCATTTAGATAATAATGAGATACGGTAACAGAGTTTGTGTTTGGATGTGTGTTAGGGACATATTACAGAGGAACAATTGGGGAATCTGGAGGAATCAGGTTGTGTTGCATATTTTAGATATTCAGGTTAGGTTTGGGTTTAAAATTGAATGACATGATGAAATAGACATAATATGAATAGTGCTTTATATAAGACAAAGAAATGCATTCAAACAAACGCAAAGATATGTTTCAATAACAGTCCTATAAAATGAAATAAAGTAAAATTTGACTAAACTAATAGAAAAGAAATACACTTTCAGTGCAGTAATAATTTTGCCCAAAATTAAAAAGCAAGCTCAGAAGAGAAAATTAGCAATTAAATGCACAGGAGAAAAAGGGAGCTTTTAATTTAGGTTTGAAAGTGGCTATATTAGATAAGACTATAACTGGCAATACATTTTAGAATAGGGTTGTAAAAACATAAAGATGGAAGGTGTAATTACAGTGGTGTTGTATTATGCTATCATGCAACAATTCTGGTCCGTTGCCATGCTGTATCCTTTAACTGATGCAGTGTTGTTGCTTGTGGAGCATTTTCATTTATTTAATTTTAATGAATCCTAGTTGTGTTTTTGTTTATCATACACTTCACTCCAAATACTTTGGGACTTTCCTGAAACTCTTCATGGCACGATATCATTGATGACCTGATATTTACTTAATTGGTACAATAATCAAGGTTTCAGAGCTTTCAACCATATAACATTTTCTTTATCAACAACTCCATTGGTTAATAATTTGTTGTTATCATTCCGCAGAGAAACAACACAATTCCCTGATGAAGACCAAGACATGCGGTTGAAAGCTCTGGAAGATAAATGGAGCTAAAGTGAAGATCATTTTTTTCAAACTACTATTTCCAAGATTAGAATCCATTGTTGTTTTCACAAAAGCCTTCATTACTTGAACCAACGGTTGTTGCAATGTTTTGGGCCACACAAGTAACCTTGATTTGATAGATATTTGACAAGGCCTAGAAAAACAAATGAACTGATGATGAGGAGGATAATCGCAATTTTGATGTGGTTTCCACTCTCTCTCGCTGCACATGCACTGACAGCTCAGTACTGACTTACAGCCACAAACAGACACACAATTTAAAGCTATACCCCATACACATTTGAGTATTGTTGGCCAGGTGTGAGACAGCTCATGTAGAGAGATGTGAAGTCATCTGGGAGCAAACGAAACCCCCAACGTAGAGACTTTATTAAAGACTCGACAGGCAACGGAGGTAAGGGAGAGACGGCTCCATCGATTAAGACACTCGAATAATATGCACACACACAGGCATGCAATTCTCCATCTCCCTGTCGCTCTAGTCCTCCTTCCCATCACACCATTGATTGCTTTTATCCAGTAATAACCTCTCGGTCCCACCACCTTCATCTTCTGACTGCCATTGTCTCTCTCTTCACTCTCCTATACTCCACTACACTTCCTTTTTTCTCTTCTATTATTCACATCTCCCCTAGCTGCCACCATCTATTCTCTATTCCTTAACTGTGCTTTGCTCTTCCATCACCTTCCCCTCCGTTTATATCTCTCCTTCCTCCTCCTTATCATTCTCATCCCCTCAGCTCTACCTTTAAACCCTCTAACCTCCCACCCTCTCTCCGTTTTTCTCTTTTCCCTGGCCTTTTCTACTATTCTCCCTTCGTTTGCCTCTCTATCTCTCTTTCTCTGCTTCTCCCTCTGTTCTTGCTGGTGCTGTAAAGGTCAGGCTAGCTCCATGAATAAGCTGCAGATTTATGATGCTGCCATATCCCAGGAATCACTGTGACCAGGGCCAAACAAAAACAATACTGCAATAGGCCTCAATAGATCGCCGGAGCCCCATTCAGCAAATGCAGGGGTTATTAATGAGGCCACGGGCCGGTGCACTAGAGGTTGAGGGAGTGGTTAAAGCTGTGGGTTGGCACACACACCTACACATACCTACAGCTTAGACATGAAAGGGGGGAGAGAGGGGAAACGACATGCAGCAAAGCGCTGCAGGTCCTGCAGCTGCTGCGGCGAGGACTGAACCTCTGTACATGGGGCGCACGCTCTACCAGGTGAGCTACCCAGGTGCACCAATATTTCGTTTTATTAGCAGCCTTTCACAGACACTATTTACCTTGAGCCCTGGACCTTTGCGGTTGAAACGTCACCAGCTCAGCAAAATAGGTAAGGGTTTGCGGTTTCATGTTAAATTACATTACATCAAAAAGTGCAAGAATCATGCAAGTACATCAACTTCATCAAAAATGCAGATCTATTTCAATATTAGCGACGAGAACCAAGTTACGAGGATAATAATTTATTATAATCTATTATTTATATACCGCCTTTCAAGAAACCCAAGGACACTTTACAGAATTACTGTGGCCAAGAATTTGTACCAAAATGTTTCCCAAACTTACTTACAGAACAACTCCACTGTACTGACTTACAATGTAGGCTACGTCTACATCAGAGAAAGACATTGTACTACTATATTTACCTGACAGAGAACGTTGCAGATTCAGAATTTAATCACAAAATATCACAATGAAAATGTGGAGTACCTAATCAGCTAAAACAACTTTTGAACGTACACATGTTCCACCAAAACAAGTTCCTTCCTGAGGCTATTTTGCAGCGACAATTGTGATTGGTTTAAAATAAAAAACAGAGCAAGTTTCTCGCCCATCCTTGAAGCAAATTTAGGAATCCTACTATGGCCATGCCAAGACCTGCCCTTCAATAGCAATCACACACTAGTATTGGCCAGGCGTCCATGCCTACATGTACAGGTCCTATACCCTGTCCAATCAGCTATCCTAACCTTAACCACTCAAGCTGTCAATGCCTAACCCCAACCAATCACGGGCTATTGAAGGGCGGGTCTTGGCTTGGTCATAGTAGGATTCCAAATTTGGCATCCTGGAATACTGTGAGGACTAGCCAGACTTTTTATTCACAGCGCTGTGTAGGAAGGTGTGGCAATGCGAGACCAGCTCAAAGTAATGAATTTACATTGGATACATAAGGCAATGAATTAACAGCCTAAGAAGATTTCTAAAGGTAAAGGATAAACAGTTGAAATAGTATGTAAACTTGACCAAAGAAATACACAAAATTCAACTGTATGAACAAAAATATTGTAACAATATCCACTTCTATAATAATTATAAATAGCATCCAGTTTAAATCCATTAGAGTACATTTGAAATTAGATGATTGGTGTCAATGAAGGGCCAATTAAACTCATCTCACGGGACTTTGGGTTGCACATCAAAGATTGGGAATCACTAGTATACAGTATGCTTAATGCCTGGACATTGCTTTGTAGGCCTGCAAACACAAATATTTATAGGAAAACAAACAACCTGATAAACTGTGATAAAGAATATCAAGGAGGAAAAGGATATGAGTTCAGCAACAACTTACTGAATACAATCATTGAAGGCAAATACAAGCTAAAACATCATTCCCATAAGTAAGCCTCATCATTCTGTGTAGTTCAATCAGTGTCTGCAAATATGAACATCTTTCCCCCCCAAAGCCAGACACTGTGAAAGGCTCATTTCCTGGGGATATGGTCAAATGTTCCGCATACTATATGCACAAAGGGATAAAGCTTCTTTTTTTATGTGTATGCATAAAAGCTTTTTTCTGTTATAACACAACAGATTAAAGTCTTAGTGCTGTTTTCAAGCTTTGGAAGAGATTTGTTTGTGTTCCCTTTGAACTATTCTATTATAAGAGACAAATAAATGTGATATTACTTTAACACACCAAAGCCTCCTCTGAGTACACACTACAATAATGGAAATTATATGTTATATGTTATTGTGTATTTTCCCAAGGACAACAGTAGCACATCAGTCAATACAGTATATAATAATGTTTTCATTCATCAATAAAAAAAATAGGAAAATTCTAGGAAAATCCTTAGAAGCTCTTGCAGATTTGCCCTGCCTCTTTTAGGGGATGCTCAGACACTCAAGCACTCAGACAGATAAAATTACCCCTCAACACCTCCAGCCAGCCTCATTACTCCCTTCTTCCTCACAATTCCCTTACGCTGCTTCGGCACCCCCAAGGCTCCCTTGGCAAATATTTTCACTCCCGCAAGTGTTGGGTCACAAAGGGGTCAACCTCCAGTCAACAGTCTGGATTAAAATTTAACTCGAGCCCTGATGCATATTTTAGTGTTCTATGGCCTATATCCATCATGCTATAACCTTCTGGCTGCCTCTTCTCTCCACTGGTGATTCATTTTCCATATTTGTTCATCTCCAGAGTGACCTCACTAATTGTACTAATGTAAGGCTGCAGTGAGTGACATGCGGAGAGCCATTAAAGACGCTCTTACTGTCACAGTGAAAATCAAAAGTTGTCTAGAGCCCATTCTCAATTTTCCAAAAAATACAAATGACAGAATAGCAAAGGGGATTCAACAGAGCATCTTTTATATTTGGTGCTTAGATAGTAGACTTTAAAAACTTTAAAGGTTACCTGAACACAAAAATAGGAAGCAAACAGCTTCTTTATTTTTTTTTCAACATATCATGCCACTGAGTTCAAAATATTTTTCTATCCAGCTTTATTGCAGATGCACAAAAGTAAGATTGAAATTAATAGCAAGTGTTTCATTCCCTCAGCTTTACGGATTCATGGTTGAAGGTCACTTAAATATACCAGGCCAACACATTCTCACTTCCATCTCGTAAAATACAGACGCTTGATCAGGTGCCTTTGTTGTTGCTATATGACGCTAAAGGTCTTCTTTAGCGTCATATAACACGCACTTGGTCGTCTCCTTTAGCGTCATATAGCACGCGCTTGGTTGTCTCCTTTAGCGTCATAGGACACACTCTTGGTTGTCTCCTTTAGCGTCATAGGACACACGCTTGGTCGTCTCCTTTAGCGTCATAGGACACACGCTTGGTCGTCTCCTTTAGCGTCATATGACACACTCTTGGTTGTCTCCTTTAGAGTCATAGGACACGCGCTTGGTTGTCTCCTTTAGCGTCATAGGACACACGCTTGGTCGTCTCCTTTAGCATCATATGACACACTCTTGGTTGTCTCCTTTAGCGTCATAGGACACACGCTTGGTCGTCTCCTTTAGTGTCATATGACACACTCTTGGTTGTCTCCTTTAGAGTCATAGGACACGGGCTTGGTCGTCTCCTTTAGCGTCATATAACATCTATCTTTCTAGCTTTCTGTGCTGCTGAACTCTCTCTGACCTGACAGTAGACTGGTTTAACCCAGCGGTAACCTCACAACCACTTGTCTCATCACCCCTAGAGGCTCAGGAGGAAAGCATATGTGCGTACACACTTACACTCACACACCACACACACCACCCATACAACACATAGAACACATAGAACACATAGAACACATATACAACACATACATCTATATCCTTTTTGGAAAGTTTGTGGGTGGGCTAAGTGTTCCGTGACTCACGGGAACGGGACGGTTGGGTTTAGGGAAAGGTCGTGGGTGGGCTTACGGTTCTGTGACACGCGGAAATAATGAACAGGACATGAACTTTGCTCTCCTGGGTGAAAGTCCTGTGTTTGACCCATCCACCCCGCCATGCAACCTCCCTACGCCGAATTTCCCCCTTACATCATACAAAAGTATCGCAGTAAACAGCTCAGACAGGTAACAAATAATGGCTGCTACAGATAAGGTAATGTTGATATTTCATGTTAATCAATGATAGTCAGAGCCTATAAGGGCTATTGGGCAATATTAGTCAAGCCCATACTACATACTTATTTATAATAGCAGTATGTTAAATGTAACAAAAAGTAACATATACAGAAGCATATAATATTTAAAATACAAGAAAATAAAGCCATAGACTTGCAAAGACAGTAACATCCACCCCATACACATAAAGCACAGACACACACACACAGTAAGAAATAGAAAAATAACTAGGAAAACAACTTTTTCTCTTCAGCTTTGTGTTTAACACATGAGATTTCTGGCTCCTGCATTTTGAATGAGCTGGAGCTTTATTTTTTTGATGTGTGGAAAGAATTTCTATCAAAACAAATCGTGGATAGTGATGGGACAACTCCAGAAGAAGAAGTTAATAAAAGTTTTAAATCTTTGGAAAAAACATGTGGGTTTCTTTTTGTGAAGTTTAATTGGCAGCAGCTTTCCAAAGTCGGTAGTAGCGGCTTGACTGACGTGTGTCAGCACCCATGTTGCATCATTTCATTTTCATCATCATAAGAAGCATAGAAGCCCATTGACTTCTTGTATTATTATTGAAAAAAACTATATATACTGTGACAATTAGCACAGTATCCAAAGATAGCATAGCATAGTAGAAAGGTATGAGTTATAAAGGCAGCTCTGAGAAAGTGATGTAACAAGTCATTACTTCAGCTGCGAGTACTGTAATGTATTTATTAAATGACAGTGGTGGAAGACGTATTCAGATATTTTACATATTGTTTGAACAAAATATACTCAAAGTACCAAAAGTAAAAGTACTATACAGGATTGCCCATTTCCGAATCTTCATTATTTATTGATGCATTAATCACTTTAAAGATGCAGCTGGTTAAGGATGGAGGTAATTTCATTTACATCATATACTGGTGGGTAGTTTGATCTATAATAACACAACATAATTATGTATTAATAATTGAAATCAGGAAAGAAATTAGTAGATAAAGCTGTCAAGCTAATTAAGTGGAGTAAAAAGTGCAATATTTGCCTTCATAATTTTATATAGTAAGTATAAAGTACCAAGTTAAAATACTCAAGTAAAGTACCTCAAAATGATACTTGCTGTAAGTACAATAGTAGAGTAAAAGTTCTTAGTTAAATTCCACTCCTGCCCAAGGATGGTTGGTATCACAAAGTTCCTATAATTCATTTCTTGGCCCCAAACCTCCACATATACACGATGCAGGATGCTGACTTTGAGAGTACTGCACATTTTTTATTTCAATTCAAGCACCGACAGTCACTGTAAAATAAATAAATAAATAAAAAGTGCTACAGCTAGCAGTTTGTCTGTTCTCAATTTCAAGTGAGGGAGAAGGATGAGAAAAACAAAATTGAGGGTGGAACATCTTTCCTCATTGAGGCAGGGTAGTAGCTGGTGTCTTGACTTCACTTCTTCCCATAGGTTCCCATGGTGAAGAGTAAATAATGTCACGCTGGTAAAGTACAAGCTTTTGCCTTGTTTCACCATTACTGAGGAGAGCTCTAATCTTTATACTTTAATTTCCAAAGAATTCGATTTCCCATGGATTTTATTGCAATCCCCTAAACCCCAGTATCCTCTCGTCTAATTCTTGGTCTCTGTGGGGGAATTCCATTTCAGCAGTCTTGTCTGAATCACAGAAATGGCCCCGTCTACTTGAGCTGCGCTTCTTCTTTCTAGCTTTCTGCGCTGGTGAACTCTGTCTGACCTGACAGTAGACTGGTTTAACCCAGCGGTAACCTCACAACCACTTGTCTCATCACCCCCAGCGGCTCAGGAGGAAAGCATACGCGCGCACACACTTACACACACACACACACACAA
This sequence comes from Etheostoma perlongum, assembly GCA_026937815.1. NCBI lineage: Eukaryota > Metazoa > Chordata > Actinopteri > Perciformes > Percidae > Etheostoma > Etheostoma perlongum. The sequence continues at coordinate 22,192,828 of CM049390.1, forward strand.
CACTAACACACCACATACACCTCATACAACATATACAACATATACAACACACACACACCTCATGTGTTCGAACAGCACGGTTGGCAGGCTGAGTAAAATGCCTAACACTAAATAAAGTTCTCATCCATTTTTAATCGTGTACGGAAGCAGTGGGGGGTGGGAATGAGGCAGGCCATATGAAAGCTTTGAAATACAGTACGCGCACAAACAGACAAACATGAAGAGTATTTATGCAGGCGACAGCCTCAAAGCGGTGTGAATCTCTACTATAGGTGGCTTCAGTCAACATCACACAGCCTGCTGCAGGGGGGCTTGTAGCAAACAGAGCATATGGCTCTTTCGAAATTGTGAATAGTTATGAATAGAAATCCGACTGCAGATATTTGTTTGCGCACAAATCTTCCCATGGAAAATAATGACAGGACACATAATATGGTCGCTTTCCTGATGAGTGGTTATTACGGTGTCAGAGCAAAAAGAAACTCAAACATCCACAGATTCAGTTCTCGCCTTCTTTACAAACACGTCCAAGTACGTGCCAAAATACGCAGACACATCCTCAGCTTTTGCGAGATCATCCGTCGGTCACTCACTGCACACTGATCCTTCTCTGAGTTGAAAGCGCATGCTGAATTCTGAAAAAATAATCATTCAATCCATCAATCAGTCCTACTTTACCTTGAAAGCATGTCCATCCCCACTTTCCTGTGTAGGAAAACGCATCTTTTCAGGATGCACCTCATGTCATCTTCTGTGCACGGAATCTTTTCTTCTCTCCTACATCTCCTGTCTCTACGTGCTCTAGCATGTCCTTTCAAACAGAAGAAAAACATCATTGTCAGAGCACTATGCTCAACTTGTCATTCCTTTATATATATATATATTTTAAAGGTGACGAGGGAACTGAAGCTTTTTGCACTTGATAAAAAACAATAGCCTAAAATGTGGCTAGAAAAGCACAAGGTACTTCAGACAACCCAAAAGACAGTACAATGGCAGCATAGGCATGTATTAAATAAACATCATAGTAAGATGGCTTCTAAATACAAGCATTAACATGGCACGTGGCAGAAAATCCGAATGAGTCGCCCATTAGTTAAGTGCCGCATTTGCTTCCTCCTTGTCAAATAAGAGGCCCGACAGAAGAGAGGGAGGACAAATGATTGCTCTGCTGTAATGGGACGCAAATAATATGCTGTGAAAGCACTGTAAGAGTGTGTGTCTATCACAATTTTTGTGTGCGTGGCGTTTCAAGTGAAAAAATATGAACTGTATCTTCAGGCTTGTGTTGGTACAGTATGTGTGCATGTGTGTGCATAATTGTGTGTACATGTGTTGTTGAAAGTGGTACTAACAGCATTACATGGCTGAGCACTCCTCTGACTCCCAGCAGGGCTTTTAGACAACTTAGTGTCCATCGTTTTTGTCTTGTAACACACGAACCCACGCACTAGCACCTTCCCTGGTTCATTGTAAGGTTGCTGTTGTATGTGTTTTTACGTGAGTGTCTGTCTGTATGAGTGACAGCTTGCCCTTTACTGCAACATGGTGTAAACTCGCACAGAGCGGTCAATCACGATCAAGTCAGGAAATGGCGTTGTAACACGCTGCGTCTCTATTCAATCAAACTCGGCAGAATAAAAATCAACCACTGTCCAAAATAGTCTAGAAAAAAAGAGTCATGCTGTGATCAGTAGATTAGTACAAACATGACGCGGTTCATTTCATCAACAACGCTTTGGAAGCTTCAAGTGACACTTGCTCCCACCAGACAAAAATACTGAGCATTAAAATTAGAACAAATAAATGGGCGTTTCAAATGACGAAAAGTCATTTTGTTGGCTAAGATAATATTCCATAAATATGTAATGAACAACATTAAACTTGATCAGAGAATTCACCTTTTATTTTGCAACCCAATTTTGTTATTGCTACTGTATTCCCCATCCTTGAAGGAGTAGAGGGTTGGATGATAGCCATTTTTGACATGTAATAATATAAAAACAATCAATCAATATACACAATTTCAAAACCAGGTCCACATAATATTTATAAATACAACAATAATTATGAACAGAACTAATTAAACTAACTGGCTGTTACCGGGGCATTCAACTACTTCTTGATCTTCAGTTGTCATGTTAATGACAGTCAAGCTCTGTAGCTCTCATTATTTCATCCATAGCACTTTCATATTTTCATACCAATACTTTTGATGATAATGTGTAACGTGAAAGGGGTTGCTTGTAGTGTCTAAGCTACAACAGCCAGCTCTTTCTATAACCCCACTGTACACGACCTGCCCAGAACCAAAGATCATGCTAAGTAAGCACCCGGCTGGTAAACCTAATGTAGTGGAGTGTTTAGCAGCTAAAGAGACAGCTATTTCCCTATGTGTCACAATTGTGTTTACAGCTTGTTACGCAAAAAATTACGGATGCAGGTTAAAGCACCAAAGTTTGGTCTTGATCTTGGATATAATAGTAGGAAAAAACTATTTCTACTCATGATGACCATGTTTAAAGCTCTGAAGGAAGCGAGTGAGTGGAATTGGGACAAACTTATATTTCCAAAGTCAAGAATGGAGCTCGTAACAGTGTTGCATCCTTTTGCGCACTCTTTTTCATTTGTTGCTGTCACCTTAATTCTCCCTCCCTGCTAAGATGTCATTTTATTTCTAAACTCGAGCCCCAAATGTTTGTACCAATAAATACTGTATACTAAAAAGATATACAGGCGTCTGGAGAGCTGTTAATAATTAATACCTCCAACTTGTTTTTGATGAAAAACAGTATCAGTGCATCCCTGGTGGAGAGTGATGTTTTTTCCTACCTTGTAAACAGGGCTGAAGTTCAAAAAGCAGAGTTTTAAAAAGTTTTACATCCCCTGTGTCTCTTCGACTGGTCTCACGTACTGGAGGCCACAAATCAAACTGACACGGTCAGAAAAGCCAGTTTCATGAATGAAATAAAAAAAAATTCTCAGGGCACCTGTGAATGATATATTATTAATCCTGCTCTCTGCTCCTGTCCTTTTTGTATACAAGCTATTACACAAAAAGCAAGATGAGAAGATTGAGCATGAACATCTGTGTTTTGGGGTTTTGTATGTGATATGAATATATGGATGGGGCTGAGTTTTCCCATCTTTCTTGTGTATCCTATTGTTAATTGATCTAAGATGAAACAGATTCCCCGTCAGCCAACTGTGCTGTGTCAAATTCACGATTAAATGCATTCGCTGCCCAGAAAAGCATCAACCAACGGCTGATAAAATGGAATACTTGATCAACGCCACTGTCACAGAATGCAGGCGGACCCCAATGGAAAAAAACACCAATTACAGAAGGCAACAAACACAGACTATAACCCTGGGAGATTCCTCCATAGCCAGAATTCAGTGCAGACCCTGAGAATGGTCCTTATTAAAATGCTCAAGACAGAGTAAAATGAATAGAAAACGCTTGCCCTTTGAATGCTGATTAAAACGAATAAGTAATTGCTTTTCCCGAAAGCCGAGCACTACGCAGTGTACAGTGAAACTCCTAAGACTGTGGATGTACATTTTTAAAAAAGAGCTGTGTGAAATCCAGAGCCGAGGGAGTGTGGCTGAGGAAAAGTGGGGTGATGGTGATGGGGTAGAGTGTGGGAAGGCGGGGACCAAAGAAAATGGAAGAAAAATGCTAGATCATGACTGCAACAAGAAAGAGCCAAAGAGAGGAAGAGCAATACGTCCTACCGCTGTTATTCGTTTTCATTTGAACCCCTGAACCCCGAATGACTTCCCGTGGGTAGAAACAGCTTGTCAGCGCTGTGTGCGTTAGTGTGTGTGCGTGCGTGAGAGAGAAAGGGAGAGTGTGTCCACGCTTACATCAGCACTTCAAACCCCTCATTTCACCGCCTCAGCACCCCTCAGTATTGCACCCTGTTCTCTTTACGCCCCATCTCTTTTCCTCTATTTCGCCTCCATCCGGCCACCACCCCACTGTCACCAGCATGACTATTTACTTTCTTGGGTGCCGCTCACAACACTTATTTCTCTCTGCCTGCAGAATTTTTACTTTACTCAGTCAGTCAGTCAGCCTGCTTTGACTTATCTGACTGGTTTCTTGACTGGCTGTCAGTCAGACTGCTGGTTGGTCACTCAGTGTGTCCGTATCTCTGAATGGCCTGCTGTCGTCTGTCTCTTTGATTCCTGTGAGCAACTCTGCCAGTTGGCTTTCCTGTGATTTTAAAATCATTATTATTATTATTATTATTATTATTATTATTATTATTATTATTATTATTATTATTATTATTATCATCATCACTGGTTTCCCCAGGACAACCAACTCCTCGCCCTTCTTTCAAGTCTAATCATCATTTCATATATATACTTAGGCCCCGAAAATTTAAAAAAACTTTAAAATACAGCCATAGCACCATCATCACTATTACAATAGTATCACATCCTCTCCACAGTGCTATATATCTATATATTAAAGTAAAATATTAAAATAATGTAACTGTTCATACAATATAGTAACGTGAGCTATTTAAATTAACTGGATACATGGTTAAACATAATTTGGCATGTTTACTTTGTCTATAGCAATCCCCACCAATCAGTCCCGAAAGGTCGCATTAACCCTAATGTAAATGCTGTGTACAAATTCCTTTTAAATATTGATCATTCACCAAAAAAAACAAGCAGGTCTGCCTTATTTGCACGATTTAAGTTTCCGTTGCCATTTTTCAGCGTGTAACGCTACCTTGCCAACTGGGAAGTTATTTATGTGGTTTCCTCAGTCGGATGTCCAGCTTGTCAGGCTTGTCCAATGTACTTGTGTTGATCCAGACTACTAACACAATGGCCATAACAGAGTTGCCAACTTTTCCAAAAACCTTGGAGCGAGATTTGGTGGGGCCGACCCATATTTTGCCGCGTAAAAAGCAATTTCTTTGGCTCTTTCAGCATCACTATCCTTCAGGGTTTAAATTGGGATTTGTTATATGTGGGGGGGATGGGGGGCTCTCCCTAGGGGGGTCTGGTGGTATGCCCCCAGGAAATATTTTTGAAAAATAAACCATTAAATGGCACTTTCTGGAGAGTTTTGTGCAAAAAAATGGAGAAATCAAATCTTACATGATATGTGCAAAACTATAGGGTTAAGAGCCTTTGCATTGTCGTATTAGGGCATTGTCGTATTAGGGAATTCAGAATTTACATTATTTACATTATTACCTTCTTATGATATAAGAACTGACCCAGACAATGTGCCAAACATAATGAGCCACATGAAGAGACAGTAGCATATGTCAGCAACAGCTGAGAAGATTTGGGTCTGTGGTGAACAGGTCCAGGGGTCCCTGGTGTAGGGACCAGGGACCTAAAGTTAAATTAATGTTGAGGGATCAGCTGAAGACCACTGAAATTCTAAAGAATGAGAACCACTGATTTGCAGAAATTCTAATAGTTTAACCTTTGTGCCAAGGTTCAGTAATGTTTGGCCCTCATCCTCTGTGCCCCACTTACTGTATTTACTTTTTTGGGAAAATAAAGACAATTTGTTCATTTTATAAAACATTGAATGAATTATTTACAGTTACATTTAGAGATGCACCAAGGTTAGAGAAGTACAATAGTGGCCCAACATTGCAGTATCGTATAGTATAGCTCAGATGTGTTTCATCAGATTTCTGCTCATGTTTACAACTTTGTGCACATTCAAAATATAACTCCTCCCATCTCTGTTGTCTGAGATTTGGAGAGTTGTAATATAGGCTGCTGTGGATGTTAATGCGCCGTTGATATGGTGGATCTCATTCAGACCGTCTGACAGACCAGAGGCCAATTTTTAGTCCCTGGTCTCTGACAGAATTTAGAGATGGCTGTAGCCTACGCTGGTCTTCATCGGAGGTAGAGCACGGATGCAACGCGTCACTGTCCACAGCAGAGCGAGTCCATTAAAATGAACTAAAGTTGCTACGCTTACCAGCCGCGCTGCTCACCTCTATTGTTACAGAGAGTGGACACGAAGTGACGGACGTGTCTGTAATACTCAGAGCTCATACCTGAAGAGGGACGGGTCTGTGATACTCAGAGCTCATACCTGAAGCCCGGGAAGTGCACCTGGGATGGATCGTGAAAAAAATGTTCTCAGTTTGCGACAATTCGAAAATTCCACAGACAGGGAGCGCTCTTGAACCCCCTCACAGTCTCTGAAAGCACAACTAGTCGATCATAAGTGGCTCAACAGCTAGATCTATAGATAAACTCATCTTTCAGAAATTTGACCGACCGGGTTGACACTTCAGCGTGAGAAATCGGAGGTGTGGCGTGTGAGCGTGTGCAACCAGTCAAATGCGTGTGTCTCACGGCCAATGCGTGAGAGTTGGCAGCCCTGCCATAAGTAGGTTTGTTTGCAGTAAATGTGGGCTACAGGCTATGTATCGGGCACAGGGATGTATGTGCCAGTCAGATACTGCTGCCCAGCCCCTTTGGAAGACAGTTGCCAAAGGCATCTGTATGAGCCATATTTTGACATGCGTCTTGTAGATGTAAAAGATCATGGCCATTGCTGCATTTCTCGTACCAAGTACCAGAAAAGAGCTGTGCAGTTTCCTTGGGATGACTGGGTACTATCGGCGGTTCTACAAAAAACTCTGCTGACTGCTTAAACCGTCAATCAAAGCCCAAACAATGTGTACTTACAACAACTTGGAGCCGGCAGTGATGAAAGTTATATGACCAGACATTAGATTTAGCGGTCATACTGAGTCATTATTTATTAACTAATTAACATTACTATTAACAGACACTCTTTTTAGGTGTAGAAAACACAATGCCAAGTGGTCAACTAAACTAAACTAAACTCAGGATATGATGAACTGCGCAGACCTAACAAACTGAGCACAAATGTTCTCCGTTGTGCTCAGTTTGTTAGGTCTGCTCAGTAAAGGCAGCTGTCTTTCAAAGGGGCTGGGCAGTAGTGTACAGTATCTGGCTGGCATGTAGGCTGGCTGTGCCCGATAGACGTGAAGAAAGCATGTCTCTGAAATAGAATCCTCTTAGTCTAGCCACAGTCTTCAGAAAGCTTCATCATAAGGGATGTGAAGCATCACCTATTTTGAATGAGACCAAATCAGTAACTTGCATGCCAGCCAAGGCTCTCCAGGTTTTACCCTGTAGCCACCATCTTCTACTAGTTCTAATAGTAAATAAGGTGAAAATGCTGGCTGATCAGACCATTTCATTTTTTGAAACAGAAAGGGTACCACAAAGACAAGCCCTAAACTAAACAAAAATGATATAAAACAAAACTGTATTCATATTTTAGCAATTAAGAAAAACAAAAGTCTCAACAAACTAATATAGTCTAAAGAAATAAACAAAATAGTACATAGTAAAGAAAGGTAGAAAAGGTAGAACCCCCCCCCCCCCCCCCCCCCATGATGTCACAAGCACTTTGTACAGTCGGATTGGCCACTTCCTGTATACTTTAAAGCTCTGCTAGCAACTTTTGCTCCAGCCTGACAAAGATGTCCGTTCAGAAGCAGCAGCCAACAATGGAAACCTCATTACTGGTAACTCATAGAACAACTTCAGAAACACTTCACTAAAGACAAACTAAAGTGTGACTGTACAGAAGTTAATGAAATGTGTGCGCTACAAATAGAGGCTGATGTACTGCAAAAACTAGTGTAAACTGTAGAAGTGTAAACTATAGAAACCTAAGATGTGTGCAAAGGGTTACTGACATTTATATAAGCTGTGTGCGGCCATTGCGTAAACATACAGGAATGTTTGAGCTGATCTAGGGTGATTACTGCATGGAATGTGGCATTAAAACCATTTTGGCATGTTTCAGTGGTTTGAGGCACAGGAGCATTGTTTATGGATGCGTTGTTAAAATGTTAAAGCTATGCAATTATTGCTCCATGTGATTGATGCTGTACTGTGCAATCATTTGGGGATGGAGGCTTGGATCATCTGGTTGGAATTTGCTCCCAACCTGCTAAGCTCACCTAGCAACTGACCAGGTGTGCCATGATGTGAAACTAAGGCAAGGTTTAAATTTGTCTCTCAAACTATTTTTTTTTTAATTCTTTACACATCTACAGCATATCAAATGTTGATACACTCTCATTACTGTTATATCCGTCCATCCATCTTTATCTGCTTATCCGGTGTCACCTAGTCCTGGGTCTTCCCCAAGGCCTCCTCCCAGCTAACATTACCGTCATAACAGCAGTTTAAGGTCAGACCTTAGTATTTAGCTTTTGCATTTTTACGGAAATTAGATTTGGACACGGCATCTTTGTTTGTGTAAAATAGTCTCCAGTATGCAAACACACAGGCACAACACGGACACACACACTCCAAAAATCCAGTGTTCACACTCAATATTTTTCTTGGGAAAAGTAAATTCTTTTTGATGAAAATGTGTTCATCCACAATCCCATTTTACAGCATGAAGTGCTCTTTGTGTTAATCAGTTAAAATCCCACTTAAACTGCATAGTTTGTGACCCATACATTACGCAATACAGCATGAGTCACGGAACACATAGCTCCCATACATTTAGCTCCTAATGACACTCTGTGTGTCTGCATCTGGTGTGCAACCAAGTGTGTTTATTTGTGCGTTTGCATGCTTGCATAATTGAATTCCTAATGCAAAGTGTGTGTGTGTGTGTGTGTGTGTCTTTGTACCTCGTACGTCTTTATTTTATTACATAATTAACAATCCAGCTTCATAGATGCTCATCCTCTGTGACAAATGAGGTCTGTGTTGGCCATGACCTAACCAAGGTCTGTTGTCTGTTTTAATGCTCCGGGGAGAGAAGCTGAGAAATGGGTCAGGACAAAGAGAGGGATAGAGGAGCATGTGCTGACCTGTGTGTGTTATTAAGGCCAGGATTCATGTTTTTCACAGAAAGAAAAACGCTTGGCTTTGATTCAGTGGAATAAGGAGGCCCACATGCTGATGGCAACTTTTCTCAATGTTATAGGTGCACCGTTTTCTATAGCAAACACAAATTTACACAAACAGATCTAGAATTGAGATTATGTTTTAAAGTTTTGCCAAGATTTGTTCTTTCTATACAGCCCTAAAGTAACTCCCACTCTGACCTAATGAAGAGGCAAATTTAGCTGCTTTTCCACCCCTTTGTTTGCTTCTTAATGCATTGCAGTGATAGCAAATGGATGAGTTTGTCTGCGTTTTGAAGACACAATTCACCACCTCGCAACTTAGAGAGGTCTCCATGTTATACTTAGTGATGCCTGGCTGGGTTCTGTGCGTCGCTGCCCCGGCACTAATGAATCTCAGAAGATGGAACTGATGATGAAAAGGAAATGTAAGACTGACAACAGTTGAGACTCGGAGATACGGAGATAACAGGAAGCATTTCACTCCCCCGTTGCGAAACATGTCAGGGCCTATAATGAGTCTTCCTCTCATATGAAATGAAAGCCTGCCATTATCACAACTCGATCATTCTCAAATACAAGTGAAATTACAGGGTGCTTTCAAACGGCGAGAGAGAAGGAGGTGGCAAGCTGAGGACGGGAAAACACCATTAAAATACCTTGCGGTTTCCAGAAATGTATTCTCCTTAATGTATGTGTATTCCATAGGATCTTAAATTGAAAAAAAGTGTATAAATTGTATTTCCATTCATATTAAGTCAGGCATTTCAAGAGGAGCGTTACCCGTGTGATTAGAGTGCCAATGAAAAATCCATTATTAGCAGCAAAACTTTTTGTATTGGCTCCCGCGAGAAAGATGAAGGAAGAAGATGAAACATTGCCACATGTAATTACCAGAAAATTCTATCTGTGCTTAACTAAAAATAGACACGATAAAATAATGGATATGGATAATTTCTTTGACAGCACCAGCTATAAGGGGAGAAAATATGGAGACAATTTTGCTGGGTTGGACATTGTTTAGCTCTTACCCCTAGCTGACTATCCACGGTCACTACATCATGGATGTCAATATGAATTACATTAAAGTAACGTCAGGCTCACTGGCTTTGATCTCAGCCGCGCTTTCTTTAGCTTATGGTGATGAACCTACTCATGAAGAAACTCATCAGCGCAACCAAAATAACCAGCTCTAATTGTCTTTACAAGGTCACAGAGTCATCCTTTCTAATTTGACTGCATTGTTAATTTCTTTCAGCTAATATCGTTGGACAAACTTATATCACTGGACAAAGACGGGAGATGGGCTCACCCTCAGGGGGGCCCCGTTCATTTCATGGTCTTAAGTCCAGAAGAAAAGACAGTATTGGAAAGAAAAGAGAGAAGTGAGGCTGGTGACGCATACTTAAAAAAAAAAAAGAGAAAAAAAAGAATAAGACTAAAGTCTCAAGAGGTGTGCCAACAGAATATACACATTTGAAACAATCAAACCCGTATTTGTAATAAAAGTTCCTCCTCTTGTGTTTTTATGAAAGATTTTGGAAATAGCAAAAAACTTAAATTGGAGATATTCAGACAGGAAAAAGGTTAATGCTCTTGCCTCAAAAACCTGCTGACCTCGGGGGCCTAATCTTCTGTGTCTCCATGCTCACCCTAAAAAAGGGGGGAAAAATAGGGGAAAAGAAAGGGATTAGCTTAGTGTGTTTTGGGACATTAAGAATGGAGCCAGAAACCAGTGACTGAGTTCACACTCAAGCAATTAGCCACTACTGTGCAATGCATGGTATGCTATCAATCACTGCACTTAGTCAGAGTCCTGTGCATGTGTGTGTGTGTGTGTGTGTGTGTGTGTGTGTGTGTGTGTGTGTGTGTGCGTGTGGGTGACTTAAATCTGTCAACCGCTTATGAATCAATCAAAGGTTTCTGTGATGGAACCAGGAGACCAGTTTGAATTTTGAATCACTTCTCAAGTTAGCGTCTACATTGAGACACAACAACACTCAAGGTGTTGTTCAGCTTTCAGCTGTTCAGCGGGCATAACTGTATTTTTGGCGTCCTGTTACGTCTGTGTTAAATAAATAATGTGTAAAATAAAAAATCTGCATAAACTGCATCCCTGCTTGTGATGAAATTTGCACCCGCGTGAATCTGCAGGCGTCAAAGCTGGTTTCACTTGGTAGCATCCCACAAAAGACAGATAGAAGATGAAAAGGTCTAAGGCTGAGGGCTCCAGGAGGAGAGATGGTGGTGTTTAATCAGGTCCTTCGTTCTTCTCTCCCTGCTGCGTTGGGCGTTGGGCCTTTCTGCTCTGGCATTCATCTGTTGCCATGGCAAAGGCACACTTATTCTCATTCCAGTGGCATTCTGCTGATTCTGAGCCCAGCAAAGGCTCACACTTGCACAGACAATGGCACACATGAATTCTTAAATGTTATGTGGAACTGCTGAGTTCCAAATACACAATGCAACATACACAGATGTACTGTATATAAGCAGATGCACATTAACACACACACACATCCACAGAGCCAATAAACACTTCTTTTGTTTATCATGTGCAGACATGAGGAGGCTTAAGCCTCAAGCTTTCACTGACTTGAATGCAGATTCATGCTTCAACCATCTGTCGGCTAACAGCTCTCCATGTTGCCGGCATGTGTAATTTGGACCTTCGCAGACAAATATGGAATCACCTTGCATCATACTGTATATCTCACACAGGGTATGTATACCCGACTAAGTAGCCCCATCAAGGGACCAATCCCCAGGCATCTGCCCTCGGCTTCTGAAACAGTAGGGATGGGAGGAGGATCAGGAGGGATGGATGAAAGTCTGGCAGAAAGAGAGAAAAGGGAAGGGAAGAGAAATGGTGGCTGCAAATGAAACCGGAAAGAGGTATAGATGAGGGAGTTTGTATCAACTGTATGGTTGATACAAACGTCAAGAACCACTAAAAGTAACCTACTTAAAACAATACTTTGCCCATTTTCAAACCAGCTCTGTGTCATCTTAGTGTGGGCTTGAAATGGTTTGTTGTAGTTACTTTTTTGTTGGATACTTAAACTAATCAGCTAACCTTTTAATCACCTTTTAATTGTTTCATTAAAGCTTTAGACTTGCATGGGGTGGGTAGGCAAAACCTTTTCAAGTTAAGTTATACAATAGATATGTATCTAGTCTTAATACAATCTCAAGTGCCCTGCAAAAGAATCATTGGTTGCTGCAATCATTCCTCTATCCATACAACATAGCAGCTTTTTTTCATCTTTTAGTGTGTTTAAACCCCCATCTTTGGAATGATTAGAGCAACCAATAACTCTTCTAATGTAGCCTAAATATTGGTTAATTTTTTTAAGGTAGACTTAAAAAATGAAAGTCAATTAATCACAAAAAAATGTTGTCACTGTGACAGCGAGTTAAGTCACCGACAATGTACCCACAACAAAACATTTGAATTAAAAGATTCTTTGTTGTGTGGATAAGATCTAAGATTGGAAGCTACCCGCCAGTGTTTGCATTGAAAGCATAACGACCATTAAAGCTACAGCTTCCGTGGGGGGCATCCCTGTTCTGTGTGATCCCAACATCATGAGTAAGTGTAGAGGATGATTTATTTATGTAATGTAAACAATAAACACATTTCTGGTAATTATGATGCCTTTGCACAGAAGATAAATAATGAAAAGCTGTATCCTCATATACAAAGAAAAGTATTTGTTGTTAAAATTTTGCTGCAGCTGTTTTTTGTTTTTTTTAACGTGGCTGGGTGATACATCAGAGGTAATGTGATTTATCTGCCTATCGAGTTCACCAAGAAAATTGGCTGACCAAATTAGCATTGATGGATGACTAACCATTGTTAACAAGGACTATTGTGGCAATAAAGTGATTGTAATTGATCTATCATTTCAAATCTAGGTGACAAAAGAAAAATCTGAGGACGACAAAGGGGCCTGAAACGTATTCAATGTACTTCTGAAAAACAGGTCTATTGAGTGAGTGAGTCTGAGGACACAAACGCTTGAGGAGAAAGATACATGGACAGAGGAAGATGGAGGAAGATGAGTCATGGACAGGAGCACAGACACAGAGCGAGAGAGAACAGTGGAAGTTAAGACACACAATAGAAAATATTTGGGTGGGGGGAGGCCATGAGTTACCGAAAAGAGGCAAGACATTCAAGAATAACTAACTCAAAAAATCATCTCCAAATCTGTTTGATTGACCCAAACAACTCTTCAACTGTATGTGCTCTTCCCTAGTGAATAGCTTAATAAGGCATAACAAAAAAAATAACTCCGGGCAATAACGCTCTGGACAAACAAAGCAGAGAACACAACATAATTTTCATCCAGCACAATCAAAGACACACACACTCAATAGAGGCATATGTTTTGATTCTATGTCTAATACAAATCCATAGCGTGATGTACAGCTTTCCATAAGCATGGGCCGCTTGTGTCCGGCGGGCACAGTTATGCTCATATAGAGTTATAAATAGCTAATGTACACACGCTGTGTTTGCCTGCTGAAATGGATATTCTTTAAACAAACACATACTGTAGTCCTAACCCGCAATGTTGATGGATAGATGCACGCCACAGGGTGTAGCAAGCTGGGAATAGGCAGCCGGGTAAATGACGGCTTCCACAGCGAGCTTAACAAACATAAGCTTAACAAACATAAGCTTAAACAACAGTTACATTACATAAATAACGTAATTGTTGCTGACCTGCGGACACTGACAGTTTCTGTGTGAGTGAGTGTGTTTGACGCAAGCACACATATGCTTTCTCATTATAGCTTGGTCAGTAAATTGATTAGCTAAAAACAAACTGCAATTTGTACTTGTAACTGCCAGCAACACACCCGGTGAGCCAATATTCATCTCTAACAGGTCTGTCAGCTCATGACTACAATGATAATTTGTACCACTGGACTAATGAGTGTAGACTCATTTACCTTGCTTCTGCGTGCGGGCGTGCATGCGTGCGTGTGTGCGTGCGCATGTGCCAAGGTCAGAGAAGGCAGTTGTATTCATTAGCCAAAGCCACTGATTGTGCATTCAGAGGGAATTTTGATTGTGTAACTACAATGAAGACATTACAATGGGCAAAATGTGACAGATAGCAACAATATTTCCCAAGCTCATCAGTGAAAACACTGGAGGTACCCTAAAGCCTTGTTTTTACTGTATAGCATAATTGTCCTCTCTAATTGTCCGTCAAACACAAAAGAAAACAAGCTGTAATTGTTGCCTGTTGTCTACTGGATTTCACAGGAAAACTAAACCAAAGCTGTGACCTGACTCTTAAGTTGTGTGGCAATATTGCATTCGGTTACTTCACGGGGCACATGTTCAGCGCTCTTGTCAGAACGAAAATTGGTCAATCTAGCAAATAGTGATGTGAAAACTACTTTTGTAGAACAGACTGTGCCACAACGTCATAGAGAGTGATGGAAAGAGAAAGAAAGCACTATTACAGTCTATGAGACCCATTGTGGGAAGAACAGTGGGATGAGAGAGTGATGCTATCGGTTTTATCAATCTGAAGCTGGACACACACATACACACACACACACACACACACACACACACACACACACACACACACACACACACACACACACACACACACACACACACACACACTTGCACATACATAGACATACCACAAAGTTGAACTGAATGGGTGGATTGCTGGGCCCAGTAGATTAGAGATGAGATGAGAATCAGGGCAAGGCGATAAAGAATTGGTTGTTCTTTTCATTAGTCTTGTTTGCAGCTGAGGAGGACAAGGATGGAGAGGGAGTGGAAGGACAGAGTGGAAGGAGGCCAGAGGCAGACAGATGGAGAGGTGGACAGAGGAGGGGAAAAGACATATCTGGAGAGAGACAGAAGGAGGGTGCTGGCTGTTTGATCTCCACTATCAGATGAGAAGGTTGGATGCAGTCAAGGCAACTCAAGGTCAGACTAAAGAGAAAAAAAATCAGTCAGTGAATTAAACAAAATCTTTCAATTCAAAAGTAATCCCATCAAGAGTCCATTTTTAATTAAATCTCTTTTATACACTCTCTTGTTTCTCAGCACCATAGACATTTTTCCCATCGCATAGCTTTTTTTCCCATGGCATAACTCTTTCCCACACTTGTATAGGAATGAAAAACGTCTCTTTTAACCAGACTCAATGGCTTGTTTCACTCTTATCAGCCTCCTGCGTCTCTGTGGTTTCTTTGCTGTGAAAGCTCGCCGCTGTTCTGCTTTGGTGAGAGCGCCGAGAGGGCGGGTGGGGAGGGGGGTGAAGGGGGAGTTCCCAGGTCCTGTGTGCTGGCCTCCCTTCACTGCCCTGGGGGTAAACACTAGCCACTCGACCAGTGGACCTCTATGGTCTTTTACCACCCAGGCCTCCAAACAACGCCTGCAAACATCCAAGGCGAGAATGGGCCCTTTTTACGAGGTCGCTTTGGTGCTCCATCAAAAAAAGTATATCAATAAATCTCTTATCGAGTGGGAGAATGAACAGCGTTTTTCTGTTTTTAGTCTGTGTGATTGACTGATCTTCAGAGAGTTGAAATGAGGGTAGAATGCCCTCTAATGATTAGAGTGGGGGGAGGGTGTGGTGGTGGGGATGATTAGTTGATTACGTGGGGAGGGCTTCTTCTGAGCAGACTTTAATTTGCACAAAAAGTAATTAATTTCAAACTTCTGAGACCTCTTGGGGCCTTCAAAAGCTCACCAAGAGCACCAAAAAACAAAAACGGCAAGCGTTATTGTGAACATTTGTTTATTAACTAAAATGGTTGATTGTCTGAGAGGCTTAAATCTGGGATTTCTCGAGCAAGACAGTCTTGAGGATTTTTTTTTTCTTCCTCAGACGCTTGTATTCACGTCCGCTTCTGACGTACCACCAAAGACGGAGCTGTGTTGTAATTTTACAAAAATCTTTTTGACATTTCCACAGAGGTTGATAACTTGTCCATGAAAATAAGTCTTTTAAGCAGCTGAAAGGAGAGAAAAAGGGCAGTGCGTAATTGCACAAGATGAGTTAAAAGAGATAAAAAAATAAATACAAAAAAAGCGGGTGTCTTTTCCTGCTATATTCATCCTCTGTTTCCCTGCTGGTGACTAAACAGTCAGTGTCACTGAAAACGAATAACAAGGACTGGCATGGAAAAGTACGAAAAAAATTGGAAGAGGATGCAGGAAAAATGGTGTAATGAATGGGAGGATAAGATGAAAGAGGAAATGAAAACAAAATGAGATGATGATGGCAGAAGGTTAGAAGAATGAGGATGAGAGAGGACAAGGATACAGAAAGGTTGCGAGAGGGTGAGATGCAGCGATGGAGGACAAAAAGTACGAGAGAGAGGAAGGATGTCCCCCGTTGTTTCGGACCAGTAAAGGTTTCATTACGCTGCTGTGTGATAACAGCAGCTGGAGATCGTCTATGAAATCTAGACCGCTCCGTTATCCCTCTGCTTCCCGTATAACCATGCTGTTTACTGCTGTATCGCTTTACCCTAACAGTAACCTACCTCTTCAAATTACACTCAGGAGCACACGAGCACAACAGCACCTCCACAATGGAACTGATAAAGAACCGACAAGCACACGCACACAGATAGAAACAAGCATGTGTAGAGAAACCTGTGCATAGTCAAGCCAATGAGTCATTCATGCTTCTGAGTTTTTAAGTGAGAACAGTGCAGGGTTCCAGAAGTTCAAGAAATTCCAAAATGACTTTTCTTTACTTTTCTCTGCAGTGTTACTGCAGTTTGGGCTTTTTAGGCAGTTTAACCAGTCCCCTCAACATTGCAACATTTCATGCAAATTCAACCTATCACCGTGAATTCGGTGTGACTCGCAATTTTGAACCAATCACAGCATATTTGACCCATAATCAGAGTTTTCCGTGACTTCAACCAATAACAACAGTCCCACGTGCCAGACTTTGAATCAGTAAGGAACTCTGAGAGTGAGAACGGGTTGGCGTAACAAACGTACAGGGCCGGTTCTAGACCTTTGGTAGCCCTATGCAAGATTGAGTTTTGCGGCCCCCCCAGTCTCGCATTGCCAGATCTCTACAGCGCTGTGTCAGTGATAGAGTAGCAATGTATGTTCATTTTAGTTTCTAACTTGCATAACTGGTCTGACAACCCAAAGGCCAGTGTTTTGTTTAAGATTTGTGCGCATGGTGACTTATGTGGCTATTTTTTTTTTTTTTTTTTTAACCTTTTTCTGAATCAATTTATGCTGGAAATATCTTTATGTAAAGTGAAACATATTACAATCCAGATATAAAAACATAATGGAATATTTTCCAGTAAGGCTCTTAGGCATTCTGTATTACTTTCATCTTTTTATTCTCCTGTAGACTTTTCTAATTATATCTGAGTCAGCACACATGTAGCCTAGGCATCATTTACTCTTCCCTCTTTTGCATCTTTTGTTGGGGAAGTAACCTCCTTAAATGTTCATATGAAAATGAATCACCTGAATGATACATGAATTCATTTTAATTTATTAATAAACCCCTGGACTGTAATATTTCAGACATGTTTAAGCAAGATTTCTGCTCATGTTCAAAGCACATTCAAAATATATCTCATCTGTGTTTTCTGAGATTTGGAGTTGTGATATTATGAAAAAAATAAAGTGATAATACAATAGGCTATTAAAAGATTAAAGTCACAATATTTCAGAAAATAATCCACCTGCACCGTAGTCTTCTGTGCATCACATGATTGCTCTGCTGATACTGTAGATCTCAGAGCTCCTGACAGACACAGAGCCCCGGTTGAGATGCTGGTCTCTGAATGAGACAGTTTAGGGAAGTGACTGTACGCTGCTCTACATCGGAGGTAGAAACCCAAAACTACGGCAGAAATAGGGACACATCTACCGCAGCATGCCCACAGCAGAGTACGTCCATTATAAACCTGAAGCTGCTATTTTTACAGCGAGAGTGGACACTAAGCGACACAGAGGTCTGCTTCAGAGCTCCGTGTGTTTCAGTCTGACCCATAGACTAGAAACATCAAGTTTTCCCCCCCAATTAGGAAATGATCGACAATAATCATCAATTCAATCTAATAATCAGGTTTACAAAGAAACGTGTGGCTGAGGGGGCGCCCTAGAATGATCAACTTTAATAGACATGTTTTATTTCACTTGTCATTGTTAATGGGAAGTAGACCTAAGGGCGACACGGTGCCCCCAACACATTTGACACCCTAGGCAATTTGCCTAGATCACCTATAGCCATCGCCGGTCCTACACACATACGTCAGCAAATTCATTTCCTTGTTTGTGATTTGAAGACGAGACATGTGCGACTCAAACTTCTTACATTTACCAACAAAACTTACAGCAAAGACCGTGCAAAAATGTCAGACCGTCCTGCCAACCTGTATACATTTTAACATCAATGTACGCTCTAATGGTTTTTCACTCTAAAGTGTTTTTGGTGCAGTTACTAAGAAAACTCAGCCCAGAGTAGTTTTATTCTCCCCAAAAACAAGTTTTATTTTTATTTTTAAAAATGTATACCCCAAAAAACTTGCAACTTCATTGCAACAAAAATACTAAAGACTAAAGACTAAAGGGATGAGCATCATTCAAAATCTTCTGTCGGTTCCTTAGCAATACCATATGTTTTAAAATCCATTTCAACATCAACAAAAATACACTGAACATAAAAAAAATAATTTTCCACCTTAATTCAGTATATATACACTACCGGTCAAAAGTTTGGGGTCACATAGAAATTCCCATTGCACTCCACTGTAGACAGAATGCCAGCTGTTGTCAGATTACATTATGTGCTTACATAATAGTAAAATGGTTCTCCAATGTTTTTCTAGTTTTTTATTTTTAAATGATAGATTAGTACACAGAATGTGCCTTTGGAACATTGGATGAATGGTTGCTGATAATGGGCAATGTAGATATTGCATTAAAGATCAGCTCCCCCACCCAAATTAGCAGGTATTCTGTCTATAATGGAGTGGTATGGAAATGTATAAGTGACCCCAAACTTTTGACCGGTAGTGTATATACTGTATATAATAAAATCAAAACAGTTATCAAAATTGAAAAAACACTGGTTGTGCTTTTGAATAGGTACGCCAGTCAGATATTTAAGATCATTAAAACTAGGCCAAAATTAACAATAATAAAAAGAGAGAAACCTTTTTGCCACAACATGAACATATTATAATAAATAAATAAATGACAGTGTGTACAGGCTAATACCGAATTAAATGCAAAGTAAACATGACAACGTAGTTTGTTTGTGATCATTTTTCAATACCCATAGGATCAGAGTATATCGGTAAGGTGCCCAACCCTAGGCATTCTGGGCTGCAACAATCTCAAAAAAAGTCGCAATATCCTGGAGGGATTGATTAATATACAAATTGGACTCTTGTGTTTCTTGAGGAAGGATTGAGGATAGTATTAAGATAAATCTTTCAAATGGGATATAAAACACACCCATGGAGGAGCAGCAATTTCCCCCACTTTGCTGCTGTATTACTGTGTACTGGTTTCTGTAGCTATGTTTTGGAGCTACAGATCCTGATCTCAGGAGCTTTGGCTGTCACGGTCTAACCACCATCACCTCATGGCCCATTCACAACAATGATGATCTCTCCTTAAGACTTCAATAGAAATCCATCTCCTCCTCATTCACCACACACACATGCACCTGATGCCAGGAAGATTTGTCTGTGGCGGTGAGAATACCTTCACGTACACATGGCTGGGAAGCACATTTATGCAGATGCATTGTGTGTGTGTGTGTGTGTGCGTGTGTGTGCGTGTTCGTGTGTGTGTGTGTGTGTGTGTGTGTCAGGATGAAAATGGCTTTGACTGCATTTTCCACACAGCAGATAAGGATCAGAAGCACCCTGATAGTAGGAATTAGGAGCGGGGATCCCATTGATCTCTAATGGACCGCTACAAGCCATCTGAGAGCCCATCAGTGTATCCAAGGAAACACGACCCCACGCACACACATAAGCACATACACACACTTGCACAAAACAAATAAGACAGACAAACTCACTTGTGTTATAAATGCAAGAAATGTTACTGCTGGTATAAGGTTACACAGTCAAAATGCCCCCGGAATCAATGATGAAGGCTTAATTACGGAGGTTGAGATAGGAGACTGTGTGTGTGTGTGTGTGTGTGTGTGTGTGTGTGTGTTTAAGTGTATATGCATATGTGTTCATGCACCAATATTGTTTTGCTGCAGAAAACGAGAAACAGAGGGAGAGCTTGTGTTTCAAGGCTGAAAGTTTAAGTGAAACTGGAAGCTCAGTGGACTAGCGGTTGTCGCGAACCTTTGCCAGAAGACAAGGGACAGAAAATCAAATTACCTTTTTTCTCCATACACACACAGTCATGCACAAGACCAGAGTAAAGAGACGGTGAAAGATGGCCTCCCAAACATCTTGATATTGTGTCTCTTGTCTTTCATCGCAGATGAAATAAATGCATCCCTCTTGCCTCTCTTCTCCTCTTCGCTCCTGGCTTTCTCTTGTTTTCTGGCCTACTGGGCACATCTATTACCCTCTGATGAATGACACTGAGAATCGTATCTGTGCTTACAACACTCACTGTACGGTGTCAGCAATTCATCCTGCGTCTAAAGAAAAACTGTCATCTGGGCCAGATGTCCTCAGGTCTGCCTCACTACTGCTTAACTTAATTCAAGCAAGCACAGTTTAATAGTCTGTAATAATCAAATAAACACATTTTGGTATGGTTCAATGCAATAATAATTTCCCTGTACTGTTAGCACAAATACAGCCAAAGTGAGGGCTGTTTTCCCAGGGAAAGGCACAATGCATCAACTCTGTTTCTGCTTTCTCTTGTATGCTAGTCAAAAGCCACACCTTTTGGGGAGTTAGTTCTGTGTCCCCCCTCCCCATCTCCCAAAATGTGAACTATGTTCCAGCATTTTATTTGCATACGTAACCTTGGTTTATCTTTAACCATATATCATTATACTGTTATGTAACGTTAACTGTGGGACCCCTCAACAGCCTTGACTTCTAAAAAACTTATGTTTGCTTTTCATAGTGGCTTCTACCAGATTAAGAGAGGGGCCCTTTACTTCATGGTTGATCTAAAAGATGGTTTACAACATTGTGTGATTAGATATTGATACAATACAAACTTCAGGGTTGTATGATCTGCTTCAATAGGATTATGTTTATCCTTGCAGGGCAAATAAAAAAAAAAAAAAAAAGATTATTGAGAGACTGTTTGGTGTTTTTTGCCCCCAATATCTCCTTCCAGGCAGATGTTGGTTATGTTTAGGGGGGAGCTTAGGGTTAACTGCCTGGAAGGCGACGTTGGAGGCAAAAAACACCATCAAGCAGGCTTTGCATGGGAAAGTTGCAGTGTCGTGAGTTCTGCCGGTTTCAATGGCCAGAGCATGTTAAGTTTCAAATGATATTCACTTTTGCGTGAAGGCGGTATTATGAAATGTCTGACCCGGGAAAATTAAGGATAGTGAAAAACCTTTCAAGTTTACATGTAATTAGAGTTTCAGTTTTATCTTCTTGAGATTGAGTTTCTGGAAGGATCTGTGAACTAAAACACTAACTAATATAAAAGAGTAGTACTAGTTTGACATTTTGGGAAATGTGCTTTATTCTGTTGCTGAAAGTTAGACGAGAAGATTGATACCTCTCTCATGTCATAGCTAAATATGAAGCTACTGCCAACAGCTGACTGTATTAGATTAGAAAAAAGACTAGCAACAGCTAGCCTGGCTCTGTATGGTAACACTAATGAGAACAGTACATTCTGTACAGAAACCAAACCAGTTTTCAAGGGGGTTGTGTCAGACTTGGGCTGTGTCTCATTCCGCATACTTCTATTAATTCTGACCACATACTGACGTGTGCCCACTTTCGATGGTTAATATTGTCCCAAAAGGAACACTTACGTTACAACACTTACCAGAAATGACGAGCGGGATGAGCATGACAAATGCAGCGAACGCAACACATGCAAACGTGATCCTGCCCGCCAAAAATACAGGCTTTCCTGTATTCAAATGAGTAGCGGTCACTCGGCTTGCCGCATCTCAAAATCTGACAAAAATCTTTTAAACTGACAACAAAACAGACAGATTCAGCAACTGTATGGCCTAATTCTCACTTAAAATGTTTTCAGAAACACGGTTCGGTGAACTATTTTTATGACTATTTTTGTAAAATACGAGACTGTGTTCTGAAAGAGCCACCACTATGGTCGGTTTTGAAATTCGGGAGCAGCCAGACCCGTGACGCGTTCTTCCAATCAGCTGCCGGGCAAAGGCATGGAGAATGCAATATAAACTTGCAGAAGTCCCTGGTCCCTCCCCTTCTGGTTTGTAGTCAAGATGGCGCCCATTTAGTAGGGTCCATCGTCCCTGCGGCAAATTTTGTATATTTCTTTTTCTAAGAAATCTTGGGATTTTAGACTGCAGGTCAGAATAAACCTGCAATTTGAAGGCGTATACCTTGGGCTTTGGGAAACTGTGATGGCCATGTCTTCTACAGTTTTCATACAGTATTTTTTTTTACTAGATGATCTAACAATATGAAAATAATTGTAAGATACAGCCTCTAAATGACTACAAATATCTTTATTCCGATGATAATATCATGATTCTTTATTTTCTTTTGTAAAATAGTTGCTAAATTGTGCTATGGGACCCAAGTTGGTCTAACTTCAACAAAAGGAATTTTCCGGCTGACAAATTAGCTTGCTGGTTTCTCATTTGAAATTATAACATCCATGTGTGTATTAAGTCAGTGCAGTATAATGGCTGGTGAAACCACTGGTGGGGACCCAATGCGTCTGAACAATTCGAGTGGATTCCCAGCTGACCCTCTAAGTGCTACTTTTCAATTCTAACTCCACTTTATTTCCATATTTTCTCCACTTCCCTCTAAAATTACATTGGCATGACACTGTGATAACCCGATACTACAATAGAAAAGGCTAATTAGGAGTGTTTAAGCTCCTTTTGTAATTAGCAAACTTGGAGTTTCTTACATTTCATCCTCAGAAGTGTCTTTCTTACTCCCCTAACACAAGTGGCAGCAGCTGAACCAAGATGAACTTAAGATGATCTTCACATGTTCCTCTCAGGCTTGGCTCTCACAGTCTCGCTTTTGCACTCAGGCTGATTTGACTTCTGAAATTGAGCGTTAAAGTGGCTCTGATGGAGGAGTCAAAGGATACTTTGAGTTAATTACAACTTGGGTCTTATTTACTTGTGTAGTTCTGGACATCTTTACTGTCAGTAAAAAAAAAAAAAAAAAAAAATATATATATATATATATATATATATATATATATATATATATATATATATATATATATATATATATATATAGATTACACCATCCATCTACTCCTTTATCTACGCCTCACTCACTCTTTCATTTTCAGTCTTTTTCACCACCAATTTTCTCTGAGTGCTGACTTAATTAAACGCGGCAGTTGTCTCCTTTTAATTTCAGAGTTTGCTAATGTCATTAATAATGTATGGATATTCTAATTA
Source organism: Etheostoma perlongum (assembly GCA_026937815.1). NCBI lineage: Eukaryota > Metazoa > Chordata > Actinopteri > Perciformes > Percidae > Etheostoma > Etheostoma perlongum. The sequence goes on from CM049390.1 coordinate 22,216,316, forward strand.
GAATCTGCCCCAGTCTCTTTACAGTGTAAACACTATTGATCATCTGTTAATTAAGTTTTGAATATCATTGATGGGACGTGGAATCGGAGGCAAATATGAACATTCTCATCAAGCCTTTCCCCATGCATGCGTTCAATGCTCAAAATCTTGCACTAATTAAAAACCCTGTTGATACATTCACTCAGATGATTTCAGTCCTGAAGTAGTGCTCTTACTGCATGTCCCCAAAGAGATCCAAGGACACACAACACTTAATATAGAGTGCATAACAAAATAGTCCTGATTGGTTATTCAACAGTACATGCATACCGCCATTTACTTTTTATCATAAAATACATCCAGGCAAATTTACACACTAGCCGGGAGACATATGAAGCTTTTAAGATGAGTTCACTGTTGTGCATAACAGCTGGTCTCCCAACACTGAAGGATTAGACCCTGGCGCTACAAGAAAGTCTGCACCATGCTTTAGGATCCAGCTTAACAACACACGCACACCCTGCCAAATGCTCACCCACACAAGGATACAAAGATCAAAAACTGCTCAAATAAAACACGCATGCACAGACAAAAGCAAAATGATCCCACATATGTACAAATATACCTAAACATGAACATACATGCTAAGTGAAGGCAGGTAGAGCCACAAATGGCAAAGAGGGAATAGGCTTCACTGTGATTGGGGGCAGAGCCCACTGCATACCAAACAGGCAGGTACAGATGGTAACCTCAAGGCTAAACACACCCCAAGGGCCTGCGTGTGTGTGTATATGTGTGTGTGTGTGTGTGTGTGTGTGTGTGTGTGTGTGTGTGTGTGTGTGTGTGTGTGTGTGTGTGTGTGTGCGTGTGTGTTGCTAAAGTGAGCTGGAGCAGCATATGGGGAAAAAAAAGAAGAGGAAAAGGTCAAGTGCTTGTCCTATTGCTAACAGCCACTCCCTGTCTCCCTGTCTTTATCTACATTCTTCTAACCATCCTCACCCTACAGCTCACACTTTCTCTCTATGAAAGGAGTACATGTGGCAGACAGAAACATCTACTGTAGATGGGTCCTGATGTGGCTCAAACTCACACTAATACACACAACAAACAAAAAGGAGTAGAAAACCCAAAGTATCCCACACATGGGTTTAGGAAAATGTCATATTTTAAGTTAAGCTGATAGATCGATTGAGGTAGATAGGCACATGTACACATCTTTCACAGTACAAAGGGCAGTTTTGGTTAGATAAATTAGACAAAAAAAATCATCGAAGACATGAGCACAATGCCTCAAGTACACCTCAAATGTACTAAGCACGCCAAAGAGAGTTTAGCTGGAAAGTTTCTTATCGGGCTTTCCAAAGCATTCCTAAATTCAAACAGTTTTCATCCGTCTCCTGCTGCCTTTAAGTATGAAATCGTATTCAGGTGATGACAAGTACCCGTGCATACAGGTCATTGTCTCCTTTCAAATAGAATAAATAGGTAGGTACAATTCTGAATGAACACAAAGTTTATATAGTAACACTAACTGTTGCAAACCGTTTTATAACGACATTAGTCACCTTTTATGTGTTTATATTCATGCAAATAAATTGATATCCATGCAAACATATGACCCAATACTTTGGGGTTTTCTTTCACAATTACCTTGTACACCAATGAACCATGATGAGCAAGGGATTTAGGGATGTAAGAGGAGAAGATGCAGCCCCAAATTAACTGGTTTAATTAAGAAGTGAAGCGCAACATCCTTTACCGTGAAAAACCCACCCTGTGGAAACAATTTAGTGCCATGCCTGCACTCCTGTTACTACCTTTTTCGGAAAGGTGACATTGGATGATGCTCATATGTGATATAGGACACCTTGCATCAGTAAGGACTTTGATAATGAACTACTTTGAAATTAATGCTGGCATGAGGTTCCATTTGAGACCAGAGATCATTTGTGTCATCCTACCGTAGATTAAAGCTTGCATATCCTGTTTTTTTCTTTCTTGAACATAAGGAGAATGGCTCTTAATCCTGAATAGACTTTGAAAGTATACAGACAGGAAATGCAAATGTTGTCATTGATAATGCGTTGGTACTAAAACACTGCTATTACAGAGTCAATTGACACCCCTAGCACCCAATGGGGTTAATGCACGTAGAACCTACTTTAACACTTCTGGCTACTGTACCTACTTCTGTCAGTGTGATGCATCCAGTGTATGCAACACACCTCACATGACCTGATGCATCTTAATGTGATCCGCTTCAGTAGTGGAACATCTGTTAGATGTCTGCTGTTACATTGACAGGTTGCAGATGTGGATAAGCTGTTCCAGAGGAATGCTGTCCTGACCTGCCATTGTGTTGCCAAATGTTGCCACTTTACTAGTCTCAGTCTCTCTAGAGTCACAGCAGAAATGAGTAATTTAGCTCCTCACCCTCCATACTAGTAAGAATCACTTCCACACAGACATTTCTTAATTCCTGTGTCATGACAATATGTTTCCTCTCAAGTTTGCATTTGAGGGAAGTGAGTTCAGAACCTTATTTTCGTTGCCAGGGAGATGGCGGTTGGTGCTACTTAATGTACAGTGAGTGTTTGATTCAGAGTTCCTGCAGTTACCGTGTTGCCCGTGAGGCCTGAAGGTGGCATCTTTGATGGAGACTCTTTTATTATCGTCTCTTGTGTGCTCTGGAAGCCTGTTCAGCACAAATGAACATCATTTCTTCAGCAGATAACGCTTACTCGAGATCACTGCAAGATGATGTGGAGAATAGATGTGGATATGTCTTTCAGCAGGGTTTCCTTTCACTGTGTTCACAGTAAACACTTAGCTTATTTTAAAAGAAGAGGATGGACCAGACTGCTTGTGGAAGTGGAAATACAGGCATTGTTCGGCACTTGCAAAACCCTGCCGATGTATTATGTTCATTTTGTACAACAACGCAGTTAAATGTCACTGATTATTCCTTTAAAGTCCATGTTGCAGGTTTAATTTTGCAAAGAATTTGTGCAATTTGCTTGTTGGTAGTAAATATTTGAACTGTTATTCATTATTTTTGATGGTGTTGGATATCGCAAAACTGGATATATATCCAAAAATGGGCACAATTTTACAGTGTTTCATTTTCCCCCCACAATGCATTGCATGACGTCACGGTGGGGAGTTAACAGAGCAGCCTGCGTTGTATTTGCCACTGGTCTGGCCTAATGTGGCTTCTGGTCTTTAATATTAACAGTCTATGGTCTCGATCAAGTCCATGTGACTTTATTATATTTATAATAATATTGGAGGGAAAGTGAAACATAGCTTAGACGGGGGTGTTGTTCGGCTTTTCACAAGTTTAGACTGCTAGCTAACGCTGCGCCGCCGGACGTTAGCACAACAGCGTTAGCCTAGCCTGCTAGGTAAATACTACGACTGCCTTTGGTGTTGCCTAGATGCGTCCATGTTGTCAACATCATACATGTGGCGTTAGTGCACCTGTTGTACCATAATTGTATTGAACACAATAGTAAGCTTCGTAGTAAGAGATGGGGGGGGGGGGTTGTTACGTTACACACAAAGCTAACTGGCTATAGTTAGCCTGTACGGATGCTAGCGGATATAGCTAACGTCGCGTAGCTAGCCAGCAACTTCGGCAGTAGAGTTTCGGTAAGCTAACACGACCGCGTTGTCGCCCACAATCAACCTGCAGTGATGTTTGAAATATAAACAATTAAAATACTGGTGCGTGCTGGTTGGGGATGACCATGATCCTGCCTGAAATGTCACAAACGGATTTAGACATCTTCAGATCAGCTGATCGCGGGGCTCGCTTCCCCGAGCGGCGGATCACTCCCCGACCGTAGGCTCGCTCCCCGACCGGAGTGGCTCGCCTCCCGATCGGAGGGGGTCGCTCCCCGACCGGCGGATCACTCCCCGACCGTAGGCTCGCTTGCTTCCCGACCGGAGGGGCTCGCTTCCCGACCGGAGGGGCTCACTCGCCTACAGCACCCGCTCTCCACCGCAGCTTCGCCGCCACACACACAAGCACCGGCCAAACAGCGACATGTTTTCACCGGAGGAAGAGGTAAACACTTAGAAATAACACTCGGGGATGCCTTCTATTACTATATCTAGATAAGTGTACCAGTACTTATCTGAACTAACAACAGGATCACTGTCACTAGATCGAAAGAAAATGTTGACGCTCACTCGGTGCTATTCACTGACAGTAAAAAGTAAAGTCATTGTATGCACTGCTGCGCTGCTAAAATAAAGGAGATAAATGAAGGAGACTTCCCCACAATCTTGACAATTCCTCATTTGCCCTCTCACGTCTGGTAGGTTCGTAATTATTCGGCTGCTGGCCTTTCCTCCTCTTCCTCATCCCAGTCAGTCACCGTAGTTCTAGTGCCAGGCTGAGACTTAACTCCCCTACGTGACGTCATCGCCGAATTCACTTCATAAACCCGCGAACACCAAAAATGACCAAAAACTAACTTTTAACACTATTTGGAGACATTTTTAAAAATGATATACATATCTTGAGTGTTTTTTGTACCCAATAATCAACAGTGGTGGTTAACTTGCAACATGGGCTTTAAGAAAGCTGTGGCCTTGAGCACTAAAGAATCAAGCCAATAATCTGTTGACTGCTTATTTGAGGACCACACACACTTCAGTCCTCTGGTTCCAGTCTTTTTTTGACAAATCTTTACCAAAGGCATCTTCACATTCTGTACATTTAACACTAGGTTTGCAATTGTTTTGGTACCTCTCATAAGGCATACTTTATACTGATTACAAGTTATAACTTATGGCTTCATCACTAAGTAATTAATGCTTTAATGCTGAGGAATAAACCATTATACAGTAAGAACAAGAGTTGTGGAAAAATCCCTTTGGCTGGTATTAATCATCTTCTAGTGTTACGTCACTTCAGCAGTAGTTTTTTTTTTTAATTCATCTGCAGAAGGGCCCCTGCAGACAATTTGACCACCTGCAGAGCATCTGGACCACAATCTACTTGTTTATTTGTATATTATTGCAAGCCTGAGGAGGAGAATAGAACGTCATGACCATTTAGAAGTAGCTTACTCACTTTCTAAAAAGCCATCAGGTCTGCAGTGATAAATAAGTCATCATTAGAGGATTAGAGGTTTCTCACGTGGTGATAATATATATATATATATATATATATATATATATATATATATATATATATATATATATATATATATATATATATATCTATATATATATAAAGAGTGTTCTCATTAATGGCTAATAATGATACATTTACTTACTTCCCATTAATAGGTTTTTTTCTTTTTTAATACTTTATTGTAGTGTTTTCATCCAGTCACATGTTATGTTTTTCCTGTTACACTTCAATTTTTTTACAATTTTATATTATCTAATAATACAAAAAAGAAAAGGAAAAAAAACACACATTGACAACATACCAAAAAAATTAATAATAAATAAATAATAATAATTATAATAATAAAAAGAAATAGGTATTTCTCACAGAAAACTTTTTATGTCGCAATAAGAAAAGGACAGGTGGTAAATAATCAAATGAATAAATGAATGAATGAATTTCTGGTGTTGTGCATGCTGCAACTGTCACACTGTTGCGTCTTAGTGCGACACGTGAATACAATGGATCGTTCATTTTATTGGTAACTTACTAGACAAAATGTCTAAATGTGTTACAAAAATGTGTTACCTTTTGGTTAGAAATTATAAACCCTTTGTAAACCAATGAACCCAGAGTATCATTGGTGGCCTTATTGGTGGTTCATAAATGCGCAACACAGTCATGTTATATTTAAAGCAAATTCCATTCTCTTATATTAACTCTTATGGAGTGCAAGTAACAATAAGAGGCTACTTATTGGGTTAATTTTACCCATGTCTGGAGTTTTTCTGTGACTTGCTGCATTGCCTCTAAACTGCATTAACTGGAACATCTGCTTAACCGGACAGATTGAAACTTTGCCCGTTCCTGAGTTCTGTTGGATGACAAAATCAATAACGGTGAAGGGAGGGGGAAAGGAACGCATGCCAGATGATGCGTGAGTGAAGAGATAACAGTTTTCCATGATGGCTTGTTGGACTAAGGTGTGAGTGTCTTATTGATTGGTGATGTCATTTACTGTAACCCCCACTGCTTTTCCCGATGGGCTGGTTATTTCCCATATTTTTCTACTGAGGTCACACTGGCATTGGTGGTAGCTCATCAGACTACTATGTGTCTTTACTTTTAATGAGTGAAGTCAATACAAGCCCTGCCTTTTTCCACAGTGGTTGTTTTGTTAGTTGTCTTTATTCAGCCTGAATTGAACAGTGTCTGGTTAGATTTTCTATCCTATGTTAATGTAATTTAGACCCTTACCCTTTTAGAATTGTCTTTTCTAATTTATACCTTAATTGCATTATATCAATGGGAATATTCATGAAATTGTAAGATAGATAATTAAGGGATTCAGGAAATATTGAAAGGTTCCCTCACAAAAATTGTTAAATTAACTGCTTTGCTTGTCTGCCTCATCATAACATACAACATCACACCCCTACACCTGTGGATTTAAGTCTTAAACCCATAACACAGCAACATTGTGTCCTGTGCTACACAATCTGTCCACATGCTCCCCTGCTGTTTTACTGCCCACCAGTAGGAGGGGCTGTTGTTGTGGTAACAGTGAAATGCACCTTGACTCATTCCTCCTGCTGCATGTAATAGAGGAAAGTTAATGCTGATAAGACCTTTCTCTGCAATCCACACACTCAAATCACCCCCCTCTTATCTGTCTTGTAAATCATAATGTATGTGTTGTTCTCTCTCTCTCTTCTCCTGGATCACAAACACCTGTAGTAAGCAATCACAACTTCTAGGTGTTCTAGGCTGCATAAGAAGTGTGTTGATTTGGGAAAAGTTGCTGGTGTTGCAGTTTCCGCCGTGTTTGTTTATGCGGGCACATGTGTGTGTTTGTCTGTCAGTGTGTGTAAGCCTCTCAGTGAGTGTTATCCCTTGTGTGAACAGGGTTGTTGATGGGGGCTGGGACGGCGCAGGTTGACATAGCGCTGAGTTGCATGGGAAAAGAAAGTGGCGTGCTGTGTTTGTGGACTCAGACAAGCGTGGGGCAAACTGAGTTCGACAGGAGACATTCTAGGCAAAAAAAAACAACAAGATTAGGAATCACCCCTCACACTTTTTACCCGCACTTCCCCTCTCCCTTCACCAGCCGTCCATGAACTCGTCTTTTAACTTCACCCCATTCTTTCTTTTCAATTCTACTCACCTCGCTTCTTCCCATCCACCTTTCTTTAGCTCTCCACCTTTGTCCTCTTATTCAACACCACCTCCTCGTTTCCTACCTGACAGACCAATTATCCATCTAACTCACCGCCTGCTCTGCTCTCACAGACCTTTGTTAATTCATTTCAATTTTACATTATCATGTTCACTATTTACCTAGTATTTATTTGGCGTTTTCTCAAACAGATGGTAATGGTTACGCAACACATTTATGTAAGCGTGAATATGTTTTTGCACATGTTGGGGCTGAATTGAACATTCTCTCTCCCTCTCAAGGGATTCACACTGATCCTCTTTATAGAGGAGGCAATGAAAAAGTTTTATTTGCAAGCAGAATCTGCCGCTATAGATGTTCCAAGGAGCCAAGGGCATTTCATTCCATTTTCAACGATTTTTATTGAGGGATGATACCAAACAAATACAGTATGTCATATCTCCCATACGCTTCTGCCATGAACAGTGGTTGAAAGTGTTCTTGTACTTCTCCGACCTAGACAGTAAGAAGCTTTCCTCCATGTGTACTTAATGCAAGTTGTACATTAAGAAGAACCCAAATTGAAAATCCAGGAATAAAAAATGCTGCAAAAGAAGATTTTACTGATGTGGAAAAGGTGGTAAAAAAAGACAAGGTGTAATGGTTTACTGGCATCCAACTATATACTTTGGTTACTTTTTTTTTTTACAGTTGGTTACTAATTATCTGATGTGCATGGACTAATACAGTTAACATTTTGAGTTCCACAACAACCCTGTTTAAATGTGTTATGTATCTACATCGGCCATTCATTGTTCTTTAAATAGGCTAGTTGTCCTTTTCCTTAAAAAGACAAATATACTGCTTTAATTTGCCTTTGCATATTATGCACACCACTCGGGAAAGGGGATGGGGGGGTGTATGGCAGCAATTGTACTCCCTGGCCACCCATTGGCACTGCCACTGGTGCTGCGGCTCAGACAACCATACAGAAACAGTTTATAATTAAAAGTTCTTTCTCTCATATTATCATATTATGTTGGTTCAGGCATCTATTATGAGCCTGGGTTACAAGTTCCCAGATAGCCTTTGGCCAGCCATAAATTTCTCAGAGATCACTTTTAAGACTTCTTGTCCATTGTTGCTTTCAGACTAAAAGTTACCGTTAATAATTGACCTTAGAAACTGGAGCTCCCAGAAAGTATCACGACATTGATAATATTTCTATGTAAAATTTGATAACTTGAGCCTGAAATTCAATTACCTTGGTGTTATACTAAAACTTTAAACAGAGAATAAAGCATTTCTTTCTGCTGAAACCCTTCATTATCTGAAATATAAATGAATCTTGAAGAAAATGAAGGTGGTGTAGGAATTTTATTATAAAGATCAAGGCAATAATTTGAAGTAAAAAGTTTTTTTTTTTTTAAAGCTGATGAGTGCTCGCTAACTTCATAATTACCTTGACGTGTCCTTCCTCCTTTCCTGCCCTCTCCCCCTCACTGGCTAATGACCTTTCACTCTGACAGACAGACAGATGACTCCATTTTACCTCCTCTGTGCAAGTGTCAAAGGGATGATAAAATAGAAGAAAGAAAGATGTGATGAAGAGATGAGATGAGGAGCTTAGCAGGAATTGACAGAACACAGAGCGGAAGCCGAGAGGATGGATGGATCAGCAAAAAAGCAGACAGGAAGGATAGCAGTTTTTGTTTGTCACTCTGAACTGGTCTCAATAACCTCTTTCCCACAAAGGAAAAACAACATTTGCCAGATTAAGTTATTGCTTGTTCTCACCTCTGACACCTACAGCTCAACTAGACTGGTGGAGCTTGACTGGTGGACAATATTTTTAAAATTTACTTTAAAGTGAGTTTGGTTTTGCAGTTTAGTATCTAACACAGATTTCTTTTCCAATTCGGGGTTACACCAATAAGTCCAGCCCTCTTGTCATGATCACATATTTTAACATCACTTCTGCACACATACAATCTCTATTCATGTATTTATGTTATTGTCAAAAAATTGACCAAAACCAAAAATGAATTGATCCTAATAACAAGTGCGGCTTTTATAATCAAAGCTTTACAAAACTCATTCCTCATAGAGATTAAAAACACACCAATGAACCCCACTGTTTGCACTAGTGGACATGCTTCTTGAATTTCAATAAATCTGGGCAGTATAGTTTATTTTGGGTCAATCCTATATACACAATCCTGCTGCTGTGTAAAAAAAATACACAGCTGAATGTAGTCCCCAACAAATACACCATTTACTCTTGTTTGAGTACTTTGGCTAAACTACAGTACCCAGCTGTTTTGTTTGTTTTTTGAGATTATGTATTTCTTAATCATAAAGTATATATCTCTAAATTTGTGATATCTTTTTAAGATTTCGATGGGAATTGATGATGCAGACAATGATGCAGACAGGCAGGGGAAGCTGAAAAGTGTTGAGTGATGGACCTACAGGTTTGGGTTTTTTAAAAACATAGAATACCGCTACTTTCTTTATTTTAAGTATAAGGACATTTTCTTCACATTATGATTTCATTTTTTTTTGTCCATTTTCATTTGGTAGCGGTGCAGGAGCATAACAACAGGAGGCTGAATAACTTATTAGCATACAAGCTCGTCAAATGTAGCCTGACAACCCGTTTGCACTCCAAACTCGTAAAATATGAACGTTTGGGCAGTGGCTGTCAGAAACGACACAAAAAATACACTTCAGCGTGTGTAGAATGGATCAGGGGGCGCAGCATCTACACTGCATTTGAAGATGTCGTAGCACTAAAAGTGACTACGTATGAAAACCCAAAATCCACATAGGGAGGTTGATATGGGGTGGTGGATGAGTCAAACAACACAGGATAGGACAAGCGCATTTAGCTATGCTTGTTTAGATATAACGCCTGAAGATGACTTTAAGCGTCAATAACAATGCCAAAGGCCCTTTACCAAGCATCCATATTTGACGCGATGGGAGATGTAGACAGGATGGGGCAACATCTCTGTCTTGGGCCTTTACAATAAAGACCTTCAGAAAGAAATGTCAGTGCACACACCTTATACTCTATCCCTATACCCCATGGATGCAGAAAAGAACCTTAACCTAACAAATGAATGAATGATTAATAAAGTATTATTGACTTTATGAAAAGATACAAAAGTATATGGAAATGGTCCATAAATGATAACAAGCAAACAATTTTGGGCTCTAGTTCACTTTCAGACGTGATATTTTTACAGATAGTTTCCTTAATATTTACCACAAAGGTTACAGGTGTAAAATGGGTTATTGTATGGCTATCATTTAATGTAATATTAACTGAAAGGTGCCCTCTGTTTTTAGATTGTAGAATCAATATCCACATCTCATTTTCTGGTTTTCTATTTTGCAAGATCCCTAGACCCTGATGGAGGCTGAAGCAACTTAATCAGCAGTTTAAGGAAAACACTGTTGCTCCTCTGGCTGACAATGAAGGACAATGAAGACAGCTGCTGTACCTTTAGCTGTGTGATAGGAGCCCAGTAGGAGCCTGTATTTACATTTCAGTCAATAGAGTATTCACTCATCTGTTTGAATGACCTTGTAACGTCGGTAATCCCTGCTTCACAATGAATAAATACATAAACAATTGCATTTCATCTGCTCCTAGTTGCTCATTTTGAAAGAAAATGAGACAAGGAAAAAAGAGGGAGGTGTGTGTGTGACTCGGATTTCACAGTAATTCACCGACTACTAAGTAATTTCACTCTCATACAGAGTGCAGATACTATTGCTTGTTACAACGGGTAGTGACCGTAATAGGCCAATCCATAATGTAGCTAGCTCGTGCAGCAAACAGAAAGGCAATCAATGTGTCCGACCAATTACCACACAGCCCCTTTTATTGCATGTAGTATGTGTTGCATGTTCTTAACAGTAAATGAACAGAAAACCCTAAAACATAAGCTGAGTGCAATATGTGTGAGCACTGTGTTTTTCCTCTTCAGTATTAGTTCCAGCTCTGCAGAACACAGAGGCAAAGGATACAGCCAATTTCAAAGAGCAAAAAGAGAGTGAGAGAGAGAGCGAGAGAGAACTGCTACCAGTGTGCTCTGTCTGCATGCTGATGTTTTATTCAGAGATGAGTTCAGTTTCCTTCACTCTGCTATAGTGATTTATATAGGGCCTGCTTGAACAAATGAGGATTTCTTTCCCCTCCGCAACGCAAAGACAAAGACGAAAGCACGAGAAAGCTATTTGCAATTCGGAGCATCAATAAAAATGCAAATAGTTGGAAACCATTTCTCTGCTGTTACAATGGAGGTGTGGTCATTGCAGCGCTGAAAGAGAGCGAGACAGTTAGACCCATCCAAATCCAAAACCCAGAATCTCTAAACTGAAACGCTCAGGCTCACAGAGCAAGTGCTGCTTTCTTGTAAAGATGATGTGTTTTTGTACTGTGTCATGGCTGTGGCTCTCTCGGCACAGGTGCAGATGTTGGATTGACATTTGTGGTGAAGGTGTGACTTTTGACGTGGGGAGCAAGCCAAAGCCTGTCACTCAGTCACTACGTACAAGGTGTCCTTGAGGAAAAAATCTTGAGAGACAGGTGTTAAAAGCTCACAGCTATAACATTTATTGATAAATAGGCAAAATTGTCTTGGTGTGTCCGAAAGTAACTAAGTACATTTACACAAGTACTGTTTGTAAGGATAATTTTGAGGTACTTGTACTTGAGTTTTATGTTACTTTATACTTCTACTCAGCCAAAATTCATTGTACTTTTCACTCCCCTGTATACCAGGACTAACTAGCGCTAAAAGAACAAAGCTGCTTCTTCATTTTCGTGTCTCCTACCAACAAAGATCATCAACAGGCGAGGATGCTGGCATTTTGCCTGGGACATGCAGCTCGTTCTTTAATTTATGTGATCATCAAGTGCATAATCAACGTGTCTTTTACAGGTTTATTGTTGGAAAACAAGTGAGCTCCAAACCAAGGCTGGGTTTTTTAACCAGCTCATATTAATTAGCTAATATTGGCTAGAGCTGAAAAAAACTTGTCATTCCACTGGAAAACAAAAAAGGTTGGCTATTTATGTAGCTCAATATCACAAATTTGCCTCAAGGGGCTATACAATTTGTACAGTATACAAAGACCTCTATCCTTTGACCCTTAATTCAGATAGGTAATCCCCAAAAATGTCTGGACCCATTGTTTTAGATAAAAGGTTTTGGGTGGTAAATCTGCCACTGCTATCACTTCAAACTGCACATGTGCTGTGCAAGAATGAGCTTGAGACAAGCAATGTCTGCTGGTAGACTATCCATCAGTCAGCGAGCTCTTGCAGGCCTTTTATTCAAAACCTTTGATTTATTTTTTAAAACAACATAAGTCCAGCAGCAAGCGTTAGCAACCTGTGGCACATAACCAACCCGTTACTTCACAGTACAGTCGCTGTATCGGCTTCTGATGGCAGCTGTGCATGAACAGTAGCGAGCAAAGACAAACAGAACAGCAGGACCTTGAGGCAGATGTATTACGAATGATTTGAAGTCAATGAGAGTTTTTCTTTTCCCTGACTTGGTGTTTCCATGCTCGCTGATTCTCCCTCTGTGTGGAGTAAGTGCACAGGTAAGCTTCCAGTTTATTGGTCCAGACTGAGATGGAAGAAATTCTTGATCGACTCTGACGTGCAGCCCAATGATTTATTTTTTGTTTGTGTGACTGTGCAAACAGAGAAGCAAACGTGGTTGTTTCTCAAGTGTGTGTGCAGACACACACTCAGGTGTTTGTTTCTTCTCACTGAGATCAGAAGGAAAATTCCATCCTTGGGGTGAAAAAGTTCTCCACTTATCCTGTTATTCTAAACCGCCTGTCTGGAAAGTTTTGAATATTTTTCTGAATATTATATTGCTAAGAAGCTTATCAGACATTAACAACAACAAAGTCACAACTCCTACATCACCTCTGAAATATCACACGAAACCTACAAGTCTCACTGGAGCACTCTTGACCCCCCCAGGGGAATTTAGGGATTAAACATAATCTCTTTCATTTCCAACCACCTTCCTGTCCCTTTCTTGTGTTTTGTGTAATTTCCTTCCTCCACTCTCCAATCTGTGTGAAAGCATTTACGCACATTAAATGTATTCATGCGAGTATGTATTCATATATAATATGTGTGCAAAGATTTCCAATGTGCATAGACTACAAACTCTGCTGTAAACCCTACCTTTCTGTTGTTACAACTGCCTGTGTCTCTGTGCACGTGTGAGAAAGTGTGTGTCCTCGCTGGTTGGCAGTAATGCACTAGAGTTTAGGCAGAGTGAATGATCACTCTGTTTATAGGGATTTGATTGCAACCCAGAAACCAGCCCACATTCTCCGTCTGTCAGCTGCCAACGAGCAGCCTGGCGTCAACATTTTACTCCCTGAATCTCTGCCTTCCTTTCCCCTTTTTCTTCTCACTGCTTCTCCCTCCCTTCTCCTAATTCTGTTTCCCGCTACTCTCTTTCTCAACAAATGTATTTATTTGTACACCCCCCACCCCTACCCCCCCCCACCCTCATTCTTTCTGTATGCTCTGATTTCCCTGGGAACTTAACAGCAGCAGCAGCAGACGTATGCCTTCTGGCACACAGGCGCACTCACTTGAGCGCACATGTAAGCTATATATATATAAGCACATGCAGGCATACTCACATGATTATTCCATGTGGATCACCTGGGAATGACAATGTCTGGATATCATAATTTAATTAAATATGAGTTTAGTCAGAGCTCCCCAGTCCCCCAGTATATGGGAACAGGAGTTTATAAGACCAAATTAATTATCTGTGCAAGTTCCCACAGGACAAGAAAAAACAAACATCTCATCACAAATTTGTACACAAGATTGAAATGTTAGTCCTCTTTGACCTGAAACAATGCTGTGTGTCTGAAACTATGTATGTGTGTGCCACTCTGTGTGTTTCTTTTTGGCACAAATGTATACTGTGCTAAGGTACTTCTGGCCTCTATTGTAAATACTATTGTCTAGTGCAGTGGTTCAACTTTCCTTTTTAGTACTATTTCTACACAATTACCAGATGTTTTGAGAGGACGTTGAGACCGTTGTTAGGGTAGATAGGGTAGATACTCAAGAATGTCTTCAAAGTGTTTAAGGAAAGTAATAAAAGAAAGCATTGAAACATGCAGACACACACACACACACACAAACTCACATACTCACATACAAAGTGGCCATCATCCACTCCTACTGAACCAGAAATAGGCATGCTTCCCTTCTCTGCTGTCTCAACACAACATTGATATACGAGTTAGCTGTGATGTATGAGGTTAAGTACAAAGACAGTTGATGCTGACGGCAGCTCATGGTGGGCGGGGGGGGTTGCAGGTAGGTAGCAAGGGAGAGGTTAGGAGAGTGGGTGTCCTCAATGATTCATACAAGCTTCCCCCAGAACCGCCGCTGCAGTACTCAACACCAGCCGTGGGATATGATAGCGTCTATTGATGTAAAGAGTTTGTCTCTGCTCCCATGCTGGGAAGATCAGAGTTATTGATTTGGCCAGAGAGCTCACTCAGAGTAGGTGTTCCAGATACCTGGCCTACCAGCTAATTTTATTTTAACGCAGCAATGCAGGACTATCACTGTGACGGCGTGGTGGGATATCACAAAGAAAGTCTTTATCCCTCGGATCCCCCTGCATTGTTTCTATACATCTACATTGTTTCCCACCTCTGCTGGCCTTTCTTGCTCTTGTTGTCCCTGCTCCCTCCTTCCCAGGCCGTGTATAGTATGAGATAAAGAGTCGGTTACAGAGGGTTGGCTGGCAGGACCACTGTTTATGGACGTTTGAGCCCAGTCTCCGGGAAAGGTAATTTCACGCTTGCTGGTTCGGACTCCAGTCCTAATGTTGTCCCTGTGATTAATTAGGCTTTTTAAATGAACAAACCAGGAGCCAGGTGAAGATGTTAATTATGTCACCGTTGTGCAGATAGAATAAAGTCACGGCTCTGTAGCGCTGGTTAGCACGGACGTACCCATATGAATACACAAAGGTTGTCATAGATGTACGTGCACAGGAACAAACGCTCATATACAAATCAACATATAAAAGAGAGTGTGATGTCAGACATAGAGAAAATATTCTTCAAATACTTGCCACCAGCGGACTTATATCATTAGGCAAATAGAAGCAACACCACACTGACTTCAACAATGTCAGTAATGATCCAAACACACACTACAGAGTGTAATGTCTCAGCCATCCAAAGAAACAAACAAGCATACAAGCGTTCTTTTATAACAGACTGGAAACCTGAATCATCCACTCACAGTCATCCTTATTATATAACATCAATAAGATATATCTGTCTGGGTTGTTGGACTTAATAGGGAAAGTGGATAATGTAGGATGTGTTATCATTCTTTCTAGGAATGGAGTGATGTTCTCTTCATTCGTTGTGTGCCGTTGCAAATTTGTATTTTTGCTAGTATTTGTTGTACTATGCGTAACTTCTATTTCTATAATGTATTTACAAGCCACTTCACACACATAAAACTGACAATTAAGCACACACACACACGCACTGCTGAAGACTGTGTGATAAATCTCCGGAAAAAGTTAGTAAAGGACCTTCAGTTGTGATTGTTTGATCAAACTACTGTTTCAAAGGATATTTATGAACTGTGATACTTAAATTGAATTAGTTTTAATTACAATGTACAGTGCTGGTGGACTATCATAATGACTACACATAACTATCATTATGACGTTTTCTTCTGCCCTCAAGGTGCAGCGAGCTAAACACAATTCCAAGAAAGTCTTAAAGCTATAGTGTGTAGTTTCTATTGCCCCCATGAGGAATTCTAAGTAATAACAACAAAACTGTCTGTGCGTCCACGTGATACAAGCCTTCCGATCGCACATGCTCTTCCTCCATGCAGTTGCTAGCAGCAACATGGTGTGTCAACACACATTGTGAGTCCCTACACAATGTGAGTCGCGCATGTGCAGAACGACCGCCATCTTTGACAGTTAGCTACGGCAACACAACTTGGACAAACCACAGTTTTTGCCTTTACGAAATGCAAAATATATGTAAACATAGGCCTATATAGATATTTTATTTTCCTATATTTTTTTATGGGCAGTTGGCAGCTGTTTTAAGCCTCTACAGAGCTACAGTTACAGAGCTCTGTCGTAAAAATGGCTGTTGGTACCAATAGGTGACTGTGAGCCCGGTACAGGCACCGCCTGACAACAGTCCTCTCAGGGTCTTTGGAAGTTGAGTTTAGCCAAGAAAAACAGTTAAGGTTAGGCACCGAAACGACAAGTTAAGTTTAGAAAAAAAGATCATGGTTTGGATTGAAACACTTTCAAGGAACAAACAAGTATTTGCTTGGTGAAAGTATTTTGTTTTGCACTTTGTCCAAGTGGTGATGCCGTAACTAGCCTCTGCATGTCCCATGCCCAGATTGCTCAGATGTCCCATGCCTAGATTGCTCAGATGTACCATGCCCAGATTGAGCTGGGGCCCATATATAGAGGTTAGAGTGCGTAACCCAAGCTCGACAGGCATTAAGATATTCATGTCCGAGCCTGAGCCGGACACAGTTAAAATCTCTTTTATTTCCTCATACTAATGACACATGTACGTTTGTTTGTGTGGAAAGCCCGCTTTTATTAAGCAACTGTAAGAAGGCATTTGGAAATGTCAACAGATGAGCGCATCAGCGCACACGGGGCAACAAGCACATGTTTCCTTTCCTGATTGCTTCTTTTCCGAGCGTAGTCAGAAAACCAGAGGAGACTTGTTACTTCCAGGGCTGACGTTATAAAATGAATAACGTTGGGGTTAAAATCCTTCTGTATTTCTGGTGTGCAAATGAATGAACTTGGCTTTCAGTCTGGGGTTTATTACGGGCACCGCACACACTGTGTACAAAAACTTAAACTTATTCGACCATCTCTGCTCCCGTTGCATCTACACGCCTGCATCCGCTTTCTCTATCTCTCTTTTGCCCACTTTCCACACAACACACACACATGCAGTAAGCTTTCTTATAGGTGCACCATTCTGTGACCGAACCAGAACATAATTTCTAAATATCTAAAAATCTAACCCGGCCCAGCCCGTCGGGTCTCGTCCCGGCAGTACCCAGTAGTAATCAGAGCAACGCTAGTTGATAAGATTACATTTTTGCCATGTCCTGTTGGCAAAACACACACATACACAAACACATCTTCCTTTTAAGAATGACTTCAGAATGACTACCGTTCTTTGATATTTGTCAAAGAAAAGTTTAACTCCTAGTCTTCAAGTGTCGCCATCTTCTTTTTTATAAAGTTACAGGGAATTCATGCAGAACCGTCGCAACTCTTCCACTGACTCTGTACACGATGTGATCGGCCTGACTGGAGTTTGGTTTTTCCAGCTCGCAAACCAACAGAGAGTTGCTAGACTGACCCTGGCTGCAAATTACATTTGGACTATGACATGCAAAGAAAAGCTGCAATGCGCCAGCTATGGTGCTGTGTTTTGTGCCCGACTGCGACAACAAAGTGTTTTAAATTCTGACTGAATTCTGCTCCATAACAACAGGGGCCAAGGCTCATGGGAATTGTAGCATTTAGACCTTGTCCAACATGCCAAGCTGATGGAAAGAAAAGCAATCATTATTCTTTATGCAAAATCCCACGATGCAATGTGTAACATTTTACAGATGGGAAATTTGTGCAAAATGATTGTCAATTATATAGGGAGTAGTAAAAATGAGCTAATGAGGGAGTGATTTTGAACACAGCCCAAAATGTAACCTATATTCCTGGAGCTCAAGTTAAATCAAAACTTTAATTATTCACTTATGAGACATTCTCTTTTAGTTTTATCACAGTAGGTGTCAGTTTTGTTATTACAAAAAGTTACATTTTAAGATTAAACTGTTGCAAAGAAAGCGCTGTGGTTATAACTTCTTTTTCTTACTTTAAGTTTGGCAAGACTATCAGATGGGACTAAAATCCAAATCTTTACACCAAAACTTCAAGAATTGAGCGCAGCTTTAATGAGCAGGTTCTGTGATCTGTTCTCAATCATTCTCACTGTGCACCTCTGAGAACAACAAGTCTAGGTCTTTTTTAGCAAAGCGGAAAGTTTTCCACTAACCACTAACCCTAACAAAAAAACTAAATCCTTTTTAGTGGGTTTGATTAACAAACAACATGTTTAATGCTGTTGATCCAGCCACACGGAGAGTGACCTTTCAAGATGAGTCCAGCTGACGCCGGTGTGTTGTTTGAAGTGTGACTCTGCCTCTCAGTGTGAACTAGCAGCAAGCAGACATCAGACAGCCTATTAAAGACTCAATTAGACTGCCTGCGTATTGGATTCCTGTGGCTATCTGTCCTATTGAAATACCATTACAGGGAGACAGAGGAGGGAAACGAGAGATAAAGAGCAAAAGATAGAGGCAAACATGCAGAGGCAAAGAGAGAAAGAGAGAGAGATGGATAAAGACACAGAGGGGGAGGCTGAATGAAGCGCCTCTGGCATCAAAGAATGATTAGAGCTTGGCCAACATAATGTGATCTCACACACAGAAGTTATGGCCTCGGTTTTTCTCATGTCGCAGTACAAAAGCTGACATTACAGATAGCTGGGTGGTAATCCAGTAATGCACTGTAAGAATGATACAGTCTTCCAATGTAATAAAAGCCTCACTGATGTATTTTGATGACTTATAACAAATGGCTTTTATGAGAAAAAGCTTGAACATCTGCAGCACATTCTGTCAAAGTGAAAAACTACAGACTTTAATATTAACAATAACAGGAAAATATGTTTCCAGAGCTCCTTCTTTTGCAAAAATTAGGTGTCTGTCTTTGTCTCTCCTTCTCTCTGCTTTTCTCTCGCTCACTTTGTTTCTATTTTTGACACCAAATTAGCAGCTGTCTCTCACTCTTTCCCAACTCTTTTGTTGAGAACTGCAAGGTACATTCCCCTGTGGACCTTTTCTCATTTTCTTTTTGTAAAACACGGAAATGTCAAAGTGGAAATAAATACTATTTAAGTAAGTGTAAATATAAAACACAAAATAATTAGTTGTATACATTTTCACTCCATTTGTGTCAATATTTAGTTGTTACATTGACGCTGTGAGTGATTCTTTTTTACATACATTTATTCTTGATGGCTTCTCCTTGATCCGCTGTGGCTTGGATTGTAACTGTATGTCACTTTGGACAAAATAATCTCCTCAAATGATTAATAGATTATGTCTTGCTGATAAATCCTCTCCTGCACAGTTCTCTTGCAGGCAGCAGCATGATGCTACCACCACCACCAAGCTGTTTGTCCATGCCATCATAAGATATCAAATTTGGTTTCCAATGGCTTCTTCAACAACGGTTCCAATAATAAATACGGTTAGTTAAAGTAACTGAAGCGATCATGGTCATGCTTTAAAAACAATCTGTGGTTTGTTGACCAGCCATTCACCCTAACCTCCTCCCTACATGGACGTTGTCACTCCATAATGTAATGTAAAACATTTTCTGTCCCGCTTTGAAAGTCTTGGTGTTAAGCTTATCCTAAGTATGAAGTTAAGAGTTAGTTAGTTTTAGAAAGACGTATACAATTGGAAACCAACCTCTCCTTCTATTCATAGCCCCTGGGTGGATGAGGTGATGGTTAGTTGGACGTTGGAAAAGCTTAAATACACCACACAGGGCAGTTAACATATTCCATAAAGTATGGCAGCCATTCCTGGATCATAAAAATGTCTCTACTACAAGAAATCTATTGCTTTGAACATGAAAACTTCGTAAGATCAATGTAGTTTCTGCTTTTACTTTATTATTGGAATGTCCAGACGATTATTAGCTCTCAGACATTAGACATTCGATTTTTTCCATTGGGTTAGTTTTTTTTTTTTTTTCTGTTTGAAGTATATGTACAGTACAGTGTGAAAACACAATGAAATGTTGAATATTTTTTATATTCATGCATGTTTTCAGTGTGGGCATTATAACCTGGCTGTTTTACTAAAATATAATGTTTATGTGTGTTAATTAAGGAGGACTAGCTCCCTACCTCAAAGAGCAGAACCCTTTCAACCAAATGTAACGTTCCACCATTTGATGTACATGTTCAGGTTCTGGACATAAGTGTCTCTGACTGAAGCAACATTAAGTGTAATGGCCAGGGTCTTTGTGAGTCTCTTGCACACTTTCTGGCTCTACACTAGCCAAAATAGCTTCTATTGGCCTTGATGTGTACTCTAAGAGATAGCCAGTTCCTTGGACATTTCCCCGTGTCCCTGATCTTTTTGGTTCTTTTGACCTTACGATCTAGTTTTTGGCAGGAAATGTACTAACTGACTGCATGTTGCCCCCTCTTGACACAGGTGTACTTAGCTTAAACTCAACTAGTTAGTTTCACACACAGTTGATCTTCATTTAGCTTATTATACGGTCTCTAAAAAACAGTTGGCAGCTGTATCAGTAATGATTAAGCTTTGTCACAGTAATGGCAGAAAATACATATTCAATCATTTATTTCCTGTTTAATAATTGTAACCTTTCTGCTCTCCCTCTCGGAGTGCGGCATCCTCCCCTTCCTGTCCCCTTGCATTATCACATTAAGGCTTCCTTGTTCCTATAGTAACCCATCCTCATCTCTCTATCACGGTGTATATACATAGCCAGTCTCCAGGGTGTTCGTTCTCCAGCTCAGCAAAGATATGTGCAATTATGTGCTTGTTAGGAGTGTGCCAGAGATAAGAAAGATGTGTCTTGTGTCTGATTACTTTTGCTCTGTGTTTCTGGGAGAAGCTTGGGAGTCCTCGGGGGTACAGTGCCAAACCCCTTCTGCTAATCTAACCGGGCCCTGGTGGAAATATTCCACTTTTGCTTGTATTGGATCATTCATGCATGAAACACTGAGTAAATGGGAATGTGGGAGAGCTCTTATGTGAGGTATAAGTTGCAACATCAGATAGCCCCAGTCTTCTAATGTTTTTTCCCCTCTCATTGGACAGTTTGAACAGGCACTTATGGGCATGGATACCTCCCATGCTTCATTGTGCAGGAAAATGCTTGACCAGATAAGAGTTTTGGTGCAAATCAGTGCTCATTGTGGGTAAGGGGTTTGGGATTTTGGTAAAAATGTCAAGGTCAGAACCTGACTATGAGTGCTCACAATAATCACACACACCCACACACGCATGCACATAAACCGTCTCAGCCTGTGCTATTTGTTAATGAGACAGGAGCATGAGGACTGTATGTGCATCCCTAATGTAATTCTATCCCACCAGATGGCCTGGGTTCGTTTTTTTTTCTCTTCCCCCATCTTCGCTCATCCTCTCCTTCATTCCTACTCCTCCTGCACTTCCTCTCTTTCTCTCTTCCGCTCCATCCTTCATATTTTTTCTTTCCCCTTTTCACCCTCAGATGTGATATTCCACCTATATGACACCCGTGGCTTCACCTCTTGTTTTCATTCATCTTTGTCGTTCTTCTTCGGGTACCCATTTTTCAGTTCGTCCACTCTCTCTTTCACTTCCTCTCTCTTCCCCATCATGTGGACTTAAACAGGACTCATTATCATCAATCAATGGCTGAAGTTCTTACACAGCAACTCTCCAGTCAAGCAATACCAATACACACACACACACACACACACACACACACACACACAGAAAGCCTACTGTAGCCGCAGCTCCGTGGCTATCTCTGTGGCTGTCTGATCAGTCCGATAGAGAGTGTGTCAGACATTGGCTGACATGTTTCCTATATGCCTAGGGCTTTCCTCCAGAGGCATGGCAATCACAAATCAGGGCTTAAGGAACAGGGCTGGCTGCCTGATGGCCAGGCTGATTATAATGCACTGCAGCATGTGTCAAACATGCCAACCAAAGATACTGTACGCTCCCCTTTTCCACTTTACCTGCCGCCCTTGAGCAAACACCCACGTCAGAACTCATCAACAGAGAGCCATGCAGGAGTATTGACTGTTAGGGTGTTTTCTGTTCCCCGCCTCGTCATCGAAAAGCACCATTAGGGTTGTAGCGTCAAGGGTACAGTGAAGGAGGTTTTTTGTTTTGGAGCGCAGCCATGCAGCAGAGTATTCAGGGGAGCTGGGGATTTGAATCACATTACGTTACAGAGCACAGCAAGGCAGGTGATAAACCAAGGTTTGCCTCTTTTGTTGTTTCTCATTTTTTGTGCCTGTGCATTATGACTCCAAAATAGGTTTTGGTGGCATTAAAAAAGGAGACTCCAGTGTGTTTTTTTTCCCCTTTTATTTAGCTCAGGAGATTGGTGCTGTCACGTTAAGTCTTGAACGTGAGCTCCTTTCCTCTAACCCCCGCCAAATATATTCTTACTGAGCTATGCACAAGTGCTGATTTATGCTAGTGTTTTTAGTTTCCACCAGCAAAATATATCGTGGAAAAGAAAGAAATCAGATGTAAATTGTCTGCATATTTCATGTCTTTAAAAGAATGAAGCTTCTATCTCCAGACTATCATTCAAAGTTAAATGCCCCTTTCTCCTAAAAAGGTAACATTTGTCAGAGTCAGGAGATGTTATCTGGTACACCAGGCTCTTGACGCCTTTAAGGAATTTTCCCTCAGTTTTTAATGTCTACCTTTTTTATGTATTAAATGAACACCTAAAAACAATAGCAGTTCATTGAACAGGAGCAGAGAGGTGAACACAAAATGTTTTAAGATCAGCAGTAAAAGCTTGGCACAATACTCGCTATGTGAGTCAGATTTATTGCTCAACATTTAAAATCCTATAATCTACACCTTCATCAGACCTTCTATTCACCTCTTCTCATTCTCTTTAGTTGGTTTTATTTGCCTCCAGTTCCTTCCTGGGAGATTTGAGCTCATTTCATACACTGTGCACAACCAGTAGACACTCCTTACACATTATTGATGAAATATACACTCTGTTGAGCAACCCAGTCTACTACAAAATACGTTTATGTACTAATAATTTGCTTTGCCAAATACATCTGGGAAAATGAAAGTCCTGCCTGGATTATGAATACTAGAAAAAAAAAATGTTATACTGCAGAGAAGTCACAGGATAGAGGTTAGGCTGGTTGGTTGGATGCCTCTTGTGACCCACCCAGTATTGTGATGTTTTAATATGATTTGTTTTATTTATTTAACTGAAAGGTGCTCTAAGCAATGTCATGCGTGTTTTAGGCTAGAACATTTGTTGTCACATACAGCTATCATCTCCTCACTATCCGCAAGCTGCCTGTCCTCAGAACATACTGTAAAAAAAAACACGGTCTCTGTAGACAGCCCAGAGTCTACAAACGGCAACAAAAACAAACTGTGCCCACCTGCACCACGAAGTTACAGACATACACAAACAGCGTTCCAGCCAATAACCGACAAGAAGGATTTGGGGGTGGGGGTTGGGGGGGTTAGTGCGTGGAAGCATAGAAGGGAGGGGACGGGATGAGGAGGAGGGGGGGAGGGGCAAGCTAGTCTTATTTTGTTTGAAAATACTTCAAACTTCAACAAGAAGTAACGTCACCCAACATTGCTTAGAGCACCTTTAACTTATGGGGACCATCAACCTGTCAAGGATGAAAACAAGCCTTTGGCTATAATCCTGTATATTTAAATTCATCGAAATGTACATTAATATACACTGTCCCTTTTTTAAATAAAATGAACTAAAACTTAACTTAAACCCGTGATTACATTTAAAAAATTGATTACTGTGAGGGAAAGATCATCTTTTGGTTAAAAGTAAAAACAAAACATGTAAAGCTGCACTAAGCTTTTTAAATTTTTATTAAAGGAAATATGCTTGTTAGTTTTACAGCCAGGAGGATGAGAACATTGATACCACTCTTCATGTTTGTTTGTTAAATATGAAGATGGACCTTTGCCTTTTTTGATGCGCCTGCCCCAGAAAAGAGGTGTGCAAAAGTGCTTTTGAATCAAATATGAAGATAGGACCAGGAGATGGGTAACTTAGCTTAATAACTGAGCATAAAGACTGGAAACACGAGAAAGTTAGATTGGCTCTGTTCAAAGATTAAAAAAGAGAGAAAAAACTCCATCTACCACCACTTCTAAAGCTCACTCAGTAATAAGTCATATCTCGTTTGTTTAATCTGGGCAAAGATGGAAGAGTAAAAATGACAAGTTATGGGTTTTTCTGATTTAAATTAGTTGTGTACGAATATTTTTAGAAGACAGGGTTGGCTCTCTCCCATAAACAACAGATACAGGGAAAGACATGATACATCAGTGCCAGATTGCATTACAGTATCACATATACATCAACATATGCATCACCTTTGAACATGTGCATGCCGGCGCACACACGAAGCAGTGAATGAAGCCAATCAGTGGAGATTTCCGTGGCTGACAGTGAAGTAGAGAGCCAGTCTCCCTGAGGCCAGATGAAAAAATATGAGATGTTCACTTGAAGTTCACTCTGAAATCCCCCTCTCTTGCTGTCACTTCACATGACTCATACAATCTCTCACATTTTCTCAGACACACCTTTACACACACATACACACAGACACACACAGATACACACACCGGTTCCTGAAGTAGAAAGAGGTTCTGACTAGCCACAGAGGAATCCCATTGTATTTCCTGCACATCTTTCGCACTGTACCTGGAGATGCTCCCACATGCCTGAGCCTTTTTAATATTGTATTTCCTGCCCGCCTGTCCTCTCTCACTACTTCTCTCTATTGCCTTTATTTTATCTAATATAATAGGATAATCATGTCAGTGACCCTGACTGCTCCAAGTCCTCAGGCGGTTATGAAGATGAAACTAATGGCGTTTTTCCATTGATGGTAACAACTCGACTCGACTCGCCTTGACTCGCCTCTACACGGTTCGACCCATTCTCCGTCGGTTTTCCATTGCAGATTGAGTAACGCCTCAGCGTGGCTGGTTACCATAGCTATGCGTGATGATGTAATTTTCAACGTGATTCACAACAGCACGTCGGCTACTCGCCAATGTTTTGTTTCAAAAGAAGCTAAAGGAAGCAACAAAAATCACCGCTAAAAAAACAGTAGGTGGAGACAGGAGTTCAGACGTCGACATGACTGTTGTTCGCCGACACGAAAGGGTAAGTCAACGTTAGCTAACATTTGCATGTGTTAGGGGCCCCGGTCAGTATTTACTATACGCTATATAAAGTACATGAACTTTAGCAACCATGATTACACACCAAAAAACCATGTATGCTGTGTACCGTTTGTGTTTCAGAGCATAACGCTTTGCAAAACCGCCGCCGCAGACCGTCTGGTGGGCGTTCGATGTCCGACGGGTGAAATCTCTGGTTCTGACCTGCTGGGCTTCGTATAATCTTTATGAGAGTCATGGCTTATGACAACGACTGGGATGCATCTGGGCCAGCAGAGCCGGGGGGACACTGTCACAGGGTGCAGAGGAAGAAGACCGGGATGGACGGGAGGGTTTGATGCGCTACTTGAATAGCTAAATAAAAACTTTTCTTTGATATATTGTCTTGTTTTTTTAAAGTAACAGTGTGCAATATTGGAAACAACATAAATCCCCTAATATATAGCCCTTAATATTGAACAGTTGGAAAGTGAGAATCGTGCAGAGAGTAGATAATCTGTCGGTGTCTGGCTAGAATATATTTTTTTTAATGTTGTGTTTGTTCCGGACACACACTCCGCACTCTTGTCTGCTAACAACGCAGCGATCCGACCAACCAGCAGTCTGCAGGTTTCCACGTCCCCTTTTGGTATCGCATCAGCTCGCTTAGAACCTCGACTGAGGTAGTACTAAAAAAAGTACCTGGTAGCAGGTCCCAGGGACTTTTTTTCGTAATGGAAAACCAAAAAAGGCGAGTAGAGTCGAGGCGAGTCGAGTAGATACCACGCAGTGGAAAAGCACCATAAGTGGTTTACGTAATTCTGTTGACCTGTCAACTTTACTGTGTGTGTGTGTGTGTGTGTGTGTGTGTGTGTGTGTGTGTGTGTGTGGATTACACATACCTGTGTTTGCGTTTTAATGGCATATAATGTGTGACCTTGTGTCAAGGAGTTATCAGCATCTCCTTGGTTAAGCCAACATACCTGAATACAAAATAGGTCTGTTGGACTTGGGAATATAAGCACAGAATTTCCCCCTCTCTCACTCTGTCCCCCCTGTTTTTCAGCACTGCATGGTTGCAGGCTATTATAGAAGCAATACCACCCAGGGGATGTAGGCATTATGAGTGTTGGAACAGCTAAGAGCCATAGAGCAGATGAGTTCTCCCCTGGTTGTGTCTATATCCATGCTTCACACTGCTCCTGTGGGCATTCTGCCTCCATAAACACACATACTGTAGAAGGCTATTCTAAGATTTGCCCTATTGTTCCACCCTGCACCTCCAAAACTAACGCTGTTCAAGAAATCCTCTGGCTTGGTCATATATTGGTTTTTTTAAACTTTAGAACGGCCAGCTGAGTGCCTCCCCCCTCATGTTCCAATAGTCCCATACAAACAGCACATTTTTTGATGAAACATAAAGAAAACATGACAGACAGTTTGAGTTTATTTTTTTTACAGATTTTGAGATCTCATTCTGAGATTTCTGCCCTCACATCAATACTACAGTCTCCAAGAGAACTGCAGCTAAACCAAAAACGCCGCAAAAACAAACACAATGTTTATAACAGTGCAGACAAACTTAGGAATAAATGGTTGGTGGTTCATTGCATGAACTACCTGTCAATGGTATTGGAAAATAAGCAAAACATCTAAGTGTATTTTGTCAACCAACTCTATATATATTGTTTTTATCTTATTAAACAGGCCAATATTTACCTACTGCGTTTCTGAATGTAATTTATCAATGTAAAATGTCATAGCATTTGAAACAAGTAAAAAGTATCTAGACAGCACTAGATGTAGGAGAGCAGTGTTTTTCTATTGTGTGTAATTTGAGACCTTTATACTGGACTGTGATTGTTTGCCTTTTTAAGTAAAGGTTTGATTCACTAGAAAGCGGCAAGGACTAATTCGATTGTCAAGTCTACCCAACCTTTAAATGATCCACGGTTTACCACCCACAGCTTCAAATACCATGCAGAAATAACCACATTGCACCAACACCTCCTCATGTTACCATATTATGTCATGTTTCATTTGTTTGCTCTTAGCATCAAATACAAATGACAGCTGTACAACTCTCAGCTCTCCACCCCCAACCTCTCTCTCTCTCTCTCTCTTTCTGTTGCTCTCTCTCTCTCTCTCTCTCTCTCTCTCTCTCTCTCTCTCTCTCTCTCTCTGTGTAGGCTATGAACTGGAGAGGGTATAATTTATCATGAAAATGACAAATTACTTTTGGTGGTGTTGAGGAGTGGTTTGGCCGGCCGTGTGTGTATGTGTGTGTGTGTGTGTGTGTGTGGGGGGGGGGCTAAGCATCTTTGCTCTGGAAGGTGGGAACAGATTTGAATTAGTGCTTTGTTCTTGACATGCTGGTGTATTAAGAACCACTACAACCACATGCGGTCACAGATCACAATCAGCCCTTGTACTGTACTGTACTGCACTGTGTGTGTGTGTGTGTGTGTGTGTGTGTGTGTGTGTGTGTGTGTGTGTGCGCGCAAAAAATAATTTGTCCATTTGTGTTTAATAGCCTACCTTAATATTGTGTGATTTACATGTTGAGTGTGTTTGCTCTAAGTGCCTACCTTTATGTATTATATTAGTTATTGCAGAAGTAGGCACACTACAACAGTCACAGTACTTTGCAGAAATACATGTAAATGGCCACTCTCACCATCCAGTTATGTTGATTTGAATGAATAAATTCTACTTTCATTTTATTTCTATAGTTTATATGTTTTATTACTGTCCAGTAATAATCATGTATCTCCATCCTTGGTGACTTAGTTTTCAGATAAACTGGGGAATGAAGTGTTCCTTCATGGGTTGAGAAAATTGCCATACTTCTAAAAAATGTTGGCTAATATCGCCTCAAGCTAGAGATGAGGGCTACTGAGACCTGGTAAGCTCGGTTCTCCAAACCCCTAGATATTTTTTTCTTTTTCACCCTCTCCAAAGTCTCCAGCCCTCTGTTTTACACAACTTTTCACAACTTTTCACATATGCAGTCGTACTTCCCAAGACCTGTGAACAGACTTTTATGTGTAAAATCAGCAGACTTCCCCTTTAAGCTAAATAAGCCATAAAGAAAACCACAGAATTATCGCAAAAACTGTACTGCATGTGTGTATCTGTTTATTAGATGTGTATGGACAAGTGCACGGCCGTGCCTGTTTGTTTTAAGTTTTCACGCAGATGCTTATCACCTCTTCTCACCCATCATGTGTTGATCTTTCCCCGACAACGGGTGTGTTTTTGTTTTGCAGATGTCTCTTTCCATACGGGTGTGTTGAGCTCCATAACAACCAGGAGTCACTTAGCAGACACTGGCTCTTTTTCCTGCCAAAGTAATCAGTACTGACCAGATAGGATCAGAACAACAGAGGCCGAGCCAAAAGGATAAAAGGGGCTCTGTGATGATACACAACAACTGGCTTTCATCACCCGGTCAGTCATTTTCCACCAACAAATCCCCCAGACAAAGAAAAACAAATATATATATGAACATTTCTCAGACAGTGACTTAAACACAACAATGTTTAGGTTCTTGTTTTGAGGTCTAATAGAGATCTGCATGCTCGTTCAGTTTGTTGTGTCAGTACCATAGACTGTAGAAATAGTGGACATAGCATCCGTGACGTTACCCATTGGACTGCCGTTATGAAGCCTTGACTTTGGCGATACTGGCAACGCTATCTCGTTTTTTACAACGGGATGTGATGATTTTCAACTCTTCTGGAGCGAGTCATCCAGTGGAGATTTACTGGTGGACAAATGCCGACCTCTGGGTACTGTCACCATTCATCTGCATGTAAAATCTACAAACTTTCCCTTACCAAGTTACCAGCTAACACTAGCGTTAGCCAGCTAGCTTGGTTGGCATAACGCTAAACCCTGTACAGTTTTAGGCGACCAAATGTTCCAATTAACTTTAATGAAGTGAAACACAAAGTGAGAGGGTCAAAGTTTAAGACCAAAACATGAACAACACCCAAAAACAAGTTTGCGGCTATGTTAATGTAGGCTGCACAGTACCATGGATATGTGTTGCTAAGCCTCTGTCATGATTGACAGGTTGGTGTGCCCCTAAAGCATCCCCTGCTTTTATCGTCAATTTTAAAATAAGTGGGAACATAATTCACAAAATGAACATCATGCTATATTGAAGAAGACTTAAAACAATGGAGACCATAAACTCTTTATGAAAATGTTTATTTAGATAATAAATCGAGTGAGAAGTAGGGTCATTTTCTAATAGACTTTTATAGAAACAGACTTCTTTTTGCAGTAGTGGAGTCACCCCCTACTGGAAATGAAATAGAAATGAAATAGAATGCAGGTTTTATGCACTTCGGCATTGGCTTCACTTTTCAGGAACTGACGCTTCGTCCATTATTTTTACCCAACTAAAATTGCAAAGAGAGGAGTTTAAACTTGTGATTTTATGGTAACTGTTCATACCAGCTGTTCAGTGTGCAGGACTCTTCATGCATATTGTGTTTGGCATTGATTGTGTGGAGGAAGAGTTGCAAGAGGTAGACAGTACACTATACCAGCCAAGAAAACAGAAGATGCTTTCAGTGTTGATTTTGGGAACACAGCTGCAATGTTGCATTGCCTCTATTTTCAGAGGCATTAGACTATTTCTGTATTTTTGAGCTCCAGTTGAGATAAGAATCAATGATGGTACCAAGATAACAAAAATATTGGACCATTTCTGTGGTAACTGCATTGATTTGTACATGAGATGGATCACCATAGTTTTTGATCATTTGTTTTTGTTTTATTAGAGAAATAGAATGTTTGTGTATACACAAGGGCCTGCCACTCCAGACAGACAGTTCCACATACCGTTCACAAACATAACAAAAGAAAAATTTGAAGATTTCACAATTCAAAATCACAATTGGAGCCATTGGGTCCAAAAACGTTTTAAAGACTTTGTTTTTTGTGTGCAGGTAACCAGCTGGTTCAGCCAGAGAAGGAGTTTAATGCACATGTACTACTCAAACGTTTGTATGCCTGAAAAACTTTTTCGGGAGTGATCATTTGTAAGCAAGTTAACAATTTGTCCAGATTATCTAAACCACTCCATTTGGAGGTAAAACCAAAATTGATTCCACCTGAAATGGCTCCTCTCTCCCCCCCTCTCCTCCTCAAAAGCTGCAGACTCAGAAATGGCACATCCTAAGGAAAGCTCATTGTGGGACTGGCTCTATAGTTGCTGTGATTCTGCACAAGGCTGAATTTTGGGAAAGAGACTTCAGATACAGTATTAGGGGACCAATATGGTCGATATAAAAGCATCCAAAGATGTTTTATGAAGAAGAAAGCCTTGTATCCACGGACCTTGTTGACAATGTGACATGACCTGACATCAGACTCAGAGAGAAGAGCTACGAAAGGAAAGAAGCATGTAGCCATGCTCAGCAGCAGAACGCCTGTGTTTGGGACTGCCGTGTGGGGATAGAGACATTTTTGTGGATTTGTTGACATCTGTCGCTCAAGAATTATACATGTTATGAACTTTCTTTATTTTTTATCTAAATTAAGCTTGAGGTTTTTAATAAAAAAATTGTGGGCACAAAATGACCCGTGACAAAATCTGATAGGTAACCTACGTGCACGCACCGTCCCCACCAAAATCAACACCTATGGAAATGGCATTAACGATCCCACATTGCACATAACAAAAAAACCTGTGAGCACTCACAACTACAGTAAGAATGATGGGTAAAATGTAAACCAGGCTGGTTTAAAAGCAGGCTGTCACTCCCCGATGTAAGTCGAGTGCAGATGTGGGTTTTGCATGCGTCACTTTGCAAAAAGTAGCATACAATATGGTAATGAGAGACTTCTGTAATGTCAATACAGTAAAAATGAATCTACATAACAAAGTTCATTCACTCCTGCCTACAAGTTAGCAATCAGACACAACAAAGGTTGTCAGTTAAATGGCGTTTTGAGGTAACGTTAGCAATCATCAACAATCGTAGATAGCTAAAATGTTTTTTAAATGATTCCCATCTTCTGTTATTGTTTGTAATGAAAAAAGTTTATTATTTCATGGATTTCACAAATTTCAGCATGACATGTTATGCCATAAACCGTTTAAATCTGAGCTTACTTCTTCACATCTGCACTCGACTTACTTCGGGGAGTGACACTGGCAGTTAATAATGTAATCATTGGTTTAAAGTGGGTAAAGTGTGTATGATGGTTTTGACCACTTGTGTTGCTTTTTTCCCAGATCCCAGCAATTTGCTTGGTGTGTGTTATTATGTTGGTAGACATGGTGTCTTATTTACACGTTTGCTTAGTCATTAGTGCACATTTTAAACAGACGCTGCAGGAAATCTACTGGATATGAATGGAGAGAGAGCACAGTTAACTGGAACATGAACACTCCCATACAGCCACAAACAGCTCCAGCAACAAATAAATTGCTCTGTCTCTCTCTCACACACACACACACACACACACACACACACACAGGTGCACAAAACGTATACGAAACAATGTATGGAGCCAAAACCCATCAGCACCAGTCGCTTTATCACACAGGCAGGGGGAACAAAACTCCAGCGGGAGGACAGAGAGAGCGGAGGAGGATCGATATTCCAATACTACCCTGTCTGCTCCAATGGCCCCCGACGTTATCCCACATCATCGCGGCGGACACAGAGAAGACAAATGACTCCCATGTCGGGAACATGGGACTGGTTGAGGGGAGGGTGTGATGCAGGGTAGTTGTGGGTTGATGGGTCAAAAGATGTACTGTACATCCCTAACATCTGCACTGACACTGATGATGTCTTCCCAGACATGGAAGCGCGAGTGTGTCTGCAAAAATCGAAGTGACAGGAAAGAGCCTGGGTGTGCTAAAGTAATTGGGAAGAAGATTTCCTGCAAGATGCAAGTAAAAGCATATGACCCAGAAATTAGAAGACAAATAGACAAACAGAGTATACTGCATGTATTTAGCAGCTGTGCACTAAACTGCGCAAATTGCACTGCCTGCCACAAAACCCTCAAGGGATGCGTATATGTACATGCAGCCATACTTAGACACACTCATGCACACCCAAAGCCAGATCTCTTCCCTGCAGTAGGTAGATGGGTATAGATAGTTCAGGTGGGTAAGACAAGTTAGGGGCCTGTATGTGAGAGTTCACAGAGTGACAGACTGGTTGCAAAGAAAAGGTGCAGGATTGAAGGAAGATGGATGAAGGGGAGAAACGCTTCCTTTGTACCACAAAGAGCCCTCTGTTGTTTTTGATCTGCTTTGACTTCAAAGTGCAAAAGTCTGTTTTTATTCCCGGCAGAACTCCCTCTGTTGCCTTATCACACATCTCATTTGTGGAGCTCCAGACAAACAGACAGCCACACAGGGTTGAGGGCCCTGTTAAATTGAGGTTTGACAAATTAGATTTTGCAGTGATTGATACTAAATCAACAGCTGAAACAAAGTAAAGTAAAGTGGATGGGCTGAGAGAGAGAGGACATAATGATGTGAAGAGGAAGGAAGGACAGAACTAGAATAAATAAAACAGACTGAGAGAGAAAAAGGGCATCAAAGAAAATGTCTCACAATATTTATTTACATCTTTCATTTTACAAGAACTCAGTCGTGCAGAATATTTATTGACAATGTCAGATTGCTGTTGTGATTTGTGGGCCGGGACTCAGGGGCGCAACTTGAAATTAGATTTATTGAAGCTTGTGTGTGTGTGTGTGTGTGTGTGTGTGTGTGTGTGTGTGTGTGTGTGTGTAATTAGAAGTTATTGAAATGTGGGGTCCCTCTAGCCCAACTATTACAGCTAAATCAATATTAATCAAAAACACAACTGAAAGAGCAACAAATAAAGAATGCAACAAAATAGATTCATATTTTACCTGCTGTGTAACCTGCTTGTGTGTGTATGTGTGTGTGTGTGTGTGTGTGTGTGTGTGTGTGTGTGTGTGTGTGTGTGTGTGTGTGCTGTATTTGTGACAGGGCCAACATTACAGCCTGTTTTATAGGGTGGCGGACAGAGTCTCTTTGCCAAGGTCAGGCTGACAGAGTGCATTATGGGAAAGTAATTCACAATTTTACAATAGAGTGCATCTACACACTCAGTGCAGTCTGCAGGGTGGGAATGACTCAGTCATATTTAAAGGATGGTTTTTACATCACAGTTATTGAGTTATTTCCACAAAGCACAAGAACGTGTGTGTGTGTGTGTGTGTGTGTGTGTAGATGTAGTGACATTTGCTGCAGCGTGTGATCAATTATCTTATACAGTTTGGATAAATTATCACAGGTGTTCGACATTTCTTGGGATTTGGTGGGTGGGAGGAAGACAGGAAAGGGGTTTGGGAGTAGGATTGGAGAGGATTATGATAGATAGGGATGAACCATAGACAGTTAAAGAAAAGGACAATGTGACGCCGTTGTTTATTAACGGAGACCAGTGAAGTCTTTTAGAAACACTTTTCTGGTGATGGCTGAGCGTTACTGGGCAACCAACTGAGCTTGACAACGTAGATGTGACGTGAGCAACCTGTCTAAAGTTGTAAGTCTTCTGGTAGCTGTGCCAAGAGAAATATCAATCATTCCAATCTTGCAGAGACGGAGAGTGTAGGTATATATTAGGAGATAATATAGGCACAGGCTAATTATTGCTAACTAAAATGCTAGTTAACATTAGTAATTAAACCTAAAGCGCTAATGTAAGTCAAAACTGCCTGCGAGCTTCTCCTGTACTGTACGGTAATTAGGTAACAGCAAGTTGTGTGGTTGTGACACATATTATTATATTTATAGACTTTTATACATTGTTGTGTTTCTTTAGACATAAACAATGGACAAATAGATTATTTAAACGCTTCAAATGTAAAGTTATTCGCTGTCAAAGTCTCGTCAAAATAAATGGCAGTCAATGGGATGCTAATGGCGGGTGAGTGCTAGGTAGCATAAAGATGGTGCCATAGGAGCTACACTTAATGGAGGCTGGCTTACCCCCTTGGGGATGAACATGACTCATTCTCAAGAATATTGTATGTGTGTGTGTGTGTGTGTGTGTGTGTGTGTGTGTGTGTGTGTGTGCAATTATCACTCTATTCCAATCAGTGTTGATGTCTGAGTATAATCGTCTGTAAACACTAGTGTGCCTAGACCTTGTTTAATGAGACTGCAACACACACAAAAACACAAACACACACACTCACACAAGCCATTAATATTGTCTGATGGCACTTAGCAGCATTATCACCCTCTCCTCCCTCTGCCTTGCAGGAAAATAGGGGGAAGTTGACACAGACTGGAGTAAAGTACTCCTAATAAGTCACAAAAGCATCAGTGGTGTGATGTAAACACATCTGGAGCGGCATTGGAAAATTAAATAATGTAAAAATAGGTGTTTCTCTCTGTAAAATCAGAAAATATTGTTATGATTCAAAGGTGTATGTGTGGCTCAGCTCTATTATGTG